>SNQJ01S0004262.1:152719-170252 GCA_010110895.2 Picea sitchensis
ATATGATACATTTGTATGTGACAATAATACATTGGAGGAAGTTCCTTCATGCATGTATCCTTGAATTGATATTCATGACAAGCTCAATTGGAACTATAGCATTGAGAAATATTATTATGGGCTTGAAAATAACTGTAAATTAGCAGACCTTTGGCTATAGGATATGAAAAAATCCTCTTTGAGAAATTTTTCACTCGTACTATCTTGTATGGATGTGAATTTTGGGGATGAATTATCTCTCTAGAATCATGGATAAAGATAGAGCATATACATAAGAATTTTATAATTTATAATATCAAAATTAAAGGTAATACACACTATCCTATCCTCCTCGTAGAAGCTAGGATTTCCCCCATTGAGAGCACAATTATGATTAGGTACTTAATTTAAAAGAACAAGATAAAAAACATGGATAAAAGGATTCTCCCCAAAACTACTTTAGACTCTAGGTAAAATCACCAACGACTCAAAATGGGATGGCATAATGATTTGAAGTCTTGGATAAATCATTGGGGAATAAAAGAACTTATTCTGAACAATACCAATGACATTATAAATATTATTCAAGACAAATTTAAGGAGAACCTATGGTGTAATAAAGAGTTAGAGGATAAAATAAAATAAAGATATTCTAAGGAGGAGGTTAACCCTAATCTTGAAGATCAAAAGTATCTATGTGTTTTGACTAGCCTTAAAAAGAGAATCGATATTGCTAAAATTAGAACTAATTCTCATGAACTACATAGTGAGAGTGGACATTAGAAATTCCCTAGAACACCATGCCATGAAATAATACATCATCTTTGTGACACAAAGAATCTTGGAGATGAAAATCACTTTATCGTAGAGTGCCCTTATTATACCCAAATTATATTTCAATTTTAAATACATGTCATAACATTGACCTTCCTAACCTTTTAAGTCAACAACACTATAGTGAACTTGGATGATTCTCCTGATTCCTTTTCATCATCAAAATAACATTATGAAGAAATATAAGAAACCTCTTACCTTTCTTAAGGTCTGATAGACCAATGTTGGTTTCAATGGATGTTCACCATCATCATCATCATATTTCAATATCTTCAAACAACCTGGGTTGGCCTAATGGTTAATAACATGTATTGCCTCCATTGAGATCACAAGTTGAAATCCAAAAGGGGAAGGTTATGCATACCTCTGTAGACTTTAATAGTCAAAGCATTTTATGGATAGGGTTCCTTTTCCCACAAACAGGGGGGTCTCATGCCCCAATTTGGTGTCAATCTTGGTCGTGACCTTGAAAACTAGATTATATATATATATATATATATATATATATATATAGTAGTATATGTTATGGTAACACGTGGCTCACCCTATCTAGGTTTTTCTCTAGATTATGGTTGGGGTCTAGGTTCGGGTCTTGGTTCCACCCTGCAGGACCCTCTTCCACTGGGAAAAAAGTTGGAGACTCCAAGTTTGTCGTTCCTCAAAGTCTCGCCCCATGTGGAATGGCCGCATTATCCTTTTTTCTCAAGAAAAACTCTGGTAGAATCCTTTATTGTTTTTGGTTCAACGGATTTAAACCCCTTGTGTCATTCGAGTAGTAGGTTCAGAGTTATTTTTATGCATCCCTCCTCTAATTCTAGTGAGGGGCCATAAGAGAGGTCGACGAACATTGTTCCTATTGGAAACATTCCTTCATGTGCCAACAATAGTGGTGTTTTGCAAGATACAACTTGCTTCATAGAATATTTATTGGAAGAGATACCAAGTTGTGAAAAATAAGAAGGGTGAGGGATTGAGATCTCCCTCCCTGAGATTAGCTCGAATAGTGTTTCGGATCCAAGGAAAAAATCCCTAGTTGTTGGTGGCCCTCATGCGTCATAAAAATGAAAGAGGAATAATTGTATAAAGACAACTAGACAAGCAATTAAATTGGTACTAGGGAAAGATATTTTGATTCCATGGAGATCAATATGGTGTCTATAATGGTGGTTTTGAGGGAAAGAGGTAGGCGATTTAGCCTCAACACCCAAAAAGAATGGGTAGACAACTCCTGGTCATTAAAACATTCACCACTCCCCACGATAAAAAACCTTGCAAAGGGTTGGTTTATTCTAAAATTTTCAAAGGAAGAGGATGTAAATTGGGTTCTCAAAGAACTGTGGAAAATTGACTCCACGTCGGTTTTGCTGAAAAAATAGTCATCCATGTTCGATGCTAGCAAAGAAAAAAATGGATGTCATTCCAATTCGGGTTTGTCCACCCAAGATACGTGTAACAATTTGGACTAAACAGGGTTTCAAGGAGCTGGGAAATGTATTTCGTACTTTCATTGATACAATCATGTACTTTTCCACAACAGGGAAGATGTCACTGGCTTGGATTCTAGTATTACTAAATATAAGGAAAGGGATAGAAAAATAAATGGATTATGTCTAGGAAGGCAAGCATTATATCCAGATGTTGGAATACGAGGGTATACCATTTTTGTGTCATTGTTTCCATATGCATATTCATAATGCAAGAAAATGATCATTTCCGTTTAATGGCTAATATGGAGGGATTCAAAGATGGACACTAAGGAAAGAGCAGCGACTCAGGTAGAGATGGATATCTCTTCCCCTTTAAGAATTCAGGGTAGAGCGGAGGAATATCATGAGATTTCTATGCAAAATGAAGAAACAAATGCAAGAACCAACTGAAAATTCCTTTCGGCTTTAATGGTATATCCATATACAAATGAAGAGTTAGAACGATCATCAACAGTGAGGTTGAAGCCTCAAGCTTTCCTTCATGGTATCTCTTCTCAGTTGGGTATGTATTTCTCTCCTCCTTCATTTATTAATAATTTGACAAATGCATTAACTCTATTGGTAAATAATTGACTAGTGTCCCTTGAAAACATTCCCGTGAGATATGGATTTTTCCTCTTTCTCGTCATCTGATTCGTCACTAGGCCACTCCTCCCTTTCCATGGGAAAATTGATTTCCACTCCCCAAATTTTTTTGATAGAGTCAGAATCCTCCAGGGAATCAGAGGAGGAACTGGTTTCTTATGATCTTCGGAATAGACCCATTCATGTTTCAAGATCCATTGGTATAAAGGTGGAGGGATTGGGAAAAAATCCAATTCTTCCTCAAGGAGGAAAAGGGAGAGGAAGACAATCTCATCTATCGAAGGCGCAAAATAGGGCCTTGATAGACACATAAACAAGAAAACAACTATCCATATTTCGGGCACTTAGAGCATCGAATTCCTCGGAAGAGGATTCCTAATGAAGCTTCTTTATTTCAATTTTCCAGTTGTGGTGAGCCCCTCCAAAAAATTGATTCTCTATCGATTGTTGGATTCAAATCATCCTCACATTATTTTCCTCCAAGAAAATTTGGGAAGTGAAGAAACAATCATACCACTCCTAGAGTCTCTTTTAAATTAGTGGAGTTTTATAGGATCATATGCAAAAGGAAGAACATTGGGTATAGCCATTGGTTGGAATTCCCACTCAATAAAGATCCTAAATTCTTGGGGTTTTGACTCTAGACTGGGGATGAAAATCGTCTCGCGGGATTTAGGAAGAGACATAATGGTGATAAATGTATATGATCCTTACCTAGAATAAATACATTTATATGAGTCTCTGCTCAATAAATCATTTTTTAAGGATGATTACCTTATCTTGGGAGGATATCTAAATTTCTATTTTGGGATAATAGAATCCTAATTTCTAAAATCCATTCTAGACCCCCTTCCAGGATTTTTATTTCACATATTAGGGGAAAATGAATTGGTAGATGTTGCACTAGTAAAGCTCAGGCCTACCTAGAGAAATAAGAGGACAGGGGATGATCATATTCTTAAAAGAATTGATCATTTTTTATTAGCAAAAAATTTTATGGAGCTCCCTTTACAGTTAATACAATGGGTGGGAAATGGAGGTGACTCTGATCACTTCCTAGTTTTATTGTAAGTGGTTGGATGAATAAACAAACCAACCATCCCCTTTAAATTAAACCATTTTTGGTTGAAGGAGGAGAGCCACCAAAATCTGGTTAACGACCACTAGGTACCCTTTTCCCACAATGTTGACATTCCAGTTTCAATTTAGTTTGTAGAAAATCTTAAAAGGACTAAAAAGGAATAGGTTGAATGGGAATGAGAAAATAAATTGATTGACGAACAAGAACTAAAGGATATAGAATCTCTCTTACAGGAAGTCTATGAGTCAGAAGGTGGAGGGTATTTAAATAAAGAAACAAAAGAATCTCTACAAGCCCTCAAGAAGATAAATATATAGATGTTGGAAGAAAGAGAAGAAACTTCGATACTGAAACTTCATGCCCTGTGGTTGCAGAGTGGGGATGAAAACAAAAAAATCCAGGTCTATGCAAAGGGAATAAAACTCTAAAACATTATCTGGAGTTTATCTGTCTGTTTATTTGACTCTTCAGGTAGATATGTCTCATCTTTTTATGGATTAACCCATCTTGCAAAATACCATTTCCAAATCTCGTTCAAGGAGGAAGTAAGAGCCCCCATTGCAAATGTTTTTAGAATGTCCCTCCATTTTAGAATATTTTCAAATGAAGTGAATAATAGGGAGCTTATGATAAAGGTCACAAAAGATGAGTTGAAGGAGGTTCTTCATAGTTTCCAAAAGGACAAGAGCATGGGCCTTGATGGCTCGACTATTGAATTCTTCTTAGGTTTCTATGAGCTCATTGGTATGGACATTCTGAAAGTGGTAGAATAATCCCACTCTCAAGGCCACATGCATTCCCCCCTAAATACCACTTTTAAGGCTCCAATTCCCAAGTCAGATAACCCCACTTCTATAGAAGACTTCAGACCAATTTCTTTGTGAAATTTTATTTATGAAGTTGTAGCTAAAGTAATTGAACAAAGAGTAAAGTCTATTCTATCATAAAAAAATTGTAGAGAGAAATTTGGCCTCCTGGAAGGAAGGAAGATTCATGAATCTATACTAGTTTCTCAGGAAGCTCTACATAGCATAAAAACACAAAATGTCTAAGGTGTTGTGCTAAAAATTGATCTTTCAAAGGCATATGATAGAGTCAGTTGGTTATACATCAAATTCTTATTAGCACACCTTGGATTTGAGGTGCCTTTCATCAATTGGATAATGAGTTGTCTTTCGATTGTTTCCTTTGTGGTTCTTATTAATGGGGAAACCTCAAGATTTTTAAATTATGAGTGTGTACTTAGACATGGATTTCCCCTCTACTCTCTCTTGTTTATTTTGGTAGAAGAATGTATAAGAAGAGAAATCAAAAGTGCAAAGGCCCAGGGGGAGTTTCATAGAAAATCCATCACCCTTACTCTTCGACTAACACACCTACTATTTGTGGACTATGTTCTGATCTTCTGCAATGGTCTAAGGGGGATGTCAAAAATATGGCATCAATTTTGGAGATATTCGGATGGGCAACATGAATGGAAATAAATGAGAGAAAATCCATGCTCTAATTTCACAATATGGTCGAGGATGAAACTCTACAATATCAATTTGCAGATGGGATATGATGTCAGTCCCAAATATGCTAGGAGGATGGGGATTAAAGAATATTTTCATGTTCTCAAAACCTATGGCTACAAAATCTAGTTGGAGGTTGATTGCTACATAATTTTTTTTTACTAAGGTGATCACTCATAAATATATCTACCCTTTGTCTCTGAGGAATGGATGAGGGATCCATTAAAATAATGCTTAAAGTTCCCAATCATTTGGAAGGTGGCCATAAAATCTTTCCTATTTATTTGAGAAGGACTAGCATGGAAAATTTGGGTGGACATTAAGGATCGCATTGGAATTGATGCATGGCTAGGAAGTGGTGAGAATCATATTCTCCCTCAAGATTTGGTCCAAAATATAAATACTCAAGGATTTCACTTCCTTAGAAAAATTATTGATCCAATAAACATTTTGATTCAGGAATGGAAGGGAGCACAGATTCTTGGATGAGAAGGAGGCCACTCAGATTCTTGGCTATATTTCATGAGTGCACTCAAAAGATCCCACATTTAGATCACAGAGAGAGAAGATGAATTAGTTTGGAAACATGCTCCACATGGATCATATACTCCAAAATTGGGTTACATTAAAATAAACATAGATATGCTTCAGAGGGAGCCAATATGGTGGTGGTGCAGTTTGTGGAAAGTGAAATATCCACAAAAAATCCACATCTTCATGTGTTGTCTAATTGCAAATAGGGTCCCTAACTAGAACATAATGAAGCAAAGGAATTTAGAAGGTTCAGGATGGTGTTGTTGAAATGTACACTTGACAGTGAGAGGGGTGGGTGAATCAGTGTCACAAAACTTTGGACAATTTTCCACTTTTCATAAATTAATTGAACAACATATATTTATTTCAATTTCTCAACCAATATATAAAATAATAAATATTTTATTTATTTATTTAACTTGGATGAATACATAAGATCAATCTTCATCTTCAAACAATTATGAGAGACCTAGCTCTTTGTTACAAGACCCAACTTGTAGTTCTCAGATCCAAGTGAGAGATGAAGAATACATTCCTCATAACAAGTCCTAGCTTGTTGATCTCAGATCCAACTGAGATGTGAGGAATCCAATCCTCATAGAAGACCCAAATTGTAAACATGAACCAAATTTATTGAATGAACCTTTATTCAATCCATTATAAATAAACATATATACTTCAACAAATTCAACTTCATCTTTTGTTCACCATACTTATTTGTTTATATAATCTCCCAATAGGTATGAGTTTGAAGCATTACACCTCTTCATTTGAATTAATAATAATAATTTCTATTATCATTATTATCATTAATAGTTTGATTTAAAGACTTCAAAACCCTTGTTTTGCATTCATTCTATTCTAAAAACATGTCACTACAAATGTTGCAAAAATAGAGTTATGCGGAGGCATTTTCTTAAAACCATGTTTTTAAGCACTACCTCTTCTTTCACCCTTATTCCTATATCATGAGACCAATGTTTCGTGCTTCATAATTCTTCCCCTTTTTTTCTTTTTAGCCCCCATATGTCTAGTGTTGGGACCATGTTCTTTGGGATTCGACACTCTATAACTTGTCTTCTCTTCATCAAATCTTGTTATCTCCAAAGTGATATCTTCCAGAGTGTTATATCTGGAGCAACTTCAATTCATGGCTTTAATCATCATTGTTGATCACGATTTCGAATCAATGGTCTGATCATTCTTTTAAAAGACTCATTTCTCAAAATTTTATTATCCTTATCTAATGGTTGGGATTCAATCGTGATATGGACAGTTGTCGATTCCTCTGGTACTTCACATCTTTGAGAGTTTTTTATTTTCATAAACTTCCAATTATCCCAGACTAAATTTCACTGAAGTGTGTATACTCTATTAATATTGAGTTGGCATGTGTCCATTAACCTCAACGGTCCAGATCTTCTTTTGGAGCTTCGGTACTCTATGACTCTAGGTTACTAGAACTATGAAGTAGCTCAATTCCTCTGGAATGGTAACCTACCGAATAATTCATAAAGTGGTGGTGACCACTTGCTATCAGTTAACACCTTCTCTTAAGTTATCCTTCCACTATGCTTGATCAACGGTTGAGACTGCTCCCAAAGTAGATCAACGATTAGCGTTACTTCGTGATTTACGCTTACTCTATCCTTCCACTATACTTGATCAACAGTCAAGAATTATCTCAAATTAGATCAACGATTAGCATTACTTCATAATTTATGCTTACTCTATCCTTCCACTGTACTTAATCAATGGTCGAGAATGCTCTCAAATTAGATCAACGATTAGCGTTACTTCATGATTTATGCTTACTCTATCTTTCCAATGTACTTGACCAACAATCGAGAGAACCCGAAAGTTATTAGATCAATGACTATCATTAAATTTGGCCTTCGACACTTCGGGTATTTGCTCAAAGTAGAAACTGGATATCCCCAAAGGACTTACTCCCGGAGTCACGTAGCTTGTTGACGTGGTACTAGATGAGTGGTTGCCACATGTCACTTAGATTCATGACTTTTGTATACCTAAAGTGACAACTAGACCTTGACACTTGTCACCATATAAATGCACCATGTGTCCTTGCCGACGTGGGATATTACTGTGTGTACTATGTGTCTTACTTCATGACTTCGGAACTATGGTCTTCAAATGAGCTTACATGTTCTAAACCCTTTTTCGCTAAGGTGGTCAGTGCCAAAGTTGACAGTCTCCTTGTGATCTGACGATTCTTATGTTTTAATCCAAATTAGCGGCTGACGTGAATTCGGGGCTTCGGCCTTTGAGCAATCTTACTTGTTCTTGGATTAATTTCACCGGAGTGATAAACACCGAAGTTGGTTGTTTCTACGAAACTATGATCCAACAGCTATAATATTACACTCTAGATCAAATTTTGTTGTGACTTTGGGGATTCAACCTTCAGGTAATATTTCCTATTCTAGACTCCTTTTCTTCGTAGTGATCAGCGTCGGAGTTGACCAGTTCTACTCAGCTTTAATCCAAATACTGAGATCTTTCCTGATGTTATTTGAAGATTTTAATAAGGAACTTCATGCCTTTTCCTTTCTTATCCTATCCATCCACTTTATTTTGATCAGACGGTCAATATTACTCCCAAATTTTTTATGATATCGCATGACTCATGTCCACTTCGAGACTTCGTATTCATCTAAAATATTTTTCCTTCAGGTAATTTTATCTAAAGTAGTCATCTCTAAATTTGAACATTGTTCCTCCTATAGGATATGACAGTTTAAGTCACTCCCAAATATTCAATAATACGACCACAATCCTCTCCTTATTTATGAAGGTTTCCTCTATGATCCAACAATCATATTTACATCCGAATTTTGGATGAACGACTCTTGTTTCTTGATTTTTATAAAGGTTTCCACCTGTAAAAATTCTCTTTCTGGAAATTGATCTCCTACGTGACTTCAAAAGAACTATCTCTTCTGAGATTTGGAAAATGTACCAATAACAAATAACATCGATCCTTGACAGTGATCAAATATTACATCGATGACATTTACCATAGGCTTTTTCTCTAGAACTTTAGACTTGCTGCAATGTTGCATTATCTTTCCATCAATGACCCTTCATTACATATGAACATACCTCATTGGCTATCCTAACACTAATGAAAAATGTATAACTTTGTTCATGACTAAATCACGTTGCCATCAATGAAAATACACCATCAATAATGCTAACAATGTTCCCCTTTATCATTGAGTGCAACATATATGTAAAACAAAAATGATTTTATACATTTTCTCCCCATATCACTGATACTATTTTCTATCTGATAGAAAATCTGTTGTCTTCTTAAATTTGTTTTACTTCTTCTCTCCCCCTTTGACATCAATGAGAAAGAGTGAGGCTCTCACTATTTTTCTCCCTCTATGAATTTACTAACCACTTATCTCAATTCATTGGGATATTTGTTTTTAAATAAGTAGTCTTCTTGATACTAAATTGTAGTGATACCAATTTGTAGTGATCAAGTATTTTAAACCTAATCTAATTACTTTCTTATTTGATAACTGGAATACTTTACCTGAGTTTTTACTATCTTTCCTCTGTCAAATAGGAAAAGGGTATGAATGTTACTGATCTTCTTGATCTGCTTCTTATTCTTCTTTGATATTTCACAGGAATATCAATTGAGGATTAATACCAATTGATTTAATACCAATTTTTTTATCAATTCGTATTTTCTAATATCAATTGATCTTTGTTGATTAATTCCCCTTGAACTTCTCTGYTGGTTTTTCTCTTCTCCCCTTTTTACAAAAATGACAAAAAATATMTTTTCTTGTTCCCTCTAAGGTTATACTCCCCCTAAGGTGATGCTCTCCTTTGTCCATTTTCTCCTTCTTGTATTCTACAACTCCCTCTATCAATGATTTTTCTTTCTTTGGCTAAAGGATTATAACATCATCATGATTGTGTCATATTCCTCTATAGGGACTTCCCTTTCTTGAGATTGATCTATTTCATATGGAATTTCACATTCCTTATTAGGACCTTCACCCATCATTTTCTTGTTATTAATTTCTTCATTTTCAGGTGCAAAATCATCTTTCTTGCTTTCTCCTTCAGATTTTCTTCTCCATATTTTTCYATGAGATATTATGCTTTCTAGACCTTTTCTTTCTAATTGTGTTTTTGGATATTTGTCATCTCCTTTCTTATTCCAAATTTTATTAGGTTTTCTCCCTTAATTGAATGACTKATTTAAGGATTGAATTTTTTAACTTCTGCAACTTTGGGATTTTTTCGCAAACCTATCACAGGTATAACATCTCATTGTATGATAAAATTTTGTTGTGTTTCAAACAAAGTTGCATCTCCAACATCTAATTGAGTTTTTGGATTTTCCTGCATCTCCTTTCTCTAGTTTCTTGTAGTCCATTTTTTTATGGCCAAAGTTATGACAAGAAAAGAAATATCCATTGAAGGTGTTTCCATTCTTGAATTTATTTTGGCTTGAGAGATCTGTCTTTTGATTTTATTCTTCCTTTTTACTTCCATAGCTTCCTTTGTTAGCATAGTTTATGACTTGTAATTTCTTTGTAATTTCTCCTTTTCATTTTGATATGGATGATCCTTTCTCATGTGTGTAAATGGTGCTTCATTTTTCATTGTCTTCCTTTTTATTGTATCCAAGACTAGTTTTGTCATCAAACGATCTTTGTCTGTTCCAAATATTATCTAGGATAGATGAGCTATTCTGGAATTTGACAAATTTACTTATCTTTTCATCCACCTTTTTGAGATTGACTATTTCCAATTTCAACATGTGACATGTCTCTTCCTTTTTAGTCAACATTGTCTTCAGGGCTTCTTCCACTTTATTATCATGTTCAAGTTGAGTCTTTAAATTGATGACTATTTCTTTTGTCTCGTCCAAGACATCTTTGCATTTAATAGTTTTGTCACATGTCTTAAATTCTTCCATATCTTTTGTTAGATCAAAACCTTTAGTTTTCAATATTTTGATTTCTTCTTCACTTTCTAGCTGAATCCTTTTGAGGTTGATGGATTTTAATTCCAACATTTGGCATGATTCTTCCTTTTTAGTTAATTGGATCTTATGAGATTCTTCCTTTTTCTTATCTTCTTCAATTTGAGTCATTATATATGCATTAGTAGTTTCATTTATCTTTTTGAAGTTGATGATTTCCAATTCCAACATGTGGTAAGAATTTTCTTTCGTAGTTAACTGGATCTTCAAGACTTCTTCACTTTCTTTAGTTTCAAGCTGAGTTTTTTGAATGTTAACCAATTCTTTTGTTTCTTTTAGTACTTCTTTTATTTTATTGTCACGTGTCTTTAATTTTTCCATCTCTTTTGTTAGATTAGTAACTTCAGTTTTCAAACTTTTGATCTCTTCTTCTTTGTTTTCTAGATGAAACTTTTGTTCATTCTCTTCATGGTTAGATTGGTCTAACTGTTGTAGTAGCAACATATATTTCTTTTGAATTTTCTCCAACTCTTCAAAAGTGCACATATATGTGTATTCAAGTTGGTCAATAACATCCCTAATAACTTCAATATATAGATTATTTGTTGGTTCCATAGTAATCACTTCAAATGTAGTTATAACATCATTATTAAAGTCTAATAGTTTTTTCTTTGGTGAATACTGAGGTATTCATCAATTCCTTGATGTAGTAGTCTCCATTGTTGATGACTRAGGTTTGCATAAAATCYTRAATTTCATTCTAATTAGAAATCTCTTTCTCTATATTATGTTCATCAATCTAATTGGAATATTTTTTCTTTATCTTGTTCCTTATTTGGATAAGAATTATCTTCTTCCAAGTTTTGTTCTTTATTCTGACAAGAATCCTCTTTATCCGAGTCTTTTTCGTTACTTTGATAGGATTTCTCTTCTTCTTGTGCCTCATTCTGATAACAGTTTTCTAGGTGGAGGCATAATACTTTAGAAGATTTGCAGTGTCTCATCGTTTCTTTGACTTGGCCTGACAATCCATCCTAGATTTATTTTCAGGCTAATGAATTGTTTCTCCTCGCTTACTTTGAAGTTTTGGTTTCTCCCACACTCCATATCCTCTTGACTTCATATATATTTTCATATTTTCCCTCCATGAAGAATAATTTGTTCCATCAAATAAGGGAGCTTCATTTGTGGAGATAGAAATTTGTCCACCCATTTCTTCAGAATCTACTTTATAGTGTTTAAATTGTGTTGAAGGCACCCACTCTGCGACCAATTGTTGAAATGTACACTTGACACTAAGAGGGGGGATGAATCAGTGTCACAAAAATTTGGACAATTTTACAGTTTTTATTAATTAATTGAACAACATATAATTATTTCAATTTCTCAACCAATATATAAAATAATAAATATTTTGTTTATTTATTTAACTTGATGAATACATAAGATCAATCTTCATCTTCAAAAAATTATGAGAGAACCATCTCTCTGTTACAAGACACAACTTGTAGTTCTTAGATCTAACTGAGAGATTAGGAATCCAATGCTCATAACAAGTCCCAACTTGTTGATCTCATATCCAACTGAGATGTGAGGAATCCAATCCTCATACAAGACCCACCCTGTAAAGAGGCACCAACCTAATAGAATGAACCTTCATTCAATCCACTATATATAAATATATATACTTCAACAAATTCAACCTCATCTTTTGTTCACCATACTTTTTTGTTTATATAGTCTCCCAATAGGTATGAATTTGAAGAATTATGTCCCTTTGTTTGAACCATTACACCTCTTCATTTGAATTAATAGTAATTATTTATATTATTATTATTATCATTAATAGTTTGATTTAAAGACTTCAAATCCCTTGTTTTGCATTTATTCTATTCTAAAACCTGTCATTGCAAATGTTGTAGAAATCAATTTTTGCAGAGGCACTTCCTTCAAACCATGATTTTAGGCACTTCCTCTTCTTTCACCCTTATTCCACTATCACGAGATCAATGTTTCGTGCTTCAAAATTCTTCCCCTTTTTTATTTTTATCCCCCATATATCTAGTGTTGGGACCGTGTTCTCCAGGCTTCAACACTCTAGAAATTTTCTTCTCTTCACCAAATCTTGTTATCTCCGAAGTGATATATTCCAGAGTGTTATATCTTGAGCAACTTCAATTGATAGTTTTAATCCTCATCATTGATCACGATTTTGGATCAATGGTATGATTTTTCTTTTAAAAGACTCACGTCTCACACTTTTCTTATCCTTATCTAATGGTTGTGATTCAATCGTGAGATGGACGGTTGTTGTTTCCTTTGGTACTTCGCGGCTTCGGGAGTTTGTTATTTTTATAAACTTCCAATTATATGAGACTAAATTTCACCGAAGTGTGTAAACTATATTAATACTGAGCTGACGTGTGTCCATAAACTTCAACGGTCCAGATCTTATTTCAGATTTTTGGTACTCTGGGACTTCGGGTCACTAGAAATATGAAGTAGTTCAATTCCTCTAGAGTGATAACCTACTGAATCAGTCATAAAGTAGTGGTGACCGCTTGTTGTTGGTTAAGACCTTTTCTTACGCTATCTTTCCACTATGCTTGATCAATGGTTGTGAATGCTCCTGAAGTAGATCAACGGTTAGCATTACTTCATGATTTACACTTACTCTATCCTTCCATTGTACTTGATCAATGATCGAGAATGCTCCCGAATTAAATCAAGGATTAGCATTAATTCATGATTTATGCTTAGTCTATCCTTCCACTATACTTGATCAGCAGTCGAGAAATCTCTCGAATTAGATCAACGATTAGTGTTACTTTGTGATTTACGCTTACTTTATCCTTCCATTGTACTTGATCAATGGTCGAGAGAACCCAAAAGATATTAGATCAACGACCATCATTAACATCGACCTTCGATGCTACTAGATATCCCCAAAGGACTTACTCCCTAAATGATGTAGCTTGATGATGTCACTGTTGATGGGGCACTCGTTGAGTGGTTGCCATGTGTCACCTAGATTTGTGACTTTCATATACCTAAAGTGCCAACTATAACTTGACACTTGGAACCATCTAAATGTGCCACGTGTCCTTGCCAACGTGGGCTATTACTGTGTGTACCACATGTATTACTTCATGACTTCGAAACTCAAGCCTTCGGGTCAACTTACACGTTCTAAACCCTTTTCCACTGAAGTGGTCAGTGTCAAAGTTTACAGTCTCCTTGTGATTTGATAATTTTTATGTTTTAATCGAGATCAATGGTTGACATGACTTCGGGGCTTCGGTCTTTGGGTAATATTACATGTTCTTAGCTTGTTTTCATCGTAGTGATCAGTGTGAGAGTTGGCTTATGCTACGCAACTCTGATCTGATGGCTATAATATTATAATCTAGATCAACATTTGTTGTGACTTCAAATGGTCAGCGCTGGATTTGACCAGTTCTACTCAGCTTTAATCCAACGACTGAGATCTTTCCTAATGTTATTTGACGATTTTAATTCAGAATTTCGTGCCTTGGCCTTGCTTATCTTATCCTTCCACTTTATTTGATCGGATGGTCAATATTACTCCCAAATTTTTTTAGAGATAGGACGACTCATGTCCACTTTGGGACTTTGTCTTCGGCTAAAATATTTTCCCTTCAATTTTATCCGAAGTAGTCATCTCTGAATATGACCATTGTTCCTCCTACATGATCTGACGGTTTAAGTCACTCCTGAATCTTAAATCATACGACCACGATTCTCTTCTTCTTTACGCAGGTTTCCTCTATGATCCAATAGTCATATTTACATCTAAATTCATGATGAACGAATCCAATTACTTTATTTTTATAAAGGTTTCCACCTGTAAAAATTCTCTTTCTGAGAACTCATCTCCTGCACGAATTCAAAAGCACGATCTCTTCTAAGCTTTGGAAAATGTACCTGTAACAAAGATCATTAATCCTTGAGAGTGATCGAATATTACATCAATGAAATTTACCATACGGTTTTTCTCCTAAACTTTAGCCTTGCTGCTATGTTGCATTCTCTTTCCATCAATGACCCTTTATTACATATGGACATAGCTTATTGGCCATCTTGACACAGTTATAGCAAGATTTGCCTCACCCTATTCAATCTTGCACAGAGGACCTTTTTCCATTTCCCTATGCAGACTTTTCATACCTTTTTGCAAATCCGAGAGCTRAAAATGCATTTTTTTTTTCATATACGCACCTTGCCTACTATACAACATGTATATGTAGGTTGCACCACTACARTCCATGTACATCGATATTTGTGGCCAAAAATTAAAAATGGTGTCAGGTTTCCATGTCACGAYAAGATATCAATGATCGTTGGCCTTCCATATATTGGAAACATTTTGAATCAACTCTTTAGTTCCATTTGAAGACTATACATGGTCCAATTTCGAGCTATGGAAAGGAGGAGAAAGAATTCAACTTTGAGAGAAAAGTTACTCTAGAGGAATTATTGACTTCAGATTGAGTCTGGATCCCTTTGTTCTTTAAGTCTGAACACAGTGTTCAGCCCCCAAGCTCTTCCCTTATTGAGTGAGAACTCTATTGTCTCTCTTACATGAGCTTGCCTTTTGGGGGAGAATTGAAGTGGTGGAGGCCCAACTGGAAGGAACTTAATTTCTTGGTTTCGAACCGTGCCGACATGAAAGTCTATAACTTTTTAACTTCTGATGATCATATATTAATAGAAATAATATTTTCCCGTCCAATTGATATCTCGAAAATATCTGAATTATTATCCATGGGTGTATTTGTTATGTATATTAATATATTATACTATCAAATGTGTTAACATCATATATTATCACCATATGCTTTATTTTCTTTGTTGTTGAGGAATAGTTGCAGGTATATTGCTTTGGGTTAAGTGCTCAATGGTGGACTTCATCGAACGTCTGGACGAGGTAGGCCTTTTTATCTTTTATTGCTAGCATATTTGTTTATATAGCATACTTGAGAATAGAGTTGATTTCTGCAGTCGTTTCCGTATGTTGTTGTTTACCCCTAGCCATAGATAGATTTTCCTCGTAGCAGAATTGGCGACTATACTAGGGAATGATCTTCTTTCTTAGGGTTTGGGGTGTTTTTCTCCTTAGATTGATCTCATTCATACTGAATTTCTTTTCCTATCATTACTTGAAAGCCTCTGTTCACTCTGGGTCTAAGTCTTTCATCCTTCTCCTTTGACTAGCTGTGTTTTTGAAACATATATGTGGGTTTTTGCTTGACAGTCATGTATATACGCGTGTTGTCCTTCTGCAAGCTACGTACATACGCTGTGTTTCCTTGAATAGTCATGTACATCAACCTCTTGTGCTTTTTTGTTGGGTTTGGTGGTTGCTGGGTAGGTTTTGATGATTGTTGAGTCTTCTTGGGTCTCTGTAGTGACTGTTAAGTGTCTCTGGGTTGACAGGAAACCTTTCTTTGGTTGAATTTTTTGGCGGAGTCTTTCTCATCAAATTTTCATTTTGGTTATTCTTGTACATTGGGTTGGGTGTTTTTCTCCTTGGTATCCTACTTGAGTTGTCTCTTTCTATACACAATAGAGTCTTTATATATCAAGTTGTTGTTCAGTCCATGCATTTTCATTTTTCTTATATTAAAAATACAAAAATACTAAGCATTTTACATTGATTGGCATTTTGATCTTTTGAGTCTTATTCATTTAGCTTAGTTCATGTAAAGAAAGATTGCATTTTTATTTCGGAATTGTAGAGTTGAAATTGAAAATTGCATTGTTTTAAGAAGCATATCATTTATTGAAAATTGAAGTTAGGACTTTGTATTGTATTCATATTTACTTTATGTGCTGAGTCATAACATCATGAGTTTAAATACGATACATTTTTGAGTAAACATGGCCATTAAAATTAACGCTATAATTTAAAATTGATTAGTCACGATTTTATTTTCTAGGGTGCACAAACTAGCTTAGGATTTAGTGCCTTGGAATAGGATTTTGTGAGTAAAATTATCCAAGGCTATTAAATCAACATATGTGTCTGACTAAGGGAGTGGATAAATCCATTGTATAATCGCTCATATCAGGAGGCTCCTCTTACACCAGAGTTAATCACAAGGTTGCGTGAGGTTGGTTGAAGGGATATCCCCCCGATACCTTCTTAGCGTCAGAGATATTTTTGGGGATTGTTAAGAACCTGAATAGATCTACAAATATAATCACCACAAATACTGAATACACAATAGATCCACAAAGCAAGATAGAATAAACCACACATTATTATTACCAAACCCTTGAGGTAGGGAAACACCATACAATGGATCCTATTATGGAAGGGATCCTCTCCTGATCACTTGCCTCTTCGAGGGGGCATCCTCCTATTGAACTACCGCTCCAAATAAAATAATTATTTTCATATCTCATTACATTGCTTGAACCCCTTTATATAGTGCTACCATCACCTAATAACATTCTAGAGGATGAATCTTCTAGAAGTATAACCTTCTAAGAAGTCCTCTTACATTTATTATATCTAACT
>SNQJ01S0004262.1:176557-197922 GCA_010110895.2 Picea sitchensis
CAGGAGGAATACTCCCTTGTGATTTCCGAAAAAAAGGGACCAGGAGAAGTTTGAGCAGGAAAAGCTTCGGAGAAAAAGACTCTTCAAGAGGAAGAGAATCGACGACTTGAAATCACTGTGGAGAATAGCGAAATCCTGACGATCGTTGGATCATGGATAAGTTGTGTGGGGTTTAGTCCTTTGGCGCAGGAGGTAAGAACCAATGCCCATCGGGGTTCGGCGATCGACGTTTGACGAGGCAAGTCGCATACACGTCGAAATCGCGTATCGCGATTTCTCGAGTTATTTGGGACCGTCGATCAGAGCGAGGACAGGTGGCGCGAGATCCCAGAGAGTCAGGACTCGATACTTCGGCATTTTCAAAGTCGAAAGGACCGTGGAGAAAGAGAGAACCCCTGAGTTGCGACGGGTCCCACAGGAGCAGCGTGGAGCGCTAACACGTGGCATAGTACCTTGGCATTCGGGGTTTTGAAAGGTGAGTGAATCATGACCTTTCATATGCCGATTTCCCAATAGGAAAATCCCCGACAGGACTGAGTCGTCGACCGTTGACCATCGAGGATCAGGGTTCGGAGGTTTGAATTGCACGGGAAGTGCACATAGGGTTCGCGATAGCGCGAACGCCGATTTCCCGAGAAGCGAAGGGGAGATCATCAAGGAGATAGCTGTGGGTAGCGAAAAATCCCGAGAGGATTTGGAAGAGCTTTGACTCTTCGGGTCCGAGAGAGATGAAGAAGGTCCTGGTGAGAGCGAATCGGACCGTGAGGGTAGCGACAGTAGCGTCAAGTGGTATCAGAGCTTGGAGTATCTTTTCTTTCTGAAGTAGAGACAGAGATTCACCATGCCACCGAGAAGGGAGAGGCAGTCACCTGATCGTGAAGACATGAATGCCCGAAGGAGAGGAAGACCGATAGGAAATCCAGAGATGGAACACCAGATACGAGATCTCAGGGCGAGACGCGAAGAAATGGAGACCACCCAAAGGCACGGAGCTGGTGTTGGGGAGTTCATTGATTCCGAGGTGGAAGAGGAAGCTGGACATGAAATAGAGGAGGTCACAACAGAGGATGCCTCAACAGAGAGGTTGATCAGAGCTATCGCCAGGATGAGCTCGAAGACCAAGATGGACATTTCCGTCTATGAGGGAAGTCTAAATGCTAAGGAGTTGTTGGATTGGATCCGAGCACTCGACACCTACTTCGATTATGAAGATGTCAAAAAAGACAAGAAGGTAAGGCATGCTGTAACCAAGTTGAAGGGACATGCGGCCTTATGGTGGGATGAATTGCAGGCGGATAGGCACTGCAAAGGAAAACAAAAGATAAAGAGTTGGGATCGAATGATTGCTAAGATGAAAGCGAAATTCATCCCGAGAGACTACCAGATCACTCTGTTGAGGCGCATGCAGAACCTGAGACAGAAGATTATGACGGTGAAAGAGTACACCGAGGAATTCTACAGGATCAATATCCGAGCTGGTCATCGGGAGAGTGATGACGAGAAAGTGGAAAGATACCTGAATGGGTTAAGGTATGACGTTCAGGATGAATTGAGTATGGTTACCATATGAACAGTTGAGGATGCGTACCAGATGGCTCTAAAGGCCGAAGAGAAGCTGAGCCATAAGAAAGGCCAGCGAGGGCGAGGTAGGAGTCAACCTAGAGGCAAGGCAGTTTCCCAGAAGGAATACCAGAAGCCCAAGGAGGAATGGCAGAAGCCTTAGGGTAAAGCTGAGAGAGGTGGAACCTCACAGCAGAGGCAGCCACAAACTAAACAAAGGCAGCACAATGCTGAGCCGAGGAGGCAGCATACGGAACAGGGTGGCGGATATGCTGATGCCAATATAATTCCTCGTACCTGAGGTAGAGGAAGAGGCCGTGGAGGAGTTATCACATGTTTTACGTGTGGTAAGGATGGACACAAAGACGTTGACTGTCCAGATAGGAGAATGGACAGAGGAAAAGCTCACGTTGTAGAGGCGCAGAGGCATGACGTGGAGGATGAAGACGGTGGAAGTGGGAAGTCACTGACAGTGCACAAAGTTCTCTTGACACCTGAGAAAGAGGTGGACAGCTCAGTGCAACGGAGCAGACTGTTCAGAACGGCTTGTACAGCCAAGGACAGAAAATGCAAGGTCATAGTTGACAGCGGGAGCACCGATAATCTCGTTTCGACTGAGATGGTGGAAAAGCTGGAGCTGGAAACAACTAAGCACCCGAGTCCATATAAGGTCTCGTGGCTACAGAAAGGACACCGGGTAAGTGTCACTAAACAATGCTTAGTAAAATTCAAAATTGGGAATTACCATGATGAGATTCTGTGTGATGTTATTCCCATGGACGTATGTCACATATTGTTGGGAAGACCATGGCAGTATGATCGAAATGTTTTTCATGATGGGAGGATGAACACATACACCTTGGAGAAGGATGGGAGAACCCATAGATTGCTTCCGATAAAAGATAAAGAAGTGAAGCCGGAAGTAAACAACACAATACTTCTCATGAGTGGGAAAGAGCTTCTCACAGAGCTGGAAAAGAATGAAGATCCAAAATTCTTTGTTGTCAGGAAGCCAAAAATTGTCCTGACAAACACAAGAGTGGAGGACTTGCCGGAGGAGATTCAGGAACTGCTAGGAGAGTTCGTTGATATCATCGTGGACAAACTACCTCATTCGTTGCCACTGATGAGAAGTGTGAGTGACCACATCGACCTCATACCCAGAGCAAGTTTGCCGAACAAGGCAGCGTACAGGTTGACACCTCAGGAGAACGAGGAGGTCAAAAGGCAAGTGCAGGATTTGCTGGACAAAGGACTGGTCAGAGAAAGTCTTAGTCCATGTGCTGTGCCAACAGTACTAAGTCCAAAGAAGGATGGAGGCTGGAGGATGTGTACAGACTCCAGGGCGATAAATAAAATCACCATCAGGTACAGATTTCCACTGCCGAGAATGGACGACTTGATGGATTGCCTAAGCGGGGCAAATTATTTCTCGAAGATTGATCTCAAGAGCGGATATCATCAGATCCGGATGAGAGAGGGTGATGAGTGGAAGACAGCATTCAAGACAAACGAGGGTTTGTACGAATGGCTAGTCATGCCGTTTGGTTTGACAAACGCGCCAAGCACATTTATGAGGCTGATGAATGAAGTCCTGCAGGAATTCATCGGTAAGTTTGTGGTCGTGTACTTGGATGACATATTGATTTTCAGCAAGACTAAGGCTGAACACTTGAGACATTTGGCCATCGTAATGAGGAGGCTATAGCAGGAGAAGCTGCTGATAAATTTGAAGAAGTGCTCGTTCATGCAGACAGAACTCATTTATTTGGGTTTTGTAATCTCGGCGAATGAATTAAAGATGGACCCTGAGAAGGTTGAAGTAATCAGGAAATGGCCATCAGCGAGGAATGTTTTTGAGGTAAGGAGTTTTCATGGTTTGGTTAGTTTCTACAGAAAGTTCATTCGGAATTTCAGTGGAATTAGCGTCGCGATGATGGGAAAAGTGAATAAACGGCATAAAGTTTTTCACTGGACAACCAAGTCTGGAAGAAGCTTCAATCTGTTGAAGCGAAAGATAACAGAGCAGCCAATTCTAGTGCTGCCATATTTCCAAAAAACATTTCAGGTGAAGTGTGATGCCAGTCGGTATGCTATTGGAGGGGTCCTGAGTCAAGATGACAGACCTGTGGCATATTACAGCGAGAAGCTAGATGATGCGAAGTTGAAATACTCCACGTACGACAAAGAGTTCTATGCCATCATACAGGCATTGAAAAAGTGGAGGCATTACTTGATACCCAAGGAATTCATTTTGTACAGCGATAATCACGCATTGCAGTTCGTGAGTCAACAGGGGACGTTGAACTAGAAGCATGCGAAATGGGTTGAGTATATGCAGAATTTTACATTTGTCATCAAACATATTTCGGGGACTGCTAACAAGGTGGTTGATTCCTTAAGCAGAAAATGCTTGTTGTTGCAGGAGTTCAGAGTCAAAACGCTGGGTTTTGAAAATCTGAAGGACATGTATACAGGTGATGCCAACTTTAGAGAAGCTTATGAGGCAGCTGAGAATCCAGTTCTCAGGGATCGGACTCCGTGGATTGATTTTATGATCTAGGATGGATTGCTATTTCAGGGCAATCAGTTGTGCATACCGAATTGCTCCATGAGGGAGAATTTGATAAAGGAAAAGCATAGTGGAGGCTTAGCAGGTCATTTTGGACATGACAAAACATTCGCCAAGCTGAGAGAATCATATCATTGGCCTAGCACGCACACAGATGTCAAATGGTTTGTTGACAGATGCAGGATATGTCAACACGCGAAGGGCTGCAAGAAGAACACGGGGTTCTATCAGCCATTGCCTATACCTGAGAGACCATGGGAGGCAATTAGTATGGATTTTGTTCTGGGATTGCCAAGAACCCAGAGAGGAGTTGATTCCATTTTTGTGGTGGTGGACAGGTTCTCGAAGATGGCACATTTTATACCGTGTCATAAGACCAGCGATGCAACCCACATCACGAATTTATTTTTCAAAGAAATTGTCAGATTGCATGGATTGCCGAGAAGCATAGTCTTGGATCGGGACACAAAATTCATAGGTCATTTTTGGAGGACGCTATGGAAGAAACTGGGTACTAATTTGGCTTTTATCTCAGCATACCATCCGCAGACAGATGGACAGACGAAAGTGGTCAATAGAAGCGTGGGAGATTTATTGAGGAGCCTGGTGGCAGAGAACCACAGCAGTTGGGACCAGATATTACCACAGGAAGAATTTGCATACAACGATTCAGTGAATCGCAGTACAAGTAAGAGCCCGTTTCAAATTTTGTATGGGACACAACCGAGGGGAGTTTCTGAACTCAGGGAGTCAGAACAGGATGAAACTAGCAGCGCGAGAGCTGAGGAGTTCGCGGAGGCGATGAAAGAACTTCACGCGGAGGTGAAACAACGAATGCAAAAGTCCAACCAAGAGTATAAGCGCAGAGCCGATCAGAGGAAGAGACAACTTCAGTTTGGAGTTGGGGACATGGTTTTGGTGCACTTGAGGAAAGAAAGGTTCCCAAGGGGAACATATAACAAGCTCAAGATGAAAAAGATTGGGCCATGCAAAGTCCTGAAGAAATTCGGGGAGAATGCATACGAGCTTGAGTTGCCAGAGGGCATCGGGATATCTCTGATTTTCAATATTTCGGATTTATACCCATACAGGGCCAAGGATGCAGAAACTGGAACTGATGAACCAGTGGTCCAGTGGCAGAAACAATTTCCAGTTGCACAGAAGCCTCATATGGAGTGTATACTGGACAAGCGAGTGGGAAGGAAGACCAGGAGAAAGCAATACTTTGAATACCTGGTGAAATGGAAGAATAACCCAGTGGAGGATGCCAGCTGGGAAATAGAGGCAGTCATACAGAAGCATGGTCAGACTATGCAGGAGCTCATGGACAGGAGCCCATGAAATCTTTTGAGCCAAGGAGTATGATGCAGGAGCATCCACACCTCAACAAGCGAGCCAACGCGTGGAGCAAAGAAAAGACAGCTGGAGAGCGCCTGCATTCAAACTTTGAAATATTTTGATATTTGGTGCGCCAAACATTAATGCATTGGTGTAATGAAGCACACTTGTACATTGTAATGGACCTTGAGCAGATAAGCTCTCGTCCTTAGGTAGTTGAGGCATTTATTAGTTTTAATGCAAGTAGATAAATTAATTAAGTCTAGATTAGACAGTTTTTATTTCGAGAGGGAAAACGGAATATAGGCACCCTCCTTTGTATTATTGAGATATATTATTAGAAGCAGCATTAGCATTCAGTAGTAAGGAGAGAGAAAAGCAGAGAACTGGTGAAGAATCCCCATGTACATATATTGAATTAATAGGAAAGCTTTGATTCAATTCCATGGCTGTGATTATTCTCTGTGTGTTGTTAATATTATGTTGTTGCATACTTTCTTCTTGTTATGCCTTCATTGTATATGCTGCATATGTAATTTCATGGCAGATTAGAAATCTGGGAGAGAGGCGAGAATAAGTTTCAAATTGTTTCTCTGTTCGAACCATGAGATTCCTGCATAAAGTGCATTCGAATTCCTCCGCATAGAGTGCGTAGAGGGGGCTCTACAGGTAAACTCTTATTCTCCTCTACTAGAATTGTGTTGGGTTATTCGAACCGTGCAGGTGAAGTGCAGGTTAGATTGAAGTCTCAGAGGCGAGCCTGAGAAAAAGAAGACAGGACTGCTATTGTCAGGAGGACATAGAGTCTGGCTGAGTTCAACCCTTGAAAGTGGTTGAAGGTCGAGCATAAGCAGCTTACGCAGAAGTCTTTGAAGAATAAGAGTTGGTGAAGCTCAGGAGGAATAGTCCCTTGTGATTTCCGAAAAAAAGGGACCAGGAGAAGTTTGAGTAGGAAAAGCTTCGGAGCGAAAGACTCTTCAAGAGGAAGAGAATCGACGACTTGAAATCACTGTGGAGAATAGAGAAATCCCGACGATCGTTGGATCATGGATAAGTTGTGCGGGGTTTAGTCCTTTGGCGCAGGAGGTAAGAACCAACGCCCATCGGGGTTCGGCGATCGGCGTTTGACGAGGCAAGTCGCATGCACGTCGAAATCACGTATCGCGATTTCTCAAGTTATTCGGGACCGTCGATCAGAGCGGGGACAGGTGGCGCGAGATCCCGGGGAGTCAGGACTCGGTACTTCGGTATTTTCAAAGTCGAAAGGACCGTGGAGAAAGAGCGAACCCCCGAGTTGCGACGGGTCCCACAGGAGAAGCGTGGAGCGCTAACACGTGGCATCGTACCTTGGCATTCGGGGTTTTGAAAGGTGAGTGAATCACGACCTTTCATATGCCGATTTCCTGATAGGAAAATCCCCGACAGGACTGAGTCGTCGATCGTTGACCATTGAGGATCGGGGTTCGGAGGTTTGAATTGCACGGGAAGTGCACATAGGGTTCGCGATAGTGCGAATGCCAATTTCCCGAGAAGCGAAGGGGATATCGTCAAGGAGATAGTTGTGGGTAGCGAGAACTCCCGAGAGGAGTTGGAAGAGCTTTGACTCTTCGGGTCCGAGAGAGACGAAGAAGGTCCTGGTGAGAGCGAATCGGACCGTGAGGGTAGCGACAGTAGCGTCAGAGTGAGCCAGGATGAGTGTGGTGTAGGACTGCACCAGAGCGCCCATGTGAAGATGAGAGCCAAAGCAGGAGCAGACCCGCTTTGCCCAGGCACATAAGAAAGCAAATTACCAGAGGCCGAAGTCACCTTACCCCCATTAAACCCTGTCATGTTGAGTGCGTTGTGAGCGAGAGTGATCGCACGAGGGAGGTGTCCCTCCGTCGTATAGTTGCTGCTATGTCCTTCCACCATCGTTAATGCGGGCTTGTGGGTGGCGGCCATCGGCATTTATGCCACAGCTTAGTGCTAAGCCCAATGTCACAGGAGTGCCACGTGTCACCCCATCCGAGGAACTTTTGTAAAGTATTGCTTGGACATGTATTGTTATATATAAATCCTCATCCATTCTTTAAAAAAAAATTCTAAGTTAAAACAAGTAATGTTTTTAATTTTTTAGTAAGAAATTTATTTATCAAATTTTTAGC
The DNA here is from genome assembly GCA_010110895.2 of Picea sitchensis. Lineage (NCBI taxonomy): Eukaryota > Viridiplantae > Streptophyta > Pinopsida > Pinales > Pinaceae > Picea > Picea sitchensis. The sequence goes on from SNQJ01S0004262.1 coordinate 184,172, forward strand.
ACTAACACTTAAATGAAATAATAATTTTTTTTTTGGTGATTTTATGTGATTTGATTTTTACTTGAGTATGTAATGTTTGTTTTTTCCCTTGTGTTAAATGCTTTCACATGTTTCACATCATTTTAAAACCAATATAAATGTAATTTCACATGTTTCTCATTATTTTTAAAAGAATACAAATTTTATTTTTATAAATAATGTGTTTGTATAATTGGATTATATCAAGTTTCTATTGGTAAAATATTTTATATAATAAAATCTTAAAATTGTAATGTATTTTAATTAAGTGTTAAGGACATATACTTAAAGTCCCATTTAAAAAAATAATAATAAGAATTAATGATACAAATATTATATTAATTAAACATTAAATCAGAACTCAACCTACCCCATTAATACCAACTTAAAACACATAACAAAATCAATATATTAAAACCTATAAAATCAATCATATTAAAACCTATAAATACATGTCCAAATCAGCTTTCTTAAAAGACTCTCAATTCAACCTACCACATTATACCTAACTTAAAACACATAACAAAATCAATCATAATAAAACCCATAAATACATGTAGAAATCAACTTTCTTAAAAGCATCCCAATTCAATTATATGAGAAAGCTTCTAAATACATGTCAAAATCCTTTGAACCATGAATATCACTTTAATATTCAATTTACCTTATCATTCAAATGTTTTTGATAAATACAAAGAATACCCAAAAATCACATAAACCTATATGTATATATGTATAGTGAAAAATCAACCAACCATGCTTGAATTTATAAGCAAAGCATGAACATCATGCATAATGAACCTCTTATTCCATTTTATTTTTTCTAAAGATGCAAAGGGTTTGTTTGAATCATATTCAAACCCTTGATGTAGTATTTCTCCCTTCATTCACATTAAAATGGTTTGTAAATATTTTATTTATTTATGTTAAAATGTTTTGTAAATGGTTTTACTTTTAATTTTGAAAAAAATAAATTAAATTGAATAATTTTTAATGTTAATTGTAATTATATTATTATAAATTTTTTATTTTAAATAATAATTTTATAAATTTAAATTTAATATAAATTTTAATAAAAAAATTAAGATTATTAATTATTTAACTAATTATATAATAAAAAATATTTAATTAACTATTATATATATAATTTTTTTTTGTTTGTTAATTTTTGCGGGATCTGTTGGCTACGCGATTAACGTGTGGCTTGAGAAACCGCGACTCAGGGGCATCTAAGCCGTCAAAATCACCCGGGGATCGCACCTAGCCTGAGCCACACCAACCCTTAACATGGTTAGTTTTTTTTCCCCGCAGGTTTCGAACCGGTGACTTTAACATCACAGAGTGGCTTAACAACACACTCCGTCACCGACTGTCCTACACTTCGGGGACTAAAAAAGTTGAAGGACATGGGGGTGGGATTTGATCCACTTATGTGTGCACGGGTCACGATACTATTTATTATAGTATCTCTGCGTGCAACCACACGTTCGACCACTACCTCAAGGTGTCCCCATGGCTCCACGTAAAGCCCTCACAAGAATTGAACCTTGCCCAACGGTGAAAAACTCCTCGCTTTCCACCATTGGATCCAACCCCTTTGGGCACTATTATATATATAATTACTACTATCCAAGTTCATCAATTTTTTTTTTTTATATTTACTTTATTTCTTTAGTTTAAAATTAAAACTTTAATTTAAATGAGCCATGTTTTATAACTCAATATTGAAAGTTTTTAATGTTAATTGTAATTATATTATTATAAATTTTTATTTTGAATAATAATTATATAAATATAAATTTAATAAAAAAAATTATAAAAAAATTAATGTTATCAATTATTTAACTAATTATATATAATTGTTACATGTTTGGAAAACTCGGCCGCACACATGCTCTGACCTCCCTCTCCCGCAAGCATGCCCCCCTCTCTTGGAGAGGCCTCTGGGCCTCCCGCTTCCTCTCCCTCCATCTCCCCCACTGACACTGAGTCTTTTGCCTCCCTTATTGCCTCACTTCCCAAGACAAACAAACAAACTCCTCCAAAGTTTGTGAAAAAACTGGATTAGATCCCTTCGGTTTAGATCCAAGGAAGCTCCATAACCCTTGCTCTGAAATTTGTAGAACATACACTCATTGGATAGTTTAAGGGAATTTGGCCTTCTCCACAGGCTATGGCGATCTATATCGACAAGAACTAGAAACCCCTTCTGAAAGGAAATCTCTCACACTTTCTTTGTGGAAGATGCTTCTTTGCCTTTCTCTTCGAAAATAAAATAGATAGAGATCTCATCTTCCGAAGCGGACCGTACTTTATGGGTTCTATAGGTATGTATCTCAATAGATGGACCCCCTCCTCCCTCTACATTGTTGGAATAGCAAAATTATTCGAGCTATAGGAAATACACTTGGAAATTACATAGATCGAGAAGAACCTAAAGATGGCCTCCAATCCTATGCACGCATATGTGTAGAAGTAGATCTAGAAAAAGGCCTACCCGAAGCTATTAACCTCACCCTGGACAAATGGAACTACATGCATCAAGTACATTATGAACAACTTCCCTTCAAATGCAAAATCTTCCATGAGTATGGACATTTTGCAAAACATTGTCCTAAATACCCTCCTGAAAGCCTGACCAAAGAAACTGATCAGTGGTAGCAACCCAAATAGAAAAAGCAACAGAAGAACGACCCGATTAATAAATCCATCCCCATGCCCCCCCCTCCTAATATCACGCAAGATCTTGAATCCTCCCTTCTGATCCTGACTCAAGAGCCATCTTGTGAAGAGCATCCCACTCCCCCACCTCCCCACCCTCAACACATCCTCCTGAGTCCCCAATCCCCCCCTCTGCACTGCCTTCACCCTCTCATCTGTCTTCTATGCCTGAGGACGATGATCTAGAGAAAAGCTCAAATGAAAACTCTGACTCAGATACACATACATCTCCCATTAGAAAAGTTGGATGGAAATCAAACTTGAACAAAAGGGAAGCTTCGGCTAGAAAGAAAATCGAACTCGGGAAGCAAACAACTTTGGATCAACATGCCAGGAAAGAAACAAGGCAGACCAGGAATCAAAGTGGATCCAACCCCCATAAAGGGGGAAACACCAAGCCTTCTAAATGATAAAAGAAATATCCTAGAATTGTAGAGGACTAGGGAGCCGGAACAAGCTCTCGTTAATACATGATCTAATATAAGTAGAAAATCCTCAAGTCCTCCTGCTCTAGAAGACAAAAATGAAGGATACTGATATCCTTCAAGATAGTAGATACATTTGGCGAACATGCAAAGGAGTAGCAGTCAGCGCAAGAGGAGCCTCGGAGGGAATCTTCACCTTGTGGAATCCCAATATCTTCTCTCTCCACTCCTTCCAGTCCACGATCCACTGTATTAAAACTTCACTTCCTCACCTCCCTTCAGGTAAGATTTTGACTATTTTCAATGTTTATATGCCTGCAAGTTATCATGAGAAAATCAATTGTTGGTCCTCTCTCCAAAACCTGCAAGAAAGTCTTGATCTCAAAGATCTAATAATAGCAGGAGACCTCAACACCACCCTCCATCATAAAGAAAAAAAGGGTGCCTCTCGAGTACGAGATTGCACTCATGAGCATATTGAGGATCTTATATCCTCCTTTCATCTTCTCAAAATAAAACCCTCTAATGGTTGTTTCACTTGGTCAAATAGATGGCTCGAGTCGGGGCACATAACAGCTCACCTAGACCAGTTCCTCTTAAGAAGCTCCTTCCTTGACGATTCCTTTACTCTCGCATTCTCTCCTAGACTGGATATGGCCACATACCTATCACTCTCACCCTTACCCCTCCTGACAATCTTGGTCCCATCCCCTTCATATTCAACCCCTTGTGGGCTTCAAACTCTTTCTTTTTCGATATTGTCTCAGATGCATGGACCTACTAGATACAAGGCTCTCCAAACTACATCTGGGAATAGAAACTAAAAAGAGCCAAGGCGGCCCTCAAACATTGGGTGAAGCACAACAAAGAAAAGGAACAAGAAGGAAAAAGAAGAAAATTAAAGAAATGGAAGAAAACAGATTAGTAATGGAAGAGGGACCTACCACTCATTCCTTCCTTCTCAAAGAATAGCAAGACTTCATCGAGTATCAAAAAATCCTGCATGATAAAGAGGAAACTTGGAGGCTCAAATCTAGGAGTCTTTGGCTAAGCTCAGGTGATAGAAAAACAAAATTCTTTCAAAGGAAAACCAAAGCAAGACTCTGGAGAAACAAGGTGAAGGAAATCACAAAACAGGATGGCTCAAAAGTTGATGACTTCCACCAAATACAAGCAAAAGCCAAACTGCATTTTCAACGACTCCTAATTGAGGATGGCATTGCAGACCTCAATGTACAAGAGGATCTGTTGATAAACATACATAGCGTCATCAATCAGAAGGACAACACCAAGCTAAATCAAGAAGTTATAGAAAAAGAACTTCATGAGGTCTTGTTTCAGCTCCACCCAGACAAAGCTCCAAGCCCAGATGACTTCAACACACACTTTTATCAAAAATGTTGGCATATTATTAAAAGAGATCTACCGAGGATGATACAGTATGTTCAGAAATCTACAAAACTGGGAGGCAGTACAAATTCCATCTTTTTAGCCCTTATCCCAAAAGAGTCCAACCCTTCCTCCTTCTCCAGATTTAGACCCATTTCCTTATGCAATGTTTTCCACAAGCTCATCACTAAAGTCATCGCCAATAGAATCAAGCCTCTCTCGCATAATCTCATCTCTCCAAGTCAAAGTGGCTTTGTCCAAAAAAGACAAATGATTGACAACATCATATTGGTTCAAGAAGCCATCCACTCCAACAAGGAGTGAGGAGATCAAGGAATGATCATCAAAATCAACATGGCCAATGCCTTTGACAGGGTAAGGCACTCCTTTTTGTTTGTAGTTCTGGAAAAATTTGGTTTTAGCTATGAGTTCATACCCTGGATCTCAACCTGTATCTCCTCTCCCTGGATAGCCCCTCTGATAAATGGGCGCCTGACAAATTTCTTCAAAACATCCAGAGGGCTAAGGCAAGGATGTCCGCTCTGCCCCCTCCTTTATATAATCATGGATGAAACCCTACGTAGACATATAGAAAAGGATCGAATCTCCAAAGCCATTCTCGGCATCAAAATAGCTCGAGGGACGAAGAGATTAAACCACTCCCAATTTGCTAATGAAACTCTCCTCATTGGGGGTGCCTCCTTAGTGATGGCCAAGAGATTCAAATATTCTCTGGATAACTTCACCCAAGCCTCGGGAGCCCTTATAAATAACGCCAAATCCAACATATATGCTTGGAACACCCCTCTTCGAACTGCCCATCTAATAGCAAGTATCTTCTGCTTCCCTCTCATTGAAAAATAACAAACCTTCAGATACCTTGGCATCCCTATTTGTCTCAAATCTCTACCAAATTTAGCCTGGAACCAAGTTCTCGAAAAGATCAAAAACACGATGGATGATTGGGGAGCCTTCTCGCTCAATCTGGTGGGGCGTATTGTACTAATAAAATCAGTTCTCTCTGCTCTTCTCATCTTTCAATTCTCTTCCCTTCTGGTTCCTCAGAATGTTAAAAACACAATCTCCACCCTCCTTCGGCGCTTTCTCTGGGAAGGAGGGAAAACAAAAAAGAAAAAATATCATCTAATAAAGTGGGATATTGAAAAACATCCCAAGGAAAGAGGAGGTCTGGGCATGAGAGATCCTGGCCTCTCCAACTTGGCAATGGGAAAAAAAATTCTCTGGAACCTTGTTTCAGGAAGAAATGATTGGTGGAAGCAAATCCTAAAAGAAAAATATCTCATACAGGATAGGCTCATATGTCTAGACCAACATCACTCTTTGAACAGTGGATCGCCAATAGGGAAGCTTCTCTCAGCCTCCATCCCTCTCCTTCAAAGTCAACTCACCTGGATTCCTGGGAATGGTCCAAAGATTCTTATAGGGACTGACAACATCATCGGAAAAAAACCCCTCTGGCATCATATACAACTACGACCACTCATCAATTGGCTAGACATGCAAGGAAAAAAACATATATGGGATATCTCCTCTTGGCATGCAGACATGGGAGATTGGACTGGGTGGAATTTACAAAATATACCAAGCAACCTCCAAGATGCAGCGCACCAGCTGAAATCTTTTCTAAAAGGCCGCGCTCCCATTCGTATCACCCTAAGAGATCAAATAGGCTGGGGGAATGGAAAATACTCTGTAAAGTAAGGTTACTCCCAACTACTCTCACAATTGAATCGCCCCCTAAAGATAAAATGTGGAACTCTATTTGGAATAATGAAAACTCACCCAAGGTAAATTCCTTTTGCTTGATATTGGCACATGGCAATTTGCTAACATAAGAAAATCTTCTTAAAAGAAACATCCATGGGCCCTTCAAGTGTGAAATTTGTGGCAAAGCAATGGAAACCTCTCAGCACATATTTCTACTCTGTCCCTTCACTATCATGGTGTGTAAAACAACTCTGCAAAACCTCCACTCAAGAATCAGATGGTCGGCCCAACCCAGAGAACTTTTTTTAGAATGGCCCTCCCTATATCAGGGCACCTGCAAAAATAGCCCTCTTTTCAAAGCAGTGTATAAAGCCTGACCCAAGTACATCTGGTGGAAAATTTGGCTAGCCAGAAATCGAATTATCTTCTCCAACCTTTGTTCTCCCCCAGATCTCGTAGCTAAAAAAGATGTGGCTCTCTTAGCCGAATTTTTCCTTTCTAAGCCCAAACTCCTCTCCTTCACCCCCAACTCCACCTTAGAATCTGACTGGATCTGCTCCTTTTACCCATACTTTTCATCCACAACTCCTTCCCCCTCCCCCCCCAGATCCTCCTGGCAGATTCATGATGACTCTGATTACTTGCATTGATACAATGAACATCAAACTCACACTCTTTATTTCGATGGAGCTTCAAAGGGAAACCCCAAGGTGGCAGGAGCGGGAGGGTTCGTCATTTGCCGATGAGGAAACCAAGTTCTCTCTTTGCATTGGAATCTGGGCATAGCTACCAATAATCAAGCTAAAGCATATGCACCGTACCAAGGTCTTCTTCTCGCCAAAAGTAGGAATATACACTCCCTTTCAGTGATCGGGGATTCCAAGATAATCATAGGGAATGTACGCAAAGGGTCCCACCCTCCAAATCTCCATTTAAGAGCCATTCTCCAAAGAATCTCAACAATTCACACTCTCTTCCACAATATCTCCTTTTACCATGTCTTCCGGTGAAATAATCAATTGGTCGATGCTCAAGCTAACCTGGAAATTGAACTGGGGCAAGGCATGCTAGTGGTTAATGGGTTATCTCTCCACTCACACATACCATGACATTAGACACATGGATTTTTGCTCCCCTGGCCATTGTCGTATGGGCCACAGTGGAGAAAAGGGTCATGGTTTGGGTTGTGTTTCAATCCAACGCCCCTGCCTAGACACCTAACCACCCTCCCCCTCACCTCAGCACATGGCTCTACAGTCCCCACAACCTACCCCACCTCACCTCTCAACACATAAGCACCCACTACCTCACCTCTGCGCGCGTTCAGTGGCTTCATATCTCCCCCTCCCCCGACTTGGGAAGTCTTATCGCAGTACCTTCAACAACTCATGAGCATGGAAGAAAAGACTGGAGTGATGTGAACCTATTTAGCATGAAGCACAAAGAGTACATCACATTAAACTCGGGCGAGATAAAGGATCCCAACATCAGAGGTGATCATGGCTGCAACTTGTGGCAAAGCATGGGAAACTGGTTAAGTTCTTTGAATCATTCGAGGGTGATGGCACATATCATAACAGGAGCAACTCATATTGTTGGTATTCTCATTCCTGAAAAGAACAAAGTAGCGTCCACACCTCATAAGTGCACTGTTATCTGTGTTTTACAGCCGGATAGAATTGGGATTATCGGCAAGATGAGCAGACAAACACAAATATTTGTCTCAGGAGAGGAACACGAAGAGCTGGTAGACACAGTTCAAACACTTCAATTACAGCTGAGAGCACTTTCTTCACAAGTTCTCTCCATCACAGAGATTACCATCCAACATAGGAGTGAACAACAGAGAAATAGAGATGAGTGTGAAGCTCTGAGGCAGCAAATCAAGGAACTCCAAATGGTAGCTGGACCAGCATCGCCCATAACCAACTACATTCCAACTTCTAATGAGGCCTCCTCGCCTGGACCTCAACCTGCGACCTCTGACAAAGGCAGAATTCCCGGCACCGAACACTTCGAAAATCTAAGTGTATGCAATGTTTTTTTATGCTATTACTAGGAACATTTTGCATGGTTTTTACCATAGAAAATCGAGTCGGCTTTAGCGTTTTAGCAAGCAATACCCATGTTCTTCATTTTCTCTTCAGAGAATTCAGGGCGGTAATTTTTGAATTTTGCAAATTCTGTAACACAGACTATGTACATCTATCTTCGCAGTTTTTTTAATATAATTTTTTCCCAACTTTTGTTAAAAAAAAAAAACCAAATTATATAATAACAAATATTTAATTAACTATCATATCTATAATTATTAATACCCACTTTCAACATAAAGTTTTTTATATTTACATTATTTCTTTACTTTAAAATTAAAACCCACTTTCATCGTAAAGTTTTTTATATTTACTTTAAAAAGATAGAAAATAAATTATATTAATTATTATTGAGAAAAATACAAAATAATATTGTTGAACACATTTATTACTCCTTTTTATAAACTTATAATTAACAATAGATTATATAATATTAAATAGTTTTAATGATTAACAACATATTTTTTTTTAAGAATTCATAAATTCAAATCCAAATAAATTATATTAATTATTAAAGAGAAAAATGCAAAATAATATTGTTGAACACATTTATTAATCTTTTTTATAAACTTATAATTATTTTTTTATAAACTTATAATTAACCATACATTATATAATATTAAATAGTTTTAATGATTAACATATATTTTTTTTAAGAATTCAAAAATTGAAATCCAAAAGATAAGATATACATATTTCAATAAACTTTACCCATTAATAATCTTTATCACACAAACAAAAACAAAGACACCTCATACAATTATGATCTTAATCTTAAAATTAAAATTTATATATTATTACACTCTGTCATCTTAGAAAATAATTCATGTTTTCCTTTTTGGAATGTTAACACTTGATCGAAAAATCATGTCATATGTTACGACAAATCATATTCCAAATAACCAAAGTTACGATCAACCAAAATTATCAATAAAGACAACACAAACCAGAAACATTCAATCACAATTAGGCAGGATTTAGAGACTCATTGTAAATAAAAGCGAGAAAGAAGATAAGCATTCAATTACATCCGACTGTTGAGATTCATTACTACGCCCAAGTAAATTACATCCGACTGTGGAGACTCATTGTAAATTTGCTTCTTTCCAAAAGTACGCCCAGATCCCAGTCACACTCGGGAGTACCGGGCAGCACAAATAGGATTAGCGTATCACACTCCGTACCAGTTCTTGTAGCGAAAGGATCTGAGTGATGACAAACTATTTGACAAAGTGTACTCCAAAGTTGCAACTGGAGATACGATAATATAATAAAAATATTATATATAATTTTTAAGTAATATTAGATTTTACCTTGGGAGGTTGATAAGGTAACTATTATGTTCTAGCTGGATTTCGAGTGATGTTATGGAGCTTCCACGCGATTTAGCTGTGGAGTGGGACGGATTCTGTCAGTCTCTTTCCAGATCTGGTATTTACCTACACAACGAAGAGGACCAGCTCCTGTGGGCTGGCGGGGACAACACAGGGTCGCATATCTACCAGAAATTTATACTCTCGAATCACCAACTCAGCGAGTATTCACAACATAACAGGTTGGCGCAAGCAACTCTGGCAGTGGAAAATTCCATTAAGGACAAAATTATTCATTTGGCTCGTTAACATAAACAAAATCTCTACATGGGACGTTTTACTCAAGAAAGGCTGGATCGAACCCAGCTTTGTTTTAAGACAGAAGAATCCGTATCTCACTTATTTATTCATTGCTCATTTGCGCGAGAGGTCTGGAACAAAATTACTCTTGACTATCACCTTACATCTTAAAGGCATGGGATAACTATCTCAGATTGTTTTGTCAATTGGATTTCCAGCGAGGGTTCTTTGAAATTTTACCATCCTTAGTAATCTGGCACATTTGGCTGGCACTAAACAATCTTATCTTTGATAATATTCTTCCATCCATCAATTCTGTTGCTTATAGAATTTTTTCACAACATCAAAACTGCAAAGAAATTTATCCATCCAAAGTGAATTTTAAAATTTTAATCAATCCCACCATTGTTGAAAATATATCTACCTGGTGGTTGTATGACGCAAACCAGCGCAAATGTGCTTTGAGTGGTGTAGGGATTTGATCAGATTGACAGAAAAGACTTTCAGATGTAGTTAGGGTATCAATAAAAGGGTAGAACTATTGGGTGTTTGGGGCAAAACTCCACTTGGCCATGAGGCTTAATATTGATCATTTTTATCTGATCTTTATCTGATTGGAGACTCAAAAATTATCATAGATTGGTTATCGATCTTCTCACATACTTCTAGTGAGTTCAATAAGAAAGCTGACCAATTATCTAAGACAACACTTCAATTTTAAGTAGAACTGATCAACTACACTCATTATCATGAAGGTCCAAGTCCTGAATATTTGTCGCCATAATCAATTATCTTCCTTTGTCATTTCTTTTTATTTCAAGGTAACCTCACTCCTCTTCTAATTGGAATATCTAATTGAAAGAGATTGAGTCTCTTGCCTGCTGGCCTAACTCAATTTTCTGAATATATAGGTATATGTTTTAATATAATTGAACATTTTTTTTTTTGAAAAAAAATAACTATTATGTAAACATTACCTGTCATTGTCATAAGTGAAAGTGAATTTAAGTTATAATATATTTGAGTATTATTATATTATATTTCATCTAAGTTATAATATATTTGAGTATTGTTATTGTATTATATACTAGCACAGTCATATATAATTTATGACTGATAAACGTCGAAAGATTATATAATTTCTTTCCTACTTGTGCCAAGACGTGGCATCCAACCTTCTCTGTAAGCTATGGAAATTGCAGCGAAATGATCAGAATCCGTCTAGAAAGTTACAAGAAGTATTCCATAGCCGGATGGTTACGAATAATGACATCGGTCATGCATATACAAAAAATGCTGCCACACATTACAATGGGTCTAAAATATAAATTTTACTTTAGAAATCGTGGACTCTTTCGCATTGTAAAGTGGTATTTATTGGACAGTCTAAAATTGTAAAGAATGTCCACACTTTCGGTGCCAGGGCAGTATTCATGTAAAAAGTGGGGGAAGGACGTTGATTCAACAAAACAATCACTTTATAAAAAAACACCCCGGTACAACAAAACAACCACATTTATAACTGTATAAAAACATTAATACTTTATGTAAAAAGTGACATTAGTTTTGTAAAGCAAAAGTGATTTGATTAATACATAAATGTGGTTAGTACATAAAAAGTTATGAGCTCGTAATAAGAGGGAGAAAGACCTTGTGTTTTTTCTTCGTCGTCGTTGTTATTTAAAATCTCAGGTCGGGTTTTCGTGGGCTGCATATTGAAAACATAGCTCTACATTTCTTCTTCACCGTCGTTGTTGAATCGCTCGCTCCTAATCTCAAAGGATGGAGATCGCCTTGGTTGGAATCTTGTAGGGTTTCTTTGGCTGCATATTGAAAACATAGCTCTGCTTGTGATCATTGTTGAATCGCTCGTAATTGCCACACTAAGGAGATCGCCTCCTGGAAAATTAGACTCCACGCACCCGCACCAGTTGCTCTTCCCCACCAATCTTTGGAGAAATGAAATGTGTTGGGCTATGAAATCCCCAGGGTCACTCGCCTTATGATTAATGTGTGGGCAATTGGAAGGAACCCGAAGTCATGGGGGAAGGACGCCGAAATTTTCAAGCTAGAGAGATTCGTGGAAACAGGCTCCCTTGATACAAAAGAGCTTATGCTTACGTGCTTCACCTTCATACCACACCGATGCGCTTCACCTTCATAAAAACGTGGCCACTGCCTGTTACAAAAGAAGGCGGCTAGGTCACAGCTGTGGTAATATGAAATGTTTCGCTGCATTAGGTTGATAAATGGAACGCGTGGGCATCAGACGACCGGAAGCAAAACATGGCAATTACATATCCTTACAGTGATTTTTTAATGTGATTAGGTAAATGTAAAAAAGTAAACATGTTAACGGATGCCTTGATAAATGCAAGAAAGTTATGAACAATAAATCTGACCCATTGATTTTGGAGGACGACTAAGAATATGCCAGCATCTTCAATGCATAGCCATCCGGTTAAATAAAGTTAAAAGATCATTAATGTTAGAATAAAGCTTACTTTAGTAAGAGATAACTGTTGTAACTGTGAGTTTCAACGAGACTGTTGTAACTGTGAGTTTTCTAGGTTTACTATTATTAGCTAATCAGATCCACTTAAGTCAGTGATCTGCACGCTATATATGTAACCTCCATTCGTTTGTTAAGCAATGAAAACGTTTTGTGTTGTGTGAATTAATTCTTCCAATTTTATCTTGGTATCAGAGCAGAGGTGGCCTGCACATTTGAGTGAGAGCTATTGAAATGTTGTTAGCGGTGAGATGAGGGGGATCGGTTAAGGACTGGTTTGAAGAAATCGTTGTTGGTTGAAGGAGATATGCGCTATCTGCACGATTCTCCCCATCGAGACAGCCCCTCTTGCTGTTCTGCGTGGTAGTTTCCTTAAAGGAGATCCATCGTATCTGTTTGTCGCTGAAGGAACCATTGCAGGCCGTGTGCGAGTGAGGGAGATCTGGTGCTACTGCGTGGACTTGTGATATTTGCATGACGTAATGCGTGAATTTAGTTGAGAATTGGTGCGTGGTGAAAATAGTAAGTTTTCTTATGGAGTGATATGGTGCAAATCGTAAGTTTTTTTTATGGAGTGATTTGGTGCATGTAAAACATAAATTTTGCTTTCTGTTGGAGCGTTGAAAGAGGAAGCGTGAGTTTAATTTCGGATTTGCATGCGTGAGCGTGGAGGTAGTTTGCATGCATGGACTTTTTAATTTCGGATTTGCATGCGTGAGCGTGGAGGTAGTTTGCATGCATAAGTGGCGTTTTGAAGTGTGAGTAAAATTCACATGCGTGGAGTGAAGGCAAATTGGAATTGCATAAATGAGGTAATGAGTTTAAGTGGTAAAGTGTGGTAAAATATATATATTGTTTATATATATTGTTTAAAGGACAATATATAAAGTGTGGTAAAAAATATATATTGTGGTAAAAAATATATAAAGTGTGGTAAAAAATATATATTGTTTAAAGGACAATGCATCAAGCGTGCAATAGATCTCTCCATGAAGTACGATTATCTCACTAAGGAGTTGCCGCATTCAAAGCAAATGGCCATCAAAAATATTTCAGCGTTTGGTATCTCGGTGTGGATAGATATGAAGGAAGAACCACCATAAACAGTCACTGCCTGCATTTCTACTTATATATGTATGTGTGGTGTGTTTAAATTTTGTTTATGTATGTTAGATATATTATATGTGTGTGAGAGAGTATGATTTTTATTTGTAATCAAATGATGAAGAACCAAATATGTAACAGAGTGACA
>SNQJ01S0004262.1:198370-217141 GCA_010110895.2 Picea sitchensis
GACAGATGAAAGTTCTAGTGTTGTAATGTTTTGTGTTGTATTGCAATTTGTAAAGTAAGCATTAAGGGAGGGTGTTAGAATAAAGCTTACTTTAGTAAGAGATAACTGTTGTAACTGTGAGTTTCAACGAGACTGTTGTAACTCTGAGTTTTCTAGGTTTACTATTATTAGCTAATCAGATCCACTTAAGTCAGTGATCTGCATGCTATATATGTAACCTCCATTTGTTTGTTAAGCAATGAAAACGTTTTGTGTTGTGTGAATTAATTCTTCCAATTTTATCTATTAATTGTGCCCATTGTCAATAGGTGTAGGCCTTTGGACGTAAATATATTTGAGTATTATTATATTGTATTATATTTATTTATTTATATTATATATATTTATTTGATGATATTTATAGATAAAAGTGGTTGATATATATTGATTGGTGCCATTTTTTACTCTTCTAAAATTAATAACCAACCACTTTTTACTTAATGTGATTGTTGCTAGTTAACTATTATATATATATATTATATATATAGTGAAGAGAATAAACGGACGCAAGTTTGAGAACATCGTTGTCAAGGAGTTTAAGAAACACCACTAGCGAATCCAGAGCTGCTATCACAAGTTCATCGATTATAAGGAAGAAACCTTGGCGTGGCTCATGGCTCTAAGCGTTGCCTTCCTTCTCGAGTTCTATGAGAGATGTGCCGACCAAGCAGTCGGGACGAGTCTTGGATCTCAGTGGCACCATCGCTGCCCAAAAGGCCATTGTCAGAGATGTGATGAAGCTCGAAAATCAGTTGCCGCTCTTTCTTCTCCAAAAGCTTTTGGAGTTGCAGTTGGAAGGTTTTGAAACCAAGGCAGTGGAGAGGCTGCGCAGGCTGCTAACCAGGAATTATCTCCTTTCACCTTCAAGTTACTGGAGGATTCGAAGCTCCATATAAACGAAAGGGGACACGTGCTGGAGGTGCTGTACTACTCTATCATCCCTCTTTCCAGCAATCAAAACCCAAGTCCTATTGAACAAGAAAACGATGCTCCTGATACATCTGACATGTCAACGAATACACAAGCCTTCAGTTTACTATGGAATACTCTCTCCTCTTTAAACGTTGGCCCCGTTCAATTTCTCACAGACTTGCCATTGCGAGCGCTTAACTGGAGGCCTCTGCAAGTTGTGATGAAGTTGCCCTTAGCCGGTCTTCTTACTATTCTTGGGAAACTACCTTTTCTGAAGGCGTTGAAGAGACCCTTGACTCTTTTTATCCATCAAGATGCTATCCAAACTGAGGAGAAGGGAGAAGTGGAAGAATCCTCCATTAAGATCATACTGCCCACGAAAGAAAAATTGGCTATTCCATCTGTTGCCGATTTAAACTTTGCAGAAGTCAAATTCTCTCTTACAGATGGCGACCTCACCGCAATACGATTTGATAATAAAACTTCCACGCTTTACCTCCCTAAAGTAATGTTAGACACCAAAACAGATGTAATCCTGAGAAATCTGGTTGCATTCAAAGCTTCTGCGGCACCTGGTGCGCTTGTTCTCAGGCGATACATCGATTTCATGAACGGGATGATCGACTGTGAAGAAGATGTGAGATTGTTGAGAGAAAGGGGAATTATTTCCAACCACCTCCAAAATGACCAAGAAATTGCGAACCTGTGGAACAGCATGGGTAAGTGCGTTGATCTCACAAAAGTTGCATATCTGGACAAAGTTATAGAGGATTTAAATCGATATTATAAGAGTAGATGGAAAGTTACGGTGGTAGAGTTTGCGCAAAAACATATATTCAGGTCGTGGAAATTCCTTTCTCTGGTCGCTGCAGCGATACTTTTGGTCGTGACTTGCTTGCAGGCATTCTGTTCTGTCTATGACTGCAAGAAGTGGTTGAACCAATCCAAATTCTTTGAAGACTAGATTTGCGCACCGGAGTGTCATTATAGTTAGTGGCCCTTTAATCAAGCCAATGCAGGGTTGCCACTTTTATCTGCTTTCTCAATTTTTTTCGTTTGCTTCGTGCTCGATCGTTTGATTGACGTG
Organism: Picea sitchensis; assembly: GCA_010110895.2. Lineage (NCBI taxonomy): Eukaryota > Viridiplantae > Streptophyta > Pinopsida > Pinales > Pinaceae > Picea > Picea sitchensis. Next base: position 200,409 of record SNQJ01S0004262.1, read on the forward strand.
TCGCGACCATTCTTGTTCTTTTTCTTATGTTTTGAAAACTTTACTATTGGAAATGTAGCCAAAATGTGCAGTAAATCATTATGTATATATTTCTCATGATGAATGCAAAATATTATATTTACGCAGAAAGGCGTATACCTATTGACAATGGGCACATTTAATAGGTTTTTTACGCCGAAAGGTGTATACCTATTGACAATGGGCACATTTAATAGGTTTTTAGCGTTTAATCAGTTTTGTATGGACAAGATTAAATATTGATGGAATATTCTTAGTCGTCCCAATAAATCAATGGTTGTGATTTCAACCACTAACTTMCTCACTATTATAAAGACGTCMGTTTACATGTTTAATTTTTTACTTTTACTTGATCATATTTAAAATTTACTATGGTGGCTAGYTGATTGCCACGTCTGAGTGATTAGCGTTTCATTTTCTAAACCAACTTAAACAGCCTGAACKAGATTGTCVATGACGRAAATCMGAGGRGCRGAGCGGCCAGCTCTTTCGCGGTCCCGCAATTTACAAGGATGAAAGAAATAACAGTGGCTGAAACGCGCAAGAAATAACAGTTTGCATCATTGGATGAAAGAAATAACAGTGGATGAAAGAAATAACAGTGGCTGAAACGCGCAAGAAATAAATCATTGAAACCCGCATCTCTGCAGCCATGCTTTGCGGCTGTGTAAATTAGGGTTMATTAATGAAAACCTTTCGGCGTTCATCAGCCACGAACGCCGAGTTTGAGGCTGTGCTAGTTATATATGTCTGTATACTGAATCAYGTTTTGGATAAGCAAATTATATACTTTTTTTCCGGAAATAAAAAATTGTGTTAAATTTGAGAAGAATATTGCAATTAGTATTAACAGTTTATAATTAGCTTGGCATGTCAAACAACCATTATATATATATATAACATTTTGGACACATTCATGTAAACATTTATCACTACCTTGAATATAGTCTTCCTTTTTATGGACACATACTATGGTGAATACAGTGTGTCTGTTTAAGTATATATTCTCGACTAAATTCAATTATGGGTTAGAGAAGTCAAACTTCAAATCTAGTTAGAATCAATGTTTGATAATAAATTTAGGTAAGAAGAAGAGGTTGAAGACAATTTTACTCTTAAGGATAAGATCAAATAACTAGAAGAAAAGTTAATTAACAATTCAATCCTAAATTGCGTAGAAGGAAACAAAATTGGATTTCCAACCTATCAAAGAAGAAATGAATAAATTCATAGAGTTATATCATGAGCATAAAAAAAGAGCATTAAACCTTACAATTTTTTTGTATAAAATAACAGAAAGATGAGGACAAATTAGAAATAGTCAAGGAGGAACTAAAAAGTAAATCACAAATTGTAACAACATTAAAAATCCAAACTTAAAAGGATTTGGAATATTTCTAAACGAAGACCTCATTCCAGAAGGCCAAGCTAAATTTAGGAAGGAGGTTCAAAAGGTAAAGGAAGCCATAAAAGAAGGAAGACATGCAATAATTAGGAACCAAAAAGCTAATATTAGGGATAGAGACCAAAAGGATAGAAATCAATAGCAATTTGAGACACTTTGGATCCTCTCTTGGAAATGTTCACTTTCCATGGAAGAAAAGGGCTTATATTAAGTTGGATCCCATGTGAAATTGACAATATATTTATGGTTGAAACTTGGGAGTATGAGGAATGGAAGGTCCATAATATAGAAGGATTTATATTATGGTTGGCATGGAACAATAAATCCTCTCATGTAGGGGTTGGAGACATAGCTTGTTACATAAGAACAAACATCTCTCCTCACATTTGTCTTCATAAAAGATACACTTTCAATCAATTCATTTGGTTGGATATTTCATATATTAATGGCAATAAGATATATATAACAATTTGTTATTTCATACCTATTAATTCTACCTTTTATGCATAAAACAATGTAGATAAGAAAATGTCCCTATAAAATATTAAAACATGATATTTACAATCAAATGAAGGTAGTACCCTTCTGCAAGAAGACTTTAATTCTAGAACTGCAACTAATCAAGTTATTACCTTAAGCAATGATTCCGACCCTAATCATATATGGCTAGAAAATGAGCTTTTTTTAGCTAACAGATTAATGAGAAATTCACAAGTCTTGACTGTCGATCTAATCAAGATTTTCATTTATCAAGATCTAATCATTTGCAATGGTCTAATGAAGTGGCCAAAAATATACCCAAACGAATTTTACCCATGGGTTGGGTAGTAGTGTTGTGGATTATGTGATTTTAGATATCCATGTTTTCAAACAAATAGTGAATTTTGTATTTTTGAATGACCATGAGCCTAACTCTGATCATAGACCTTTAACCTAACTCTAAAATTTATCTTGCACAAAACTAGCCTTGAAGATAACTCTTATAACCAAAGACACTTTCTTTTTGAAAAAAATAAATTCGATGTCTTATTAATGACTCAAACACTAAATTAAATCTTCTATGATATAAGAACAATATTGAAGATATCTGTCATAATTTTAGAACAACCCTCTCTACCTCCATAAAAAATTTCTCTATCGAAGTGTTCTGTAAAAAGAGGAATAGAATTTCCAAATCTTAGTATGATAATGAGTGTTACAAGATTGTTATAAAATCCATTAGGGATTCCTCTAATGATTCATTGAAATATGATAAAATTAATAGATACAAAGCCTGAATTAAAAGACACTACATAAAATAAAAAACACTACATAAATTAAAAAACACTACATAAAATAAAAAACACTACATAAATTAAAAGTCACTACATAAATAAAAAACAAGAGAGCTTTTTACACCTATCTAAGGTATCTACTCAAAGAAATTTTGGAGGAAATTTTTAACTCGTAAAACTAAAAAAAATGATATGATTCTCCTAGAAGATTGAAATTCCTACCTTAAAAATCTTCATGAATCCTGCAATGTCCTAGACAACATTCCAAAAGTTTGTACAGAAGATGATGTTTTTTTCTAGTGAAGACATAAAGTTTGGGGTTAAGCGACTTGCAAACAGAAAAGATAAGGTGTAACACACCCAACCCATAAGTACCCTTTTAGAGATTGGACATCAAAATTTCTATTTCCTTAATTGTAACATATCTAGCATCCAACTAGGCTATGCCACATAATTGTTTTTGAACTATATACAAAATTAAAACATATACACACAGAAAATCTTGCGGAACTTTATAAATATAACTTAAAATAGACAAAAACATTCTGCAAATGCACATATTCATATAGAATAATAATTAAAATACACATGCAATACACATAGAAAAAACCCATAAAAGTAAACACATAAATAATAATGCAGTATGTAATTTAACACACAATTGTCACTTATCTTGGTAAAAATATCATCAACTGCATGCAGAACTTCCCTAAACCTCCCATCTTTAGACCACACTGCTCATGACTCTCAGTAGTGGGTCACCCCCGAGTTGAGACTAAACTCCACCTGAGTAAAGAGATTCCTAACTAGGTTGATGTATCTTAGACAACAGGAAAAACTTCGTCACAAGTTTCATCTCAAACTAATAGCCTACAGTCCCTCATTACCTACATGCTTGTCCCACCCCAGGAAGTGTGCCCCTCCTCTACTCAACAGTCCTTTGGCTGCCCCACTTCCTTTCTAGGGCTTCAACAACAGGTCGGATAGGAAGTATCAGATCTCTATAGCTGCAGTTTGGCCCCTTCGGGAAATCAATTCCCAACAATTATCTCACCTAGAGAGAAATTTCTCATGGCCCTGACAACCCGCCTCTTCAGTATCCCATGGGCATGACTACATGTCTCTTCAGTCCATCTCCCAAGCTAACTAGGTACATATACAGGTACGGGTATGGGTACAAGTACATATACCGATATATTTACGAGCACAGATATGGGTACAAGTACAGGTACAGGAAGGTACAAAGGACAATTGAATCTATGAGTGAATGATGATGGAATGATAAGAAAATGAACTAAGTCCAAGCTATATGTATGCATGTTCCCAAATTTTCACTTGTCATGTTGAGATCTACTTTGGTGCACTTGTCCCCATCCTTAGAACTTAGGATAAAATAATTATCCATACTTTATACTTTAAGGAATATTAATATAATGTTTCTTTTTGTCTTAAGCTCCCTAGCTTATCCCCTTATCCTTAACTTTTAGCCCCCCCTCTCCCTAAATAGTGGATTTTAGTCCTCAATACACTTTTATTATGGTCAGTGTACACACAATGGTGTATTATATTAATGATAAGACACATACAAAAATATGCTCATTGGCCTTTAACATCTAGGCTCTCCAACCAAATTCAACACATAAGCCTTCTAGCTTATAATAACTAGCTCATTAGCCTATAAAACACAACATATACACAAAAGGCTCTCTGGCCTCAAAATTGCGCACACTTAAGTTTGTTGCACGCAATATCTTGGAATGTGCACACTTCATCATTTTAGTGCGCAGTACATGTGAGCACTATACGATGGAAGGTGCATGCAAAACGATATAAAACAACTCACCAGCTTAATTACATTTGCATTAACAATTTGGGGTTCAGCCTAGGGTATTACACTTAATTATATCAAATCATTTTTATGGGATCTCCATCCTCTTCTTCTCATCAAGAGATTTCCAACAACTGCTACCCTGCTTGAATCCGAGCTCTGGATTGGGAGTTACACCCTTCCAAAGTTTTTAAGGTGTTATTGGTCAAGGGCCACGTGGGTCCATCTCATTCATACGATCCCAAATTCCCCGAAGTCCTGGAGTTCCCAGCGCTCCTGCATCTATTGGTGGAAATCCATCCACAGTTAAATCCAACAGCGGAACAACATCCCCATTTAATACATAGGCTTAAGGAAGTTTGCCATTCGACACTGAACGCCCCTTTTTCTTTCTACGTGCATATCCTTCGGAGTCCCTAAATGTCGAAATTATACCATGTTGCTTCGACCTTCGGCCTTTTCATCTTATCTAAGATACTACACCCAAGCCTTTGGAGTTCCAAAACCCCAGACTCCAAAAGGGACCGCCCTTACCTGTGATGGCACATTAAATTGAAAGGAAAGGATAGGTGGGTCCTGGACTTCAGCCAAATTAACCCCAACATCACAATGTCCCAACTTTCCCGAAGTCCCAAAATCCCAGTGTCCCGAGTACTCCACCCACTATTAGGCCAAGTGAGTATGTGATAGGGGAGGGATGAAACGTGGCAATGTAGTGTTAGGGTCCTAACCCACACATAGGTAGAACAATATATTCGAATGTAATAAAGGTAAACATTAATAAGGCCTTTCAATAAAATAGAATAAGTCGAATGTAAGAATACCTAATAAAATCTTCTGCCTCTAAAAGGATCTTCCTCTAGATGCTTCTTTTGATAGAAATATTTAGTATAAATAGGAGTCGAGGGTATGAGAACCCTAGCTTGGATATTATTATAATAGAGCTCTGCTCGACTGTAGCTTTCCCCCTCAAAGAGGCCCGTGAACATTTCTCTCAGAATCAAAGTGTTATTTCTGTTGTTATTCTTATATCATTTCAGTGTTATTGTGGTGATTGTTCTGGTTATATTGTTTTTATTCTGCCATTTCTAGAATTTTATTTCTTTTTTGCATACTTTTTATATTTGGTATATTACAAGTGGTATCAGAGCACTTTCCTCGACAAAAATTGTGGGTTAATTTTTTTTTCAGGGTAGAGACGTATTCTGGCATCTTTAAGCCACAGAGATGTGTCTTTACGCACATAAATCCGCAGTTGAGGGATTGATATATGCTGGAAATACAAGTGGTACTTAAGAGCACATCTGTTGGCCACCCTTGTAACCCTTGTTGGTACCCCTTCGAGTGGTAGTGCATCAGACAACACCTGTGTACGGATCAACCTAGATTACTTGAAGCCCTCTTTAGATAAACAAATCAGCTGCCTGGCTACTATAGTTCCACCAAGAACAACACTCGGGAAGATACTCTCTAGTACCTGGGTATTTGGGTAGTATGGCTAAGGGTACGGTCTACCCTCCTTAGTTAGTGCTCTGAGATATTAGGTCGAGTAATACTGTTGGACCCCGCGCGTATATCAGAGAGCTATAGAACAAGGAAAACCCTTGTCTGTAGAACCCTTGAATACCTAACCCTTTGGGACAAAGACATAAAAGAATTAAAACAAACAAGATCTATTGTTGCGCAACTGTGTTCGGGTTGCCAAATCACTACAAATTTCTTCCTGGTTAAGCATTTGGGCATTTGATCACTATAGTATTCTTTAGACTGGAGTATAACTCCGGAGGTGTAAAAAAAAAAAAAAAACGATTCTGGAAATTTGTGCACCATTATTTGAGACCTATTCCATTGGATTCATCTCTTCGCCCTTATCATATTCATACATATCATTTTTCAACAAAAATTTTGACCCCACCCGCCCCATTTCGCTTCCCTCATCATAATGGCCCATACCCGCAGCCAAGACCTGGAAGCTCACTTTAATACCTTCCAATCTAATTTCACCGAGACCCAACAAGAAGTGAAACAACTCATTGCCAATGTTTCCGCCATCAATACAACCATACAGTCCTCAATGGAGGAAATCAAATAAGACCCGACTACCCAACTTGAATCTATCATTTYGATGCTCTACACCAAGATGGATATCCCTACAGATAACCCTTTATCTGACCCACCTTCAGATACTAAAGCTGAACATTCCTCTAACTTTCAACACCATCACTTTCAACGTGACCTATGCCTTCCACAGGTGGATGTGGCCAAATTTGATGGCTCGAATCCCACTGGTTGGGTAACCAAAATGTAACATTATTTCTCCTTATGTGACATTACAGATGACTTGGCCAAACTCTAGTATGGTGTTCTCCATATAGATCAAGAACGTTGGTAATGGTGGCAATGGAGAAAAACTTCTCGCCAAGGGTATATTGCTTGGACACAATTTGTGGCAGAGATTTATGAACGCTTTGACACTGACACCAACCATTTGGACCATTTGACAAAGTTTAAACAATCAGGAACATTGGAAGAATTTATAGCTACTTTTGAGCACCYGACGTTTCAGACAGAGGGAATGTTTGATGCATTTTTCCGAGTGTTTTATCAGTGGCCTCAAGGATGAGATTTGGGCCCATGTCCTCATGGATCATCCTCAAAGTTGGGTGGAGGCTACTAAAAGAGCTAAAGAAGMACAAAATGTTGTATCTTCTAAAAATTGAAAACCCTCCTTTATCCCTCGCACTAAACCAGTAAATCCCACTACTCCCTCCACTCCACTAAAGATCCAAAAATTGACCAGGGCTGAAATGGTTGAACGCCAACTGAATGGCCATTTTTATAATTGTGATGAAAAATACTTCCCAAGCCACAAGTGTAAGGAACAAAATATTTTTATGGCCATCTCGGAGGATATTTCAGAAGAGGATGTTGAAACTCCCCTTATTTCTGAGTCACCTAAAACCACTAACATAACCCCTCCCTCAGACCCCTCAATGCTCTCACTGTCTTCTCTGCCCCCCAAACGCTTAAGCTAATCGGTTACATAAATAATAGGAAGGTCATCATTTTGGTTGACAGTGGAAGAACCCATAATTTTATTCATCGTCGCATTGCCCAAGAAACTCATTGCTATATCCATGCCATCAATAATTTCCAAATCATGATTGCCAATTGTGGCTCCATGAAATGTGGAGGACATTGTGAAAATGTGCTTCTCCAAATTGGTGACTACCACCTGAAATATCATATGTTTGATATCGACATGGTCGGTTGTGACATTGTGTTAGGTGTAGAATGGATAAGGACTTTGGGTCCCATTCTCATGGATTTTAAGGAATTAACCATGCAATTTGACCAGGAGGGACAACAATATAAGTTCCAAGGCATCACTGTTGGTTCACTTGAGGTCATTAGTTCCCATCGCATGGAAAAATTGCTCAAAAAAGGTCATTCTAGTGTTATTGCCCAACTCCATGCCATACAAGCAACAAAGACACCCTCAGTGCTGCAAGACCTCCAATCCATCCTTTCTAAACATCAAGTGGTCTTTTCCACTCCCCAGGGACTCCCTCCTTCCCATGGTATTCATGATCATTCCATTCCCCTTGTACCAGGAAGCCTTCCTCCCAATATCTCTCTATATCGTCACCCCTTTTCCCAAAAAAATGAAAGTGAGAAAATGGTCCAAGAACTCCTTAACACAGGCATTATCCATCATAGTACGAGCCCCTATTCTTCCCCTGTGGTCATGGTCCTGAAGAAAGAAGGTTCTTGGTGAATGTGTCCTGACTTCCGTGCCTTCAACAAACTTACCATTAAAGACAAATTTCCCATTCCTGTCATTGATGACCTCTTGGATGAATTGAGTGGCACCCAGTTCTTTACTAAACTTGATCTTCATTCTAGTTACCACCAGATACGTATGAAAGGGGAAGACATTCCTAAGACTTCCTTTAGAACTCATGATGGCCACTATGAGTTTTTGGTCATGCCCTTTGGCTTGTGTAATGCCCCCTCCACCTTCCAAAGCCTCATGAATCATGTCTTTCATCCTTTTCTCCATAATTTTGTCTTAGTTTCCTTTGATGATAACCTCATCTATAGAAAAACATGGAAATTCCATCTTGCCCATGTGGATCGAGTTCTCCATCTACTCTCTCAGAACCAACTTTTCCTGAAACAGACTAAATGTGTTTTTGGTGCATCAGAAGTTGATTACATAATTCATATGGTTGGCAAGGATGACGTTAGGGTGGATCCTAAAAAGATTGAAGCTATGAAAGAATGGCCTCACCCAAAGGCTCTCAAAATCTTTTGTGGATTTCTAGGCATAACAATTTATTATTGCAAGGTTGTTAAGAATTATGGAAAGATTGCAACACCTCTCACTGCACTCCTAAAAAAGAACTCTTTCACTTGGACTCAAGTAGCTGTTCAAGCTTTTCAAAACTTGAATATGGCCATGTGCACCACTCCAGTCCTGGACCTTCCTGATTTCACCAAGAGCTTTATTTTGGAATGTGATGCATCAGGGAAAGGAATTGGTGATGTCCTTATGCAATAGGGTCATCCTTTGGCCTTTACCAGCAAGGAATTGTTTGAAAGAAATATGGGCAAATCAATCTATGAAAAAGAAATATTGGCTATTCTGCATGCCATTGATCTGTGGTGCCCTTATATATTGGGGCAATGCTTCCAAATTAAGACAGACCATCAAAGCGTCAAGTCTTTTCTGGAACAATGCATTTCCTCCCCAGAGCAACAAAAGTGGGTGACCAAGCTCTTTCGATATGATTATGAGATTATTTACAAGAAAGGAAAAGACAATGTGGTTTCAGATGCACTTTTTTGAAAATACGAAGATGAAGGATCCTTTTTTTCTCTTTCCTTCATTGTACCATATTGGCTCCAAGCCGTTCGCTAGGAATGGCTACAAGATCCAAAAATTTCATAGCTAACCCAATAATTGCAGTCCAATGCTTCAGCTTCCCCAGGGTACTCTTGGCTCCATGATGAGATTCGATACAAAGGCCGTTTGTATTTAAGTAAATAATCAAAAAATAAATCCACGATACTTTCTGAGCTTCATACTACACCCACAGCTGGGCACTCTGGGTTTACCAAAACCTATGATAGGGTCAAATGCTCTTTTTTCTAGGATGACATGAAACAAGACATTCATAATTTTGTCACTGAATGTGATGTGTGTCAATGCAACAAGGGTGAAATAGTGAAATCTCCGGGCACACTACAACCACTTTCGATTCCACCTTCTATTTGGAGGGATATCTCTATGGATTTTATTACAGGATTACCCAAATCGGGAAATAAATCAGTCATCATGGTGGTTGTTGATTGCCTTTCCAAGTATGTTCATTTTTGTGCTCTTCAACACTCATTTACAACATCCAGGGTGGTTCAATGTTTCATGGATCAGGTCTTCAAGCTTCATGGCATGCCGCATTCTATTGTTTTTTATCACAACCCAACTTTCACCAACAATTTTTGGCAAGAACTGTTCAAGCTACAAGACACCCAATTGCATCTCATCCCAGTTTATCATCACTAGACTGATGATCAAACGAAAGTTGTCAACAAGTGTTTGGAAATATTTGAGGTGTTTTTCCTCAAAAAAGAAAAATCAATGGGATCAATGGTTACCCCTAGCTTAATGGTGGTACAACACTTCATACCATACAACTACATGCATGACTCCTTCTGAAGTGATATATGGACAAAATCCACCTTCAGTTCTCTCATACTTACCTGGTGTCTTGAAGGTCCAAGTGGTTGACGAAACGCTTATAGTTCGAGAGGCTATTATCTGTACCCTCAAAGAGAATTTGGTTATGGCACAAAATCTCATGAAGAAACAAGAAGAACAAGGTCGCTTTGAACGTCAATTTGCAGAAGGGGATCAGGTGTTTCTTCGACTGCAACCTTAGAAGAAAAATTCCCTCAAGGTCGAGCATTGTCAGAAGCTAGCACCCAAATTTTATGGTCCATATACCATTCTGAAGAATGTGGGACAGGTGGCCTATCAGTTAGATTTTCCGAGTCATTCTAAGCTACATTGTGTTTTTCATGTTTCATGCTTAAAGAAGGTGATTGGAACTGAGTGCCAATTTCAAACCAACCTTCCTGAGTTAGTCAAAGAAGGATCCATTTGGCTACAGCCACAAGTAGTTTTGGACTAGCATGAGCGTCGCCTGCGTCAGAGATCCATCAAGGAAGTGTTAGTCTAGTGGAAAGATACAACTCCAATAGATGCCACTTGGGAACCAGCTACCATTCTACGACAATTTCCACATCTCAAGCCTTGAGGAAAAAATTTGCGTATGGGATCAAGCCGACCGCAACCTTTAGAAGAAAAATTCTCAAGGCCGAGCATTGTCGTAAGCTAGCACCCAAATTTTAAGGTCCTTACACAATTCAAGAATGTGGGACATGTGGCCTATCAGCTAGATTTTCCTAGAAATAATTCTAAGCTACATTGTGTTTTTCATGTTTCATGCTTAAAGAAGGTGATTGGACCGAGTGCTAATTTCAAACCAACCTTCCCCGAAGTTAGTCAAAGAAGGATCCATTTTGGCTGCCCACAAGTAGTTTTGGACTAGCATGAGCGTCACTGGCCAGAGATCCATCAAGGAAGTGTTAGTCTAGTGGAAAGATACAACTCCAATAGATGCCAATTGGGAACCAACTACAATTCTACCTAATAATACCCCCACATCTCAAGCTCCTGAGGGAAAATGTTGTTTTGAGGGTGGACATGTTGTGGGTCCTAACCCTAAGCACTTGGGTAGAACAATATATCTCGATGTAATAAAGGTCATTAATAAGGACTTTCAATAAAATAGAATAAGTCGAATGTAAGAAGACCTAATAGGAAGCTTCGCCTTCTAGAAGGATCTTCCCCAGATGCTTCTTTGATAGACATATTTAGTATAAATAGGAGTCGAGGGTATGAGAACCCTAGTTTGGATATTATTGTAATAGATCTCTACTCGACTAGAGGTTTCCTGAAGAGGCCCACAAACATTGCCTCTCTCTCAGAATCAAAGTGTTATTTATGTTGTTATTCTTATATCATTTCATTGTTATTGTGGTGATTGTTCTGGTTATATTGTTGTTATTCTGCCATTTCTAGCACTTTATTTATGTTCTGCATACTTTTTATATCTGGTATATTACAGGTAGAGATGACATGTGGCCCCATCAATGAGTGACACATGTCAGGTTCTAATGAGCACATAGGATCTATAAAAAGCACGAATTAGGGTGACACGTGGCATGTCAAACATGGGTCCACATCACCCTGGGTGACATCAGAGTGCCACGTCACTTTGGTATGAAAGCCTTCTAATGCCCCTTTTATTCCACGATCGAGATGTTTCCATGTAGATCCATAGATCTACAACCTCCGTTACTTCAGAAATTCGACATTCGGGGGTTTGGTTGTGCAATTTCCTTTCTACTCTTGGAGTAGGTCAACATTGGAATGACCCCAGTCTAGATAGAATGGTCATGAGAGATCCCTAAGTTTCTTTGGATCGACGATCCTCGTTTCTTTGCGACTTCGAAGTTCAGGGGTTTGGTTATGTAGTTTCCATTATACTCCTGGAGTTGTCAGCACCAGGTTGACCACTGTCTAGATCCAAAGATCAGGAAGGATCCCAAAGAATCCTTCGATCGATGGTTCATGTTACTTTGTGAATTTGACATTCGAGGATTCTACCTATTTGACACTCCCTTTCTCCTGGAGTGGTCAAGACGAGACTGACCGCGACTTAGGTCCAACGACTAGGAAAGGTACCGAAGTGTCCTGAGATCCACGACTCTCATCACTTCAGAAGTTATCTGTTTGGGGGTTCTACCTGCTTAATACTCCTTTTCTCATAGAGGAGGACTTTACTGAAGTTCTTATACAAAAATCCTTCCACTAGTGGGTTGGACGGTTTGGAGGAGTTCTCAATTGACTCCCCAGATCCACGACTCACATTAATTCACAAATTCAACATTTGGGGGTTTTGGTGTTATGAAACCTTTGTTCTCCCAAAGTGGTCAACAACATACTGACCATAGCGTAGATCCAATGGTCAGGGAAGATCCTGAGAATTCTCAGATATACGATTCATGTTATGTCACGGTTTTGGTAAGTGGGTTAGGTTTTAATGGTGGGACAAATTCCATGGCTATGGTTAAAGGAACCACTATATGTTGTTCAATCTATCCTGTAACCGTGCTAGCAGGTTACCTTTAGTTGGTTTCGAAGGTTTGTAAAGTCATAGCATCCCGGAGCTCTGAACTCCTGGAGTTCCAAAGACAAAATAAATTATCTCCTCTCGGACCTAGACAAGGGTTCTAAGGTCCCAGTCATGTGGAAGTTTATCGAGCTCCAGAGGCTAGACTCATAGTTCTTAGCCAAGATTTGGTCAAGGTCATGGGAATGAACCCGTGGTCTCCTGGGCGATTGGTTTGAAGGGAGCACCTCCCATTTACAAAACTTGAATTTTAACACAGGGAAAGGCACCTTTCAAGGGATCAATGAGACTAAAATGATCCAAAAAATTCTTCCCTAAGGCTAAAACACCTTAAGGATTTTCCATCCATCCTAGAGGCCAAACTTGTCACCTTACAACCATTCAAATGCAACAGTTTATAGGAGGACAATAAGCATTATTAACATTAATTTCACGTGAGGCACAATTTATCACAATCATAGACATTCAAATCATGCACTCCAATTTAAGTGCACAAGGTATATGAAGTACTTATCTATTACAAGTTGCATCCAACCAACTAACTGTGGATGTTCGCCTTTCCACCCAACCGTAGACTCAGAGGAATTCATTCTTAGCTCTCTATCGACCCCCGTGCAAAGCCATGATATCACTAGGGAACTTTTGCAGTTTCTCAAAGATTCTTTCTATATCATAGCCTCTGCGATGTTTATGATATGATCCCTTAGCATCAAGCTCATGATCTCCTTCTCAGGTCATCTTTTCTGAGTTCTCTCCAGCAACAAGATCAACTTTCTCTTTTCTGTCTTGTTCTTAGCATATCCAGGTCACACACCCTTGGTGGGCATGGTCTCCTTCCTGTATGGAGAGCTGCATGTGCTCTCTCCTTCTGAATCATATCCTTCTTCTCTTGCATGCCCTCTCATTTTCCCCCAGGGAGGTTTAGGATGTATCATATTCCTTCTGTCAGAAGGAAGTCGGGTAAGTCTGGGCCTGCAGGAAAATGGCACTCTGTGGTACATTGGGTTGATAGTTTTATGCCTCTTCAGTTAGACCCTCCATGCTCCCATTCATTGGGGAGTTGATTGTTCAACCACTAGTCCTTTTCCCATTAACTGATTTTTCCGCTAGTGATATCATGGAGAGTACCTCAAGGATTCACCCCCACAGTCATTTATTGACAATCCAAACAATAATACATTTACATTGTTCACATGCCATAACATGGTAATCATAATTAATGATTAATTACAAGTTGCAGGAAACAGGGGTGTTACAATCCCCTCCCCCTTAAAAGGAACATCGCCCTCGGTGTTCTTTATTAGTAACTCCTATCATGCCTTTTTCGTTCAACTGATTCAGAGATCTTGATCCTCTTTCTTGGTCAGGTCCCTTCCAAACACTTGGCCTTCATCACATGCCTTCAATAATTTTGGACAACAAGCATGTTAATCACAATTTCATGCTAAAACATCTTACTGTTGTGAAAAATTCAAGAGGAAATATTTCATAATCTAACACAATGCTTATCTGTATAGTTCATGGATTTGCATCCATATGACTGTATTGTTATCTTATCTCACTATTTTTCCTTGGAATACCCATTGTGTGCATGATTCCAATCAATATTTTATAAAATATTATCAAGTCTCCTCTTCCATGCGGTCACTCACCCTCCAGACCCAGGCTCAGGCATCCCCTTCTATGCTATACAGTCCCTCAGGTGACCTACATTTCCCTGCCAAGGATTTCTCACACAGGAAGAGTTCTGAAGACTTCATTGACCCTTACAGTCAAGGCATCCCTCAGACTTGCTCCACCGAGGCATCCCTCCAGCTTATGTTTCCACAACACAACATATTCTCATGTGATCATGGCTTACCACAGGGTTCTGATGTCTCAACAGTAACCTTTTTCATTCCTTCCATCTTGACATCCTTCATCTATCCTCCCTAGAAAGATATTTTTCGTCTCACTTGCATCATTGTACATAAATTATGAGATATTATCATGAATTTCAAATCCAAAATTTTCCTATAAGTCTGTCACCCACAGATTTCTAGATTCCAAATTTATTTTCATATTTGTTATGCACAGGAACTAGATTCACAAGTATGAGACTTTCCTTCCCATAGTAGTTTAGCTCAGTAGGCAATGGGTCTTCCTTATGGGCTTACAACACTTCCATATCCAATACCCTTTTATTCCTGCAATTTCAACATTCCTCAACCAAGAAAATTGTTATTTTTCATGCACATTGTATTTTCAAAACTATGTATACTAATAGTCCAAGTCATTTTCATCTATTAAAGGGTTTTGAGAAAAAGGAAATATCATTATTTACGCATGCATCATTTCGACATACCAAAATTTTCAAATGTAACTCAAATATCAGTTGACTTTAATCAGTGTGCCAATATTCATGGCCGCATCCATACCCAAGCTAACCTTACAGTGGGTTCATGTTTTCCATACTTATGACAAGCACCTTTCCATGTGTGTTGGAGCTCAACCAACCTCTTCACCATATGGCTTATTCACTCTCATTCACTCTTATAGTAGGACTATGCTTCCTACTACAATCTGATCATGATCCCAAAATAGCGCATATGAAACTAAAAGTTCCTCTTGAATGCACCCAAGCATTCTTCCTTCATCAATAACTAGGATGTCAACACTCATGGCCACCCAAAGTTTCTTTTCTTTAGCACCTCTACAATTAAATGTAGAGTATTGGAAGGTCCTCCCTCCTTAATGGGAATTCCATGCAATGCACTAACTATGAGCACCTTTATTCCCAATCTCCCTAGATTGATCATTGTTCTCATGGTACTCCTTACTCATGCATTCTCTTGCAAGGGTTATCACTCATCCTTGATTGGAATAGACTTCCCCTCTCTATTATTTAGATTATTCCTTCCTAAATATTACCCTGCTTGAGTAGAAATGGTATACCACAACCACTCAAAATTATTTCCATGTCATTAAGATAATGAAATATTTTCATAAGGGGTTCTTACCAAGTCCTTTCATACCTTGTGCCACACAGGCATGAACATGCCTACTATCATTTTTTTTCTAATTTTTACCTCGTCTATAGTGCTCCATGGTCTCCCAAAACCTCTTCAACAATATTTTAACAACAACCTTCTCATAGTCATCCTCTTCTTGGGGTTTTCCATCATTGGCAATGGTCTTTCTCAACAACTCCAATTTCTTTCTACCCATGACATACATCACAAATATATTAGTCGTCCTGTAAAAACAAAAATGTTTGTATTATAACATTCTAGTCAATAAAACATTTTTGGATATGTCCTAACATATCTTCGTTCACTTCATAACATTCTCCTTAATGTTTTTCATGAGTGAAACACCAACAATTCTCAATGGTTTCTTCATTCATACAACCATTATCACTATGGTGTCAAAAAATTTAGTTTCATTAGCACACCAGTTTCTCATCCCAAGGAAAACATAATATACAAAAAGAAAGGAGTTAAGGGCTCTTCCGCTTTTCCAAATCCTTCTAAACAACCTAGGACTTTCAGTCCAACTGAGTTATTCCAAGGCCTCGCTTCCTTTACTTAAAATGGATTAACCAAGCCTATTCATTTAATCATACTCGTTGTTTTATTTTCCTTTGACCAGTTGTATTATGTTCACAACTGTTCATTTAAGTCTTACAATTTTGTTAAACAACTTAGAGCTTTTAAAGTGAGAGAAGTATTCCCCTTTTTTCTCTTTATTTTCTTATGCAATCTACTCCTTGCTGGGATCTTCCTGCTCCTTTCCTTGAGAATCCTTGGTTAGGATCACCCTAACCTATTGGATACATCAGCATGCTCCAATAGTAGACTTCTTGTCCATAATGAATCATGAGCCTATGCATTCTTCAGATTATCATTTAATTATCGGAATGGTCAACATTCATTTGTTAGTCTTCCACTCATACATTTTTTTTT
>SNQJ01S0004262.1:219102-232898 GCA_010110895.2 Picea sitchensis
TAGAAAACACATCGAGCTGCACATGCACTTCATCAGAAAGCTCATTCATGATCAAGTTATTGAAGTGCTCTTTTTCCCTACAAAAGATCAAGTTGCAGACATTTTCACAAAGTCTCTTACAGAAGCAAAGTTTTCCAAACTTCAATCTATGTTAGGAGTTCAAGAAGTTTTCATTAAGGGGGGATAGGCTCTAATGCCTCCTTCCTTATCCTATTGTGTCACTATTGTAAATCCTTCAATCATGTCCTAAGTTGTTCTTAAGGGGGGATGTTAGGATATTTAGACACTTAGGAGTTAGTAAGATCTACTTGGTCTATTGTATCGTTAGGTAAAAGTGTGTTTTCTAGTGTGTTTCTTTAGTATTCATTAGTATGCATTTGTAGTTATGAAATCCGATGGTCACGATATGTTCCCGACATAAAGTGATCCTACAGTTCATACTCTTCTCGATCTTAACAACCATTGATCCATGGCTTAACACCTGATTGTTCCATGATCTCTATTTAAAGAGCATGGAGGGTCATTTTCCGATGATTGATTGTGAGAAAATCCCTTGTAAAATCTCTCTGTAATCTTTTTCTTTGCATTAATAAACTGCTCCAAGTGGTCGCGTTGGCTGGAGTCATGGATGTTTCCCCGTAGGGGTTTTACCACATGAAAAAATCGATGTGTTGATCTTTTCTCTAGTTATGTGAGTGGTCACTGAAGGTGTTTGTCCTCTGTTGGAATACCTGTGTTGTCAAACAATTATCCCTCAAGCTATTATTCAAAACGATACTTTCATGACTCTTCATAATAGAGTCAGCCATGCATACATGGTATTCATTCAATCTGGGCAAGTGCAATTCTTTCTTTACATTTCACTCATACATCATACATGTTCATATTTTGCATGTTTAACATCATTCATTCATATCTATTTGATCTTAATATCATTCCTTATATCAAGCAACCTTACGATGCATTAAATCCATGCAGTCAGGTCTAAATAAACACAACTAAACATCCATCATGTAAGCTCACTGATTTCACCTTTTCCATGTCACTCATACACATATATCAAACTTCCAGATTCTCCTCCCAAGGATCTTTCTGTCATTCTTATGACACGTCTCATAGAGATACTCAAAATTGAGTTCCTCTCTCTATTGAGAGCTTGTAGTCATTCACATGATATCCACATGGCAAGTTTAACAAACATGATCATAACTATGTCCCCCTTTCCATACGAAAACAACCACTAAGAAGACATTTTTTCCTCAACAAGTATAAAGTTATTCAACACTCTAGAAATACTATCTCGGAAATTCAAACAATGCCCAAGGAAACAAGACAACTTATCAAGCTTCTTTTTCGTGCCTAAAACCACTTTTGGTTAACATACATTTTTATCAAGGGAATCCTTTTCTAGATTCCCTCTCACTACTACTTGAATATAACAAGCCATACCTTATATGGATACCATTCACTTTTGGATGTCATCCTGACCCATTGGTCATCTAGAAGTGTCCCAACACTTCCTTTACCACATTCATGATCAACATTTCATTAATCCTTCTACCTTATCCTCATAAGGCACTATGTACTCAAGATAATCAACCCTTTACTTATGCTTCCATAGTTAGATCATAACTAACCATATGATCTATGAAAACACCATATGATCTATGAAAACACCATATTTTACATTAAATGACAGACTATAATAAGTATATATGCATGTCATATGCATGCTCTTTCTCTTATTTTACAAGGGTGGATTACACCAGTAGGAAGTTTTTCAGCTATGACAGGCCAAGTAGGTTGATCTCACTGACTTTCATAAGGCCTCTAGACATGGAGGATTTTACTCCCATTGACAAATTCTTCATTTAATTAGTACTTTTAATTAAGAGAGGCTTCATAAGTACACTTTTGTAGGACTGGCTATCATTTCCCCAAAATATATGATAGGATTCTTTTGCAGAAGTCTAGCATGATTCAATCTCATTGGGTGAAATCCAAATTGAATTTTGATCCTCATCCTTCTCCTCAAGGAACTCATGCAGATAATTTTTGTATGACAATAATACTCTCAACAAGCTCATCTTAGCCTTAGTAACTAGTCTTATGACTGGTCTCTGGCCTATCCATGCCTCTATTTGAATCATGCTCTTCTCTATGGTGTAGGGTAGGGTGCCTTCTCCCTTAAAGTCTTCTAATAAAGAAAACTAATCACTTGACTCTTTCATGAGCCCAAGCACGCCAAGTGTTATTTCCCACTCTGATACCACTTTGTAACACACCCGACCCCTAAGTACCCTTTCTAGGGATGGGGCATCAAAATTTATCTTTCCTTAATTATCTCAAATCCTCTTTCCGAGATCTCCATCCTACCAAGCATGCGAAAAATCATCCTTCCACTGGTGGGTCAGGTGGTTGGGGGGAGTTCTCAATGGACTCCCCAAATCCACAACTCACATTAATTCACAACTCCAACATTTGAGGGTTTTAGTGTTATCAAACATTTTTTCTCCTAAAGTGGTCAACGTCAGACCGACTACAGTGTATATCCAATGGTCAGGGAAGATCTTGAGAATCCTAGGATCTATGACTCGCATTACTTCGTGAGTTTGGTAAGTCGTTCAATATTTAACAGTGGGAAAACTACCACTGTATTGGTTAAGGGAACTGTTATATTTTGTTCAACCTCACCGGTAACCCCACTAGAAGGTTACCTTTGGTTTCTTTCGAAGGTTTGTAAAGTCATAGCATCCCAGAGCTCCGAACTCCTGGAGTTTCGAAGCCAAAATAACTTAGCTCCTCTCGGACCTAGCGAAGGGTTCTAAGGTCCTGGTCATGTGGAACTTTATCAAGATCCAGAGGATACACTCATAGTTCTTAGCTAAGATTTGGTCAAGGCCGTGGGCATGAGCCCATCATCGCTTAGGCGACTAGACTAGTTTGAAGGGAGCTCCTCCCATTACAAAACTTAAATTCTAAAACAGGGAAACACACTTTTCTAGGGATCAACGAGTCTAAAATGTTCCATCAAATTCTTCCTCGAATCTTACCTTGTGAGACCAATCCTTGGGAAAACACCTTGAGGATTTTCCATCCATCCCAGAGGCCAAACTTTTCACCTTACAACCATTCAAATGCAATGGATTACAAGAAGACAATAAGCATTATTACCATTAATTTCACATGAGGCACAATTTATCACAATCACAGACATTTAAAGCACACATTCTAATTTAAGTGCTTAGGGTATATGAAGTACTTATCTATTACAAGTTTCATCCAACCAACTAATTGTGGGTGTTCCCCTTTACACACAACCATTGGCTCGCAGGAATTCATTCTTATCTCTCTGGCCACCCCCATGCCAAGCCATGATATCACTAGGGAAATTTTGCAGTTTCTCAGAGATTCTTTCTCTATCACAACCCCTGCAATGTTTATCATATGCTCCCTCAGCATCAAGCTCATGACCTCCTTCTCAGGTTAGGTTTTCTGGGTTTTCTCTAGAAAGGAGAGAAACTTTCTCTTTTATTTATTCTTCTTAGCATATCTAAGTAGCACACCCCCAGTGGGCATGGTCTCCTTCCCATCTATAGAGCCTCGTGTGCTCTCTCCTTCTGAATCGTATCCTTCTTCTCTTGCACAACCTCTCCTTTTCCCCCAGGTAGTTTATGGACCTATCCTATTCCTTCTATCAGAAGGAACTCGAGTCAGTCTGGGCCTACAGGAAAACTACACTTTGTGGTACTTCAGGCTGATAATTTTCTACCTCTTCAGTCAGACCCTCCATGCTCCCATTCATTGGGGTAATTTATTGTTCAACCACAAATCATTTTCTCATTAACTAATTTTTCCTCTAGTGATATCATGGCCAGTACTTCAAGGATTCACCCTCACAGTCAGTTATCAGAAATCCAAACAATAATACATTTACATTGTTCACATGCCATAGAATAGTTATCATAATTAATGATTAATTACAAGTTGGGGGAAACATGGGTGCTACATAAGGACATCAAAATCTACCAAGATGAAAATTTGAAAAGTGGAGGACCTATTTTGATCCCTCACATACATAATCTCTTTAATTTAGAATTCAAGCAAAGCTTCCCTAAACCATGGACTTAAAGCCTCATTGTGACTATTTTTAAAAGTGGGGATAAAAATCATACCTCTAATTATAGGACCATTAGGATTAGCCCAATTTTATCCAATCTATATGGAAATATTTTGTAAAAGAAGAGAAACATATGGCTAGAAATACACATAAAAAGAAATAAATTCCTAGCCATTTTTATAGGTTATCATTCAACCATGGACCACCTTGTCACACATAGGATCATAATAGAGGAGTGTCACAACATTTAAATCAATATCCTTTCTTTTTTTATTGAATTTAGAAAATATTTTGACACTATGCCTAGGAACAACCTTTGGAATATGTTATAAGAGATAAATATTTTGACACTATGCCTAGGACCAACCTTTGGAATATGTTATAAGAGATAAAAAATTCCTTCGGGATAAGATTTGTTGTGGTAAGAATGTATGATAATGTTATTTCCAATTTTATGAGCACTAAGGGTTGTTAAACATAAATTGATTGCACAACATATTTTTCAATCAAGGCTATTCCCTATCCCTTACCCTTTTTGGCATTTACATTGACAAATTCGAAGGTTGTCTTGAAGTAGTAGGTTGTGTTGGACCAATTCTTGCTAGTAAAATGATCATCCTTCTTCTCCATATTATTGATATTTTTCTTATGACATGGAATCCCAATGACCTTGATAACTAGCTTATAATTCTCAAGGACTTGTTCTCTAGTACATGAATGATTGTGGACACTCACAAAATCATGTTTATGACAAATAAATCCAACAATATCACCTATGATACATTTGTATGTGACAATAATACCTTGGAGGAAGTTCCTTCGTACACATATCTTCGAATTGCTATTCATGAAAAGATCAATTGGAACTATAGCATTAAGAAATATTATTATGGGCTTGAAAATAACTGTAAATTAGCAGACCTTTAGCTATAAGATATGAAAAAGATCATCTTTAAGAAACTTGTCACTCCTATTATCTTGTATGGATGTGAAGTTTGGGAATCAAGTATCTCTTGAGAATCATGGATAAAGATAGAGCATATACAAAAGAATTTTATAATTGATAATCTCAAAATTAAAGGTAATACACAATATCCTATCCTCCTCATAGAAGCGAGGCTTTCCCCAATTGAGAGAACAAATATGATTAGGTACTTAATGTAAAAAAAGAATATAAACAACATGGATAAAAATATTCTCCCCAAAACTACTTTAGAATCTATGTAATATCACCAACGACTCAAGCTAGGATGGCATAATGATGTGAAGTCTTGGATAAATAATTGGGGAATAAAAGAAGAAATTATTATAAACAATACCAATGATATTAAAAATATTGTTCAATGCGAATTTAAGGAGAATCTATGGTGTGATAAAGAGTTAGAAGATAAAACAAAATTAATGTATTCTAAGGAGGAGGTTAACCCTAATCTTCAAAAGTATCTTTGTGTTTTGACTAGCCTTAAAAAGAGAATCAATATTGCTAAAATTATAACTAATTCTCATGAACTACATAATGAGACTGGACATTGGACAATCCCTAGAACACCATGGCATGAAATAATACATCATCTTTGTGACACAAAGAAGGTTGGAAATGAAAATCACATTATCCTATAGTTCCCTTATTATACCCAAATTAGATTTCAATTTTAAAATATATGTCATAATATCGACCTTCCTAACCTTCTAAATCAACGACACTATAGTGAACTTGGATGCTTCTCCTAATTCCTGTTTAGCATCGAAATAGAATTATGAAGAATTCTAAGTAATCTCTTACCTTTATTAAGGTCTGATAGACCAATGCTAGTCTCAGTGGATGTTAACCATCATCATCACCATCATATTTCAATATCTTCAAACAACCTAGGTGGGCCTAATGGTTAAGAACATGTATTGCCTCCTTGGAGGTCACAAGTTGAAATCCAAAAGGGGAAGGTTTTGTATGCCTCTGTAGACTTTAGCAGTCAAATCCTTTTATGGACGGGGTCCCTTGTCCCACAAACAAGGTGGTCTCATGCCCCAATTTGGTGTCAATATTGGTCGTGACCTTAAAAACTAGATTTATTATATATATATATAATTTAAAAAATATAATTTATATATAAAAGTACATACTAGTATATGTTATGGTAACATGTGACTCACCCTCTCTAGGGTTTTTTCTAGATTCTGGTTTGGGTCTAGGTTCGGGTCTTGGGTCCACCCTGCAGGACCCTCTTCCTCTGGAAAAAAATTGGAGACTCCAAGTTTCTCGTTCATCAGAGTCCCCCCCCCCCATGTGGAATGGTCGCATTATCCTTTTTTCTTAGGAACAACTCTAGAGAATCCTTTCTTGTTCTTGGTTTGACAGATTTAAACCCCTTGTTTCATTCGGGTAGTAGTTTCGATGTTATTTTTATGCATCCCTCCTCTAATTCTGGTGAGGGGCCATAAGAGAGGTCGACAACCATTTTTCCTATTGGAAACATTCCTTCATGTGCCAACAATAGTGGTGTTTTGAAAGATCCAAATTGATTCATAAAATATTTATTGGAAGAGACACCAAGTTGTGAAAAAGAAGAAGGGTGAGGGATTGAGATCTCCCTCCCCTAGGCTACCCCGAATATTGTTTCATCTCCAAGGAAAAATCCCCTAGTTGTTGGTGGTCCTCATGCATCAAAAAAATGCATGAAGAATAATTGTATAAAGACAACTAGCCAAGAGATTAAATTTGTACCGGGGAAAGATATTTTGATTCTAGGGTGATTGATATGGTGCCTACAATGGTGGTTGGGAGGGAAATAGGTAGGAAATTTAGCGTCAAAACCCTAAAATACTGGGTAGATAGCTCTTGTTCATAAAAAAATTCACCACTCCCCAAGGTACAAACCCTTGTAAAGGGTTGGTTTCTTCGAAAATTCTCAAAGGAAGAGGATGTAAATTGGGTTCTGAAAGCACTATGGAGAATTGACTTGATGCCGATTTTGCTGAAAAAATAGTCCTCGATGTTCGATGCTAGCAAAGAAAAAAATGGATTTCATTTCAATCTGGGTTTGTCTACCCAATCTACGTGTAAAATTTTGGACCAAAGAGAGTTTCAAGGAGATGGGAAATGTATTGGGTACTTTCACAGATACAATCATGTATGTTTCCACAACAGGGAAGATGTCACTAGCCTAGATTCTGGCATTAATAAATATAAGGAAAGGGATAGAAAAACAAATGGATTATGTCTAGGAAGACAAACATTATCTTCATATGTTGGACTATGAGGGTATACCATTTTGTTGTTATCGTTTTCATACGCATGTTCATAATGCAAGACAATGATCATTTCCTTTTAATTGGTAAGGTGGAGGGATCTGAAGATGGACAAAAAAAAGAGAGCAGTGACTCAGGTAAAGATGGATATCTCTTCCCCTTCAGGAATTCAGGGTAGATAAAAGGAATATCACGAGAGTGCTACTTAAAATGAAGAAAAAAAATGTAAGAACCAAATAAAATTTCCTTTCATATTTAATGGTATATCCATATACAAGTGAAGAGTTAGAACAATCATCAATAATGCGATCGAAGACTCAATCTTTCCTTCATGGTATCTTGTCTCAGCTAGGTATGTATTTCTCTCCTCCTCCGTTCATTAATAATTTTACTAATGCATTAACTCTGTTGGGAAAGAATTAAATAGTTTCCCTCGAAAACATAGGATCCTTCCTCCCCGGGCGATATGGTTTTTTCCTCTTTGTCTTCGTTTGATTCCTCACTAGGCCATTGCTCCGTTTCATTGGGAAAAATGATTTCCACTCCCCAAATTTCTTTGATAGAGTCAAAATCCTCCAGGCACTTAGAGAAGGAAGTGGTTGATTATCATCTTCAGAAAAAACCCATTCATGTTTTGGGATCCATTGGTAGGAAGGTGGAGGGATTGGGAAAAAATACAACTCTTCCTCAAGGAGGCAAAGGGAGAGGAAGACAATCTCATCTCTCAAAGGTGCAAAATAGGGCCTTGATAGACATGGAAATAAGAAAACAAATATCCATATTTGGGGTACTTAGTGCATCAAATTCCTTGGAAGAGGATTCCTAATGACATTTCTCTCTTTCAATTGTCCAAGTGTGGTGAGCCCCTCCAAACAAATGGTTCTCCATCAATTTTTGGAGTCAAATCAGCCTGACATTATTTTCCTCCAAGAAACTTTGGGAAGTGAAGACACAATCATACCAATCCTAGAGTCTCTTTTAAATCAGTCGAGGTTTATAGGATCATATGAAAAAGGAAGAACATGGGTTATAACCATTGGTTGGAATCCCCACTCAGTAAATATCCTAAATTCTTGGGGTTTTGACTTTGGTCTGGGGATGAAAATATTCTCGCAGGATTTAGGAAGAGAGATAATGGTGATAAAAGTCTATGGGACTTACCTAGAATGAATACATTTCTATGATTCTCTGCTCAATAAATCATTTTTTAAGTATGATAACCTTATCTTGGGAGGATATCTAAATTTCTATTTTGGGACAATAGAATGCTAGTGTCTAAAAGCTAGTCTAGGCCCCCTTCCATAATTTTTATTTCAAATATTAGGGGAAAATGAATTGGTATATGTTGCACTGGTAAATCTCAGGCCTACCTGGAGAAATAATAGGACAGGGGATGATAAATTTTTTAAAATAATTGATCATTTTTTATTAGCAGAAAAATTCTAGAGCTCCCTTTGCAGCTAAGACAATGGGTGAGAAATGGAGGTGGCTCAGATCACTTCCTAGTGTTCTTGGAAGTGGTTGGAGGAATAAATTTTTTTTCCATCCCCTTTAAATTCAACCATCTTTGGTTGAAGGAGGAGATCCACCAAAATGTGGTTAAAGACCACTAGGTACCCTTTTCCCACAATGTTGACATTCCGGTTGCAGTTCAGTTTGTAGAAAATTTTAAAAGAATTAAAAATGAATCAGTTGAATGGGAATGAGAAAATAAATTGAGGGATGAAAATGGACTAAAGGACATATAATATATCTTAGAGGAAGTCTACGAGTCATAAGGTGGAGGGTTTTTAAATAATGAAACAAAAGAATCTCTACAAACCCTGAAGAAGAGAAAGATACATATGTTGGAAGAAAGAGAAGAAACTTGGAGACTGAAAATTCGTGCCATATGGTTGCAAAGTGGGGATGAAATCACAAAAAAAATCCAGGTCTATGAAAAGGGAAGAAAACTCTCAAACACTATCTAAAGTTTATCTGACTCTTTAGGTAGATATGTCTCCTCTTTTTATGGACTATACCATCTTGGGAAATACCATTTCCAAATCCTATTCAAGAAGGAAGAAGGAGCCCCCATTGCACATGTTTTCATAATGGCCCTCCATTTTCCAATATTTTCAAATGAAGCGAATAATAGGGACCTTATGGTAGAGGTCACAAAAGATGAGTTGAAGGAGGTTCTTCATAGTTTCTAGAAGGACAAGAGCCTGGGCCCTGATGGCTGGACTATTGAGTTCTTCTTAGGTTTCTATGAGATCATTGGTATGGACATTATGAAAGTGGTAGAATAATCCCTCTCTCAAGGCCACATGCATGCCCCCCTAAATGCCACTTTTATAATTCTAATTCCCAAGTCGGATAACCCCACTTATTTAGAAGAATTCAGAACAATTTCTTTGTGAAATTGTATTTATAAAGTTTTAGCTAAAGTAATCGAACAAAGAGTAAATTCTATTCTATCATAAAAAATTTCTAGAACAAAATTTGGCTTCCTAGATGGAAGGAAGATTCATAAATCTATAGGGGTTTCTCAAGAAGCTCTACATAGCATAAAAACACAAAGAGTTAAAGCTATTGTGATAAGAATTGATCTTTCAAAGGAATATGATAGATTGAGATGGTTATACATCAGACTCTTATTAACACACCTTCGATTTGAGGTGCCTTTCATCAATTGGGTAATGAGTTGTATTTCGACTGTTTACTTTGCGGTTCTTATTAATGGGGAAACCTCAATATTTTAAATTATGAATGTGTACTTAGACAG
The DNA here is from genome assembly GCA_010110895.2 of Picea sitchensis. Taxonomy (NCBI): domain Eukaryota; kingdom Viridiplantae; phylum Streptophyta; class Pinopsida; order Pinales; family Pinaceae; genus Picea; species Picea sitchensis. Next base: position 229,236 of record SNQJ01S0004262.1, read on the forward strand.
AGATGTCCCCTCTCCCCTCTCCTCTTTATTTTGTTAGTGGAATGTCTAAGAAGAGAAATCGAAAGTGCAAAGGCATGGGGGGAGTTTCATAGAATATCCATCACCCTTACTCTTTGACTAACACACCTACTATTTTTGGATGATGTTCTTATCTTCTGCAATTTTCTAAGGGGGGATGCGGAAAATATGGCATCATCTTTGGAGATATTCGGATAGGAAACATGAATGAAAATAAATGAGAGAAAATCCATGTTCTCAGTTCAAAAGATGGTTGAGGATGGAAATCTACAATATCGGTTTGCAAATGGGATATGTTGGCAGTCCCAAGCATGCTAGGAGGATGGGGATTAAAGAATATTTTCATGTTCTCAAAACCTATGGCTACAAAATCTAGTTGGAGTTTGATCGCTACGAAATTTTTTTGGACTAAGGTGATCACTCATAAATATATATACCTTTTGTCTCTGGAAAAATGGATAAGGGATCCATTAAAATAATGCTCAAATTTACCAATCATTTTGAAGGTGTCCATAAAGTCTTTCCTATTTATTTGAGAAGGACTAGGATGGAGAATCAAGGTGGACACTAAGGCTTGCATTGGAATTGACACATGGCTAGGAAGTGGTGAGAATCATCTTCTCCCTTAAGCACTCATCCAAAAGATAAATACTAAAGGATTTCACTTCCTTAGTAAAATTGTTGATCCAATCCATACAAACATTTTGAGTCAGAAATGGAAGGGAGAACAACTTCCTGGATTAGAAGGAGGCCACTCATATTCTTGGCTATCTTTTATGAGTGCACTCAAAAGGGCCAACATTCATATCACACAGAGAGAATATGAACTATTTTGGAAACATGTTCCACATGGAGCATATACTCCAAAATTGGGTTACATTCAAATAAGCATAGACATGCTTCAGAGGGAGCCAATATGGTGGTGGTGGTGCTTGTGGAAAGTGAAATATCCACAAAAATCTGCCATCTTCATGTGGTGTCTAATTGCAAATAGGGTCCCTAACTAGGACATAATGAAGAAAAGGAATGTAGAAGGTTAGGGATGGTGTTTTTGAAATGTACACTTGACACTGAGAGGGGGGGTGAATGAATGTCACAAAAAAATGGACAATTTTCCACTTTTCATAAATTAATTGAACAACATATATTTATTTCAATTTCTCAACCAATATATAACAACATAAATATTTTATTTATTTATTTAACTTGAATGAGTACATAAGATCAATCTTCATATTCAAACAATTATGAGAGACCCAACTCTCTATTACAATACCTAGCTTGTAGTTCTCAAATCCAACTGAGAGATGAGGAATCCAACCCTCATAACAAGTCCTAGCTTGTTGATCTCAAATCCAACTGAGATGTGAGGAATCCAATCCTCATAAAAGACCCAACTTCTAAACATGCACCAACCTGATATAATGAACCTTCATTCAATCCGTTATATATAAATATATATACTTCAACANCCAATCCTCATAAAAGACCCAACTTCTAAACATGCACCAACCTGATATAATGAACCTTCATTCAATCCATTATATATAAATATATATACTTCAACAAATTCAACTTCATATTTTGTTCACCATACTTCTTTGTTTATATCGTCTCCCAATAGGTATGCGTTTGAAGCATTGCATCCCTTTGTTTGAACCATTACACCTCTTCATACACCTCTTCATTTGAATTAATAATAATAATTTCTATTATTATTATTATTATCATTAATAGTTTAATTTAAAGACTTCAAATCCCTTGTTTTCAATTTTTTCTATTCTGAAAACCTGTCATTGCAAATGTTGCAGAAATTAAGTTCTGTGGAGGCGCTTCCTTCAAACCATGTTTTTAAGCGATGCCCCTTCTTTCACCCTTATTCCTCTATCACGAGACCAATGTTTTGTGCTTCAAACTTCTTCCCCTTTTTTCTTTTTATCCCCCATATGTCTAGTGTGGAACTTTTCTTCTCTTCACCAAATTTTGTTATCTATGAATTGATATCTTTCAAAGTGTTATATATCGAGAAACTTGAATTCATGTTTTTAATCCTCATTATTGATCATGATTTTAGATCAATGGTCTAATAATTCTTTTAAAGACTCATTACTCACAATTTGTTTATCCGTATCTAATTGTTGGGATCCAATCATGAGATGGTCGATTATTGTTTCCTCCGATACTTCGCGGCTTTAGGAGTTCGCTCTTTTTATAAACTTCCAATTCTCCTGGACTAAATTTCACCAAAGTGTGTATACTATATTAATATTGAGTTGATGTGTGTCCATAAAATTCAACGGTCTAGATCTTATTTCAGAGCTTTGGTACTTGGTGACTCCGGGTTACTAGAACTATAAAGTAGTTCACTTCCTCTAGAGTGATAACCTACCGAATAAGTCATAAATTAGTGGTGACCTCTTGTTGTCTATTAACACCTCCACTTACGTTATCCTTCCACTATGCTTGATCAACGGTAAGCATTACTTTGTGATTTATGATTACTCTATCCTTCCACTATACTTGATCAATGGTCAAGAATTCTCCCGAATTAGATCAATGATTAGCGTTACTTCATGATTTATGCTTAGTCTATCCTTCCACTATACTTGATCAACGGTCGAGAATGCTCCCGACCTAGATCAACGATTAGAGTTACTTCATGATTTACGCTTGCTCTATCCTTCCACTGTACTTGATCAACACTCAAGAGAACCTGGAAGATATTAGATCAACGACCATAATTAACTTCGGCCTTCGACGCTTTGGGTATTTTCTGGTAGTAGAAACTGGATATCCCCGAAGGACTTACTCTCATAGTAACGTAGCTTGATGACATCACTGTTGACATGGAACTCGTTGTGTGGATGCCACATTTCACCTAGATTTGTGACTTTCATATACCTAAAGTGCCAACTAGACCTTGACACTTGTCACCATATGAATGCACCATGTGTCCTTAACGACGTGGGATATTACTGTGTGTACCGTGTGTCTTACTTCATGACTTCAGAACTCTAGCCTTCGGATGAACTTAGATGTTTTAAACCCTTTTTCACTGAAGTGGTTAACGTTGAAGTTGAAAGTCTCCTTGTGATCTAATGATTCTTATGTTTTAATCCATATCAACGGTTAACGTGACTTAGGGAATCAGGTTTCAAGTAATATTACCTGTCCTTGGCTTCTTTTTGCTAGAGTGATTAGCACCGGAGTTGGTTGTTACTACCCAAGTCTGATATGATGACTATAATATTACATTTTATATTAACACTTGTCATGACTTCGGGGCTTCGACCTTAGGGTAATATTTCATGTTCTAGACTGCATTTCTCTAGAGTGGTTAGCATTGGAGTTGACCATTTCTACTCAGATTTAATCCAACGACTGAGATATTTCCTCATGCTGTTAAGAACCAAACATCAATATAGCATATAAAAACCTCAGAAAAAGTACTCAACGCCTTGACAAAGAGATAATTTCAGATAATAAGCCTCTTCGAGGGGGCAACCTCCTTTTACCCCATTTAAATGTTCAAGTACAAGATGATTCAAAATGAAAATGTCTCCTTGGTATATATAGGAGACTAGGAGGTATAATGGCCTAAAGCCGACATAATTAAAATAACATTACTAATCTAAATTACAACTA
>SNQJ01S0004262.1:244706-258031 GCA_010110895.2 Picea sitchensis
GTTCTATTTAATATTGAATTTCACATTCCTTATTAGGACCTTCACCCATCATTTTCTGGTTATTAATTTCTTCATTTTTAGGTGCAATATCATCTTTCTTGCTTTCTCCTTCAGATTTTATTCTCCATACCTTTCTATGAGATATTCTACTTTTTGGACCTTTTCTTCTAATTTCGTTTTTGGAGATTTGTCATCTCCTTTCTTCTTCCAAAATTTATTAGGTTTTCTCCATGAATTGAATGACTTATTTAATGATTGAATTTTTGAACTCCTGCAACTTTGGGATTTGTGCCCAAACCTATCACAGTTGTAACATCTCATTGTATGAACAAATTTTTCTATGTGCCCAACAAAATTGCATCTCCAACATCTAATTGAGTTTTTGGATTTTCCTACATATCCTTTCTCTAGTTTCTTGCAGTCCATTGCTTTATGGACAATGTTATGACAAAAAAAGCAATAGCCATTGAAGTTGCTTCCATTCTTGAATTTATTTTGACCTGAGAGAATTGTCTTTTTATTTTCTTGTTCTTTTTTACTTCTATAGCTTCCTTCCTTAACAAAGTTCATGATTTGTAATTTTTTCATAATTGCAACTTTTCCTTTTGAGAAGAATGATCCTTTCTCATGTTTTTTAATGGTGCTCCATTTGTCATTGTCTTCCTTTTTATTATATCCAAGAACAATTTTTTCATCAACCAATCTTTGAATATTCCAAATCTTATCTAGGATAGTTGAGATATTATGGAATTTGACAGATTTATTTGTCTTTTCCTCCTTTTTTTTGAGATTGACTATTTCCAATTTCAACATGGGACATGTCTTTTCCTTTTTAGTTAACTGAATCTTCAGGTCTTCTTCCACTTTCTTATCATGTTCAAGTTGATTCTTTATATTGATGACTATTTCTTCTATCTCATCCAAGAATTCTTTGCATTTAATAGTTTTGTCATATGTCTTCAATTCTTCCATATATTTTGTTAGATAAAAAACTTTAGTTTTCAATATTTTTATTTCTTCCTCATTTTCTAGCTAAATCCTTTTGAGGTTGATGGCTTCTAATTCCAAGATTTGGCATGCTTCTTCCTTTTCAGTTAATTGGATCTTCTGGGCTTCTTCTTTTTTCTTATCTTCTTCAATTTGAGTCATCAGATATGCATTGGTACTTTAATTTATTTTTTTGAAGTTGATGATTTCCAATTCCAACATGTGGTAAGAATTTTCTTTCCCAGTTAATTGGATCTTCAAGACTTCTTCAGTTTCTTTAGTTTCTTCAAGCTGAGTTTTAAGACTATTAACCAATTCTTTAGTTTCTTTTAGTACTTCTTTTCCTTTATTTTCATGTGTCTTTAATTCTTCCATCTCCTCTGTTAGATTAGTGGCTTCGATTTTCAAACTTTTGATCTCGTCTTCTTTGTTTTCTAGCTGAAACTTTTGTTCATTCTCTTCATGGTTAGATTGATCTAACTGTTGTAGTAGCAACATATCTTTCTTTTGAATTTTCTCAAACTCTTCAAAAGTGCACATAACTGTGTATTCAAGCTGGTCAAGAACATCCCTAGTAACTTCAATATATAGACTATTTGTTTGTTCCATACTAATGACCTCAAATGTAGTTATAACATCATTCTTAAAATCTAATAGTTTTTCTTTGGTGAATACCGAGGTATTCATCAATTCCTTGATGTAATAGTCTTCACTGTTGATGATTGGGGTTTGGATCAAATCCTGCATTTCATTCTAATTAGAAATCTCATTCTCTATATTATGTTCTTCAATCTAATTAGAATTCTCCTTTTCTTTATCTTGTTCCTTATTTGGATAAGAATTATCTTCTTTTGAGTTTTGTTCTTTATTCTGATAGGAATCCTCTTTATCTGACTCTTGTTCCTTACTTTGATAGGATTTCTCTTCTTCTTGTGCTTCATTCTGAGAAACGTTTTCTAGGTGGAGCCATAATTCCTTAGCAGATTTGTAGTGTCCCACCTTTTCTTTGACTTGGTTTGACAATCCATCATGGATTTCTTTTAAGGATAATGAATTGTTTCTCCTTATTTCCTTTGAAGTTTTTCTTTTTCTCTTTGAAGTAGTTAAGTGCCAGGGATTACTTACTAATGAATCCCAAACTCTAGATCCTCTTGAATTCAGATATATTTTCATATTTTTCCTCCATGAATAATAATATGTTCCATGAAATAAGGGAGATTAATTTGTGGAGATAGCAATTTTTCTACGCATTTCTTCAGAATCTACCTTCCAGTGTTTAAACTGTGCTGAGGGCACCTGCTTTGAGACCAATTGTTAAAATGTACACTTGACACTCAGAGGGTGACACTCAGAGGGTGGGGTGAATCACTTGACACTTGAACTTCATTCAATCCATTATATATAAGTATATATACTTCAACAAATTCAACTTCATCTTTTGTTCACCATACTTCTTTGTTTATATAGTCTCCCAATAGGTATGAGTTTGAAGCATTATGTCCCTTTGTTTGAACCATTACATCTCTTCATATAGATCTACATTTGAATTAATAATAATAATTTCTATTATTATTATTATCGTTAATAGTTTGATTTAAAGACTTAAAATCCATTGTTTTGCATTTATTCTATTTTAATAACCTGTCACTACAAATGTTGCAAAAATCGAGTTCTGCAGAGGCGGTTCCTTCAAAACATGTTTTTAAACGCTAGCACTTCTTTCACCCTTATTCCTCTATCATGAGACCAATGTTTCCTTCTTCAAAATTCTTCCCCCTTTTTCTTTTTATCCCCCGTATGTCTAGTGTTGGGACCATGTTCTCTGGGATTTAAAACTCTGGAAAATTTCTTCTCTTCACCAAATCTTGTTATCTCCGAAGCGATATCTTCTAGAGTGTTATATATCGAGCAAGTTCAATTCATGGTTTTAATCCTCATCATTGATCATGATTTCAGATCAATGGTATGATCATTCTTTTAAAAGACTCATTTCTCACAATTTTCTTATCCTTACATAATGGTTGGGATTCAATCGTGATATGGACGATTTTCATTTCCTCAGGTACTTTGTGGCTTCAGGAGTTTTTTCGTTTTATAAACTTCCAATTCTCCCAGACTAAATTTCAATGAAATGTGTATACTCTATTAATCTTGATTTGACGTGTGTCCATAAACTTCAACGATCTAGATCTTATTTCGGATGTTTGGTACTCCAGGACTCTAGTTTACTAGAACTCTGAAGTATTTTAATTCCTCCGAAGTGATAACCTACTGAATAAGTCTTAAAGTAGTGGTGATCACTTGTTGTCGGTTAACACATCCTCTTACGCTATCCTTCCACTATGCTTGATCAATGGTTGAGAATGCTCCCGAAGTAGATCAATGGTTAGCGTTACTTCATAATTTACGCTTACTCTATCCTTCCACTGTACTTGATCAATGATCGATAATTCTCCTGAACTAGATCAACGATTAGCATTATTTTGTGATTTACGCTTACTCTATCCTTCCACTATACTTGAGTGACGATCGAGAGAACCTGTAGGATCTTATATCAACAACCATCATTAACTTCACCCTTCGACGCTTCGGGTATTTGCTGGTAGTAGAAATTGGATATCCTCGAAGGACTTACTCACAAAGTGACGTAAGTTGTTGACGTCACTGTTGATGTGGCACTACTTGAGTGTCTTCCACGTGTCACCTAGATTTGTGACTTTCATATACCTAAAGTGCCAAGTAGACCTTAACACTTGTCACCATCTGAATGTGCCATGTGTCCTTGCCGACGTGGCCTATTACTGTGTGTACCACATGTATTACTCTCTGACTTTGGAACTCCGACCTTCAGGTGAACTTACATATTCTAAACCCTTTTTCATCAAAGTTATCAATGCCAAAGTTTAAACTCTCCTTGTGACATAAAGATCCTTATGTTTTAATCCATATTAACGGTTGATGTGACTTCAGGGCTTTGAACTTCAGGTAATCTTACCTGTTTTTGTCTTATTTTCATCGTAGTGATTATCCTTGGAGTTGGCTACTTCTATGAAACTATGATCTAACAACTATAATATTACACTCTAGATTAATGTTTTTCATGACTTCGGGGCTTCGACCTATAGGTAATATTGCCTGTTCTAGACTCAATTTCTCTGTAGTGGTTAGTGTCGGAGTTGACCAGTTCTACTCAGATTTAATCAAATGGCTGAGATATTTCCTGATGCTATTTGACAATTTTAATCAGGAACTTTGAGCCTTGGCCTTACATATCCTGTCCTTCCACTTTATTTTGATCAGACGGTCAATATTACTCCCAAAATATTTCTAATATCGTATGACTCATATCCACTTTGAGACTTCGTCTTCGGATAAAATATTTTTCCTTTGGGTAATTTTATCCAAAGTATTCATCACTGAATTTAACCATTGTTCCTCCTACACGATCTGGCGCTTTAAGTCACTCCCGAATATGTAATCATATTGCCACGATTCTCTCCTTCTTTACACAGGTTTCCTCTGTGATCCAACGGTTAGATTTACAACTGAATTATGGATGAACAACTCTAGTTTCTTGATTTTTATAAAGGTTTCCACCTGTAAAAACTCTCTTTTTGAAAACTGATCTCCTACATGTCTTCAAAATCATTATCTCTTCTGAGATTGGGAAAATGTACTTGTAACAAAGATCATCAATCCTTGACAGTGATTAAATATTATATCGATGACATTTACCATACGCTTTTTCTCCCGAACTTTAACCTTGCTGCTATGTTGCATTCTCTTTCCATCAATGACCCTTCATTACATATGGATATACCTTATTGTCCATCATGACACTAATGAAAACTGTATAACTTTGTTCATGACTGATTCATGTTGTATAACTTTATTCATCACTGATTCATTTTTCCATCAATCACAACACACAATCAATAATGTTAACATTTTTTATGCAAGGCAGAGGAGGAAACAATGTCTCATCTTTTCCTTACCTACCCTTTTGTCATTCAGATTTGGCAAGAATGCTTCAAGGTTGTGGGGAAAAAATGTGTCTAGAAAGATCAATCTATTGAAGAAGTTTGGAAGGTTGGTCTATCCAAGCCATCCTATTGAAACATCAAGGATATCCCTCTCATTGTAGATTAGGGAGTATGGCTTGCTCGAAAATATTCTACCTTTCATGAAAAACCCTCTCTCCCTGATATTATTTCAATTCAGGGCTTGGGTATACTATCTCATTTCCTGCAAAAGAAAGGAGGGGGAGTTGTGCATTTTGTCTAGGAGGAACAAGTGGATCATTCTAGGCCATGGTATTTTTTTTATGGAGCTTCAAAAAATAATGTTAGTGGGGGTGGAGTAGTTCTTTTTTTCACTCGTGGTAATTTCTTCAAATTAAAAATGGGATTGGGTTATAGGACAAACAATTATGTTGAATTCATGGCCCTCAATTTTTTTTTTCTCTTCATCGAGGAAAAATGAAAAACAAATTTACAGATCTTTGGGGATTCTCTGCTAGTAATAAATTGGATCCAAAAAATTACAAAAATGTCACAATATCACTCTTCTTCCCCTTTTTCATGAAATTAATAGAATTTTAGACACATTTTATTCTTTTTGCATTCAACATGTTTACAGGGAACATAACTCGACAACAAATACACTCTCTGAAGATGACCTATAGTTGGATTATGAGACATGGATGATTGCGTAAGATTTGGATGACTCCCAGTATGAGTACTATCAGAGACCTTTCATAGACCCTCCTGGTCTATTGGGTGTATATATGCATCTTTTGGCATACATACTTGTTTATCAACATGACAAACTCCCTTTTTGTAAATGTTTTCTCGGAACATTTTTGTTTAGCTCTGAATGACTATGACTATCTCTTATTGGACCTGAAGAGATGTATTTTTGTAAATATTTTTACAGCCTCATTTATAAATAATTTTAAAGAGAACTATGTTATAATGAAAAAAATGAAAATAAAAAAAATAAAAAATAAAAAATTAATATTACTAAAATAAATAAATAAAATTATAGTTTTAGTAAGTGTTGGAATAAGGTGTATGCGTTTTTTTGTTTGTTTTGATCATAAAAACAATGTATTGTAAACAAAGCGATTAATTAAATCTATATAGATTAATTTATTCTCTATTAATTAAAACTAAGCTTTCAATCTAAAAATTTTCTCAAATGATTAACCAATATATAATATATAATTGATTACCATCGTAAAAGAACAAATAAACTTTATGAGGTTGAATATCAATAAATGTGAACGAATTTGTTTCCTATAAAATTTATCTCATCAATAAAAATATATTTAAGTTATTACCATCAAAAGAACAAATTAAACTTATGAGGTTGAATTACTCAATAAATGCAAATGAATTTGAATTTCCTATAAATTTATCCTACTCAATAAAATATATTTCAGATATCACATCTCATTGCAAACCATATCGTTTTGTTCTTCCATTTATTTATGAGATTATCATTTTTATATTTACTAACTTATTCTAACACCATACTTCTTTATTCTTCAATCTAAAATTATTAATATTATTAAAGATGAATATTTTATTTCAAAAAATATTCAATACAATGTATATATATTGCCATATTAATTATTACGAAAATCAATGCAATTGAAAACAAAACTATAACTGCACTCAAGAAGAAACCTGTAAAACATACTTAAAATCATCATTAACTCTAAAAAAAAAATTATCTTAATTAATAATTATGCAATCTAAAATGGAAAATAACATATTAAATTTATTTTTCTTCATAATAAGTAACAAAAAAATATTATTAAGTTAATATATAGATATATTTATTATTTTAATTAAATTATTATTATTTTTTTATTGTTAGTGGTGGTGATGATTAATGTCTAATGAAATTAAATCTAGTTTATCATAGTTAAAGAGTTATTGGATTTCCTTTAGAATTTTATTTTTATGTTTAAAAATAAATAAAGGAAGCTTCTCTAAATCACCATAGTTTTGATGAGTTAGAGGATTATGAAGATGGATATTGCAACAAATATTTTGAAATTGTGACCTAATGTGGCTGTAAGCATGACATACTAAGAGAAAGTGGTTTTTATCTTCAATCCTCTTAGTGTCATAAATATGTCAAATCCTTCCACCCATGACATTTTGGGAATTTCCCAATGCCATATTTCATTGTGGAGCTCATAGGACTTTGCCTTTATTTTAACATTTTTGATTTTCTTCTTTATGCTAATAAAAACAAAAAGATACCTTTTATCTTCTAAAATAGGGTTGATCACCTCCTTTTAGTATCTTCATTTTCTTTTAGCCTTTAATTCTTTATCGCAAAACAATTTGTCCTTAAACTTATATGTAATAATATTTTTGATTTATCATTATTTTGTAGAGTGACCTCTTCCTTTACTTCCAAATATTTTACCCCAAAATTGGCATCTTTATGCCCTTCTTGCTAGAAGTGTTTTTAACTCGAGTTTGAAACAATCTTAGGAACCCTATTGTCTTCAATGTAGTTTATATTGTTTTTGTACAATAGGTACCTAGTCACAATTGTGCTTTCAATGGGGAAAAAACTCAATTATATGAGGAGAATATGATAGGGTGTATTTCCTTTAGTTTTGAGATTGCATGTTATAAAACACATTTGAATTTTCTCTATCTTTCTCCATGATTCTCTAAGGATATTCCAGCCTTGAAATTTACAACCATATAAGACAATAGGAGTGACTAGAGTCTCAAAGAGAAATTTCTTCTTATCTCATAGCCAAAGGTATGCTAATATACAGTTATTTCAAAGTCCATAATAAATTTCCCATCCTCCAATTATCCTTTTCTCAATGTTACAGTTCCAATTAAACTTGTGATGGAGATCAATTCCAAGATATTTGTACAAGTCAGTTCCTCCAAGTTGTTGTTGTCATACATGAAACTAGCAGAACCAATATTTTTGGATTTAATTGTCATATCCTTCATTTTGTGAGTGTTAACAATCAAACCTATACTAGTGTAACATCCCACTCTTGCGCTCACTGAGTGAACTTATTCTTTGAGGACACTTGCGTGCAAGTGATACGAGTTATTATAATATTGGTTGTTTTGATTATGATTATGAGATATTGTGGATTTGATGATTTGTTATTTTGTTTTATTTACATAGACAAGTGTTATTGAATGGGTTCTCCTAAGTATGAGAGACTCTGGACATTGAGGATGCAGAGGCATCGATGGAACCCCTTGGACTCTAGATCGAGTCAGGGAGTGGACTGTTAGGGTTTAATGATGTTTATCTGACATATGTACATATGATTAGATGTTATGATGATTGATTATTATTGCTGACATGATTCGTTGATGGATGGAAGATGATGATTGTAACATACCCATCTGGTACGACTCCTATGATGTACAACTAGTAAAACCACCCTTATTTATTTTTTATTTTTTATTTTGTGTGTGTGTAGGAAGGTAATAATGACATTATACTCAACATCGCAACACAAAGATGACACAATGAATGAAACTCACACAACAACAACATAATGGCCTAACATAAAAGCACATCAAGCACCTGGAAGCAATGTACGCCATTCAACCGATGAAAAATAAGAATGACTACCCGCCCATCCTACCCTGCAATGGTTAGGACCTCCAGGACACATAAGCAATGCTCAAGCTCAAGTTCCCATCGATTTTGACCATTTAAGGTCTCAGGGATGGCGAATGTTCTGAGGAACAAGAAGGTGTCTACATCTCGCCCAACACAAGCAGACCAAGCCTACTAAGCTAAGGACAATCATCCTAACAACCCAAAATTAATTACACAAGTAACTAGAACCCTTATAGTGAGAAAAACCAATCACATTGAACGTTTACAAAACCACGTACAAACATTAATTAATATTAAACAATAACCATTAATCAAGGCTAAAAGGTCGTTATCTATGACTTAAATTGACGTTAATTACAGGTCAATTAACCAGTCTAAATTCCATCAGTCAACGAGTTACCCACCGAACTTAACATGAATTACGACTCAAATTTAGCGAGTCTTGGTTACCAATTAGGCGATATCTATAAATCCAACTAACCATAAACTTGAATAACAACATTAACATTCTTAATGTGGAATGCTACCTATAGCACTTATGAACAGTTAAACCTCAACATTAGTCTAGATATAATGACTGAACTAACCACACTAGTTGTTTATTATCATTGAGAAGGAAGCTGCCAGCTAATAACATTGTTGTAGAAAATCAACAAGGTAATTACATATCTGTTACATAACAATTTATTACAATAGTTAACAATGCATTTAACATAATGATTAACATAGTCAATTAATTGAGCAATAACAGGGTAGTTTGCATGAGTATTTTCATAACAAGTATTATAGCACTAACAAGGTGATTATCATGTTAATTAACATAACAATTAATATAACAGTAGAGAGGAAATTTATATGAGGGTTAACATAACGATTAATAGCGCAAAAACAAGGCAATTAACATAACTGTTAACCATTTAACTTGCTGTGGCATTTAATCAATAAGTAGGAATCTGATGACCATTCACAGTGTTGTAGCAATTGTTCTGGCATTTAGTAAGGCAATTGATATAACATTTAACATTGCAATTAACAAGCCAATTAACTGTAGCAATGGTTCTGGTAAATTCGTCATCATTCTAGCAAGCTCAGTCAACATTCTAAGGGCAAAAATCATGGGTAATTACAACAAGCTCTAGCAACATTCTAAAGGAAAAATCGTGGGTAATTATAGCAAGCTCCGACAACATTCTAAAGGCAAAATCGTGGGTATTTAAACAACAATCAAAGTCAACTTTTTTAAAGGCATTAATCGTGGGCATTAAAAAATGGTCTCAGACAGGTTTTGAATGGCAAAACGTGAGCATTTAAACAACGATCTCAGACATGTTTTGAATGGTAAAATCGTGAGAATTAAACAATGGTCTCAGACATGTTTTGAATGGTAAAATCACGAGCATTAAACAATGGTCTCAGACATGTTTTGAATGGAAAAATGTGAGCATTTAAGCAACGATCTCAAACATGTTTTGAATGGTAAAATCGTGAGAATTAAACAATGGTCTCAGTCACGTTTTGAATGACAATTCTTGAGCATTTAACCACAATCTCAACCACGTTTTGAATGGAAAAATCGTGGGTAATTAATCAACTATCACAGTCTCATTTTAAAAGGGAAAAACATGTATAAGGACACACCAGAAGGGCATTCATGGCTATCCGTAATTAAAATATGCAGAATGATGTGCCCAAAACGCACCAGAAGGAACTCCATGTTACCAACGTCATTTAAAAGGGAAAAACGCTGGCAAAATGCAGACATGGAAATGAATTCGTTTTCCATTGCCAGGATACCAATGCCACGCAGATAGGAATACAAAAAAAATGTTTTTCATCTCCCAAACACCAATATAAAATGCAGATAGGAAATCAAACGTTCTTCCCATTGCTAGAGGACCAATACAATGCAGACATGAATAACAAATAAGAACGTTTTTCCATTTCCAGGATACCATTATAAAAATATAGACCTGAAATCAATTCATTTTTTTTTCATTCCCAAAATACCCAAAATTTGCAGAGTGGAAATCAATTCATGCTTCCAATGCTATTACCCCAATACAATGCAGACAACAGTAAGAGAACGCAAGGATCCAATGGGAAAGGTCATGGAATGATTGTCGTGGTTTCTTTCAGTCAAGGCATAGAGAGAACCAACCAGGACACAAGATAATCCACACGCAGAGGTCATTGCCAGATGGCGGAATCAACAATCAGTGAGGGACAAACATCAAGGGTAGCCAACTAACAAGTTCATCCTTTGCTCATCATCCTCGCACAGAAAAGCAGGGCATTGAGATCCATAGGTATTTTAACGCTAAGGCGAAGACCGTAGATCAAGCTCTTGGCCAACTGCTCAGGTGAGGACTGGTGAGCTAGGGATAAAGGCTAAACAACCATGGAGGTCACAATCAACAGAACAAGGTGGTCTAGACATGCAGGAAAATGAAGGCCATGGGAGTCAACAACCATCAAGCTAGGCTAAGGAAAGTTTCAGTCACCAATTAAAAAAAAAACATCAATTTACTTTTCCATTAAATAAGCAGATCCAAGCATAAGTCCTAATACATTCTACCATACAAAAATTAAGAGAGCGTACCGTTTCCTGATCACCCGCTCCGAATGACGTCCCGTGCACTCTGTGCAACTTGCACTCGTCGACCGTCGAGATTTCACTGGTACCTCCTAGCCAATGCTAGGGGTACTCTTCTTCCCCCTTAACCCCCCGAGACGCAAAGGGGCCACACACTCACTATCCAGAGATTTCAACTAGCTCCCAGCTCGCCTCACAAGGCCCAGCCACCACTCCTCACTGAGCTGGGTATCCCAACTCCCACAAGTTAAGTCAGTCAAGTAGATATTTCTGCAGCGTAACGTTACGTAAACATAAGAAGATCCTTCATCCTTCTCCTTCCTTCATTATATAGAGTTTCGAACTTCCTTTCTTTCCTAAAATATCATTTCATTAAAGTTTTAAAAATAAATTCCTAAAAATTCCTCTCCGTACAAGTGTCCCCCATCCCCTACATTCCTCCATAATTTAATTTAATNTCTCCTTCCTTCATTATATAGAGTTTCGAACTTCCTTTCTTTCCTAAAATATCATTTCATTAAAGTTTTAAAAATAAATTCCTAAAAATTCCTCTCTGTACAAGTGTCCCCCATCCCCTACATTCCTCCATAATTTAATTTAATTAATTAATTAATTAATTATCTTTATTTCCCTCACCCACCTAGAGTTACTCCTAGAATCACTCCTAGGTGTCCCCAAATTCTCTTATAGGTTTTAATGGCTTTCCCTATTATTAAATTGCTAGTTCAGTTTAAATTAGAAATCTCTTAAATGGTAGATACTTTTTCTAAGTTTGACTTTCTGCTTTTTCCCTTATGTTCCCCTTTTTCCCTTTTTATGTTTACCTATTTTCCTAATTTTTTAGATTTTCCCTGTTTCCCATTTTTAATTAGAACTCAAAAAGGTAAGTGTGGAAATTAACACTTTTTCCCTTTTCTCATTTAATTAGTATTTTTAAATTATCAAAATAATAAAACCATTAATTCCCCATTTTCTTTTAAATTTTATTCCAACAATTTTTAATTTTTTTAATGAATAAATTAAATTTCTTATTCCCTTCGTGTTACAAGATTTAACGAAGGTCATAATTATTATTTATGCAGTTTTTATTTTTATTTTTATTTTTTATAGAGAGATAAAATTTTACCACTAGCATAGTTTAGACTTAAACCTTAAATTTTCATACAGGGCAACATTTAATTAGGGAATTTGTTTTAAAAATTTCTTAATGTGTTATTCATCCTAAGGCCATGTAGGTTCATTCCTCTATCATCAACAATGCGACGTGCCCTTCAGGACACACTAGGTTCTCCAAGGGTGCCACTCGCCTTAATCTGTTTCCCTTGCGCGACGTGCCCTTCAGGACGCACTACGTGCTCCAAGGGTGCCACTCGCCTCTTGATTGATTTGTTAGACATCAATAACCCCTAGAGTCAATACTCCGCCAGGTGAACTTGTGGGAGACCAAGGGCCTCTAACTAATAAGGCCCCCTCCTTATTGGACGCCCCTTAGAATCATCGTGAGCGACTATCGCAGTCTGCCCTCACGACATTGTGGGTCCTCTCGAACTAGGTAAATGTTAACCTACAGTTCGAGCAACGACGGGAGTGCTAGTAGGCTGTGGTAGGGCTGCTGTCCACACCTCTCCCTCAACATCTCTGGTAGTCGTGCGTGACCCCTTTACTCCACATGTGAGTCTGGTCGGCAAGCTATCGTCATCTTGCATCATCAACAAATCATGTCAGAACATATCCATATCATATCATCTAATTAGATGCACTAATATCACAATAAAACAATCAAACCCCAATGGTACACTCCTTGACTCCATCCGGAGTGCAAGGGGTTCCATCGATGCCTTTTCATCCTTGAGGTCGAAAATCCCGCACACTCAGTAAATCGAGTCAATAACACCTGTCTATGTCAATGTAGTAAAACAACATGTCATCTACCCATAACGCCTCAGAATCAAAATCAAAAGTTTTAATAGCATAGTAATCTAGATCACTTGCAAGCAAGTGTCCTCAAAGAATAATTTCACTTAGTGTGCCAGAGCGAGATGTTACAATGATAACTTGCCGACCAGACTCATATTTGGAGTAGAGGGGTCATGCACGACAAGCAGAGACATTGAGG
>SNQJ01S0004262.1:258041-271315 GCA_010110895.2 Picea sitchensis
AAGCCTTAGTGTCGACCTTAATTCTCCATGATAGTCCTTCTCAAATAAATAGGAAAGACTTTATGGACACCTTCAAAATGATTGGGAAATTTGAGCATTATTTTAATGGATCCCTTATCCATTCCTCCAGAGACAAAGGGTAGATATATTTATGATTGATCACCTTAGTCCAAAAACTTTCTGTAGCGATCAAAATCCAACTAGATTTTGTAGCCATAGGTTTTGAGAACATGAAAATATTCTTTAATCCCCATCCTCCTAGAATGCTTGGGACTGCCAACATATCCCATTTTCAAACTGATATTGTAGATTTTCATCCTCGACCATATTTTGAACTGAGAGAATGGATTTTCTCTCATTTATTTCCATTCATGTTTCCTATCCGAATATCTCCAAAATTGATGCAATATTTTCGGCATCCCCCCTTAGACCATTGCAGAAGATAAGAACATCATCCACAAATAGTAGGTGTGTTAGTCGAAGAGTAAGGGTGATGGATATTCTATGAAACTTCCCCTATGCCTTTGCACTTTCGATTTCTCTTCTTAGACATTCCACTAACAAAATAAAGAGGAGAGGGGAGAGGGGACATCTCTGTCTAAGTACACATTCATAATTTAAAAATATTGAGGTTTCCCCATTAATAAGAACCGCAAAGTAAACAGTTGAAATACAACTCACTACCCAATTGATGAAAGGCACCTCAAATCGAAGGTGTGTTAATAAAAGTCTGATGTATAACCATCTCACTCTATCATATGCCTTTGAAAGATCAATTTTTATCACAACAGCTTTAACTCTTTGTGTTTTTATGCTATGTAGAGATTCCTGAGAAACCCCTATAGATTCATGAATCTTCCTTCCTTCTAGGAAGCCAAAAAAATTTCTGGAATTTTTTTATGATAGAATAGAATTTACTCTTCGTTCAGTTACTTTAGCTAAAACTTTATAAATGCAATTTCATAAAGAAATTGTTTTGAAGTCTTCTAAATAAGTGGGGTTATCCAACTTGGGAATTAGAATTATAAAAGTGGCCTTTAGGGGGGCATGCATGTGGCCTTGAGAGAGGGATTATTCTACCACTTTCATAATGTCCATACGAATGAGCTCATAGAAATTTAAGAAGAACTCAATAGTCCATCCATCAAGGCCCAAGTTGTTGTCCTTCTAGAAACTATGAAGAACCTCCTTCAACTCATCTTTTGTGACCTCTACCATAAGGTCCCTATTATTCACTTCATTTGAAAATATTGGAAAATGGAGGGCCATTATGAAAACATGTGCAATGGGGGCTCCTTCTTCCTCCTTGAATAGGATTTGGAAATGGTATTTCCCAAGATGGTATAGTCCATAAAAATAGGAGACATATCTACCTAAAGAGTCAGATAAACTTCAGATAGTGTTTGAGAGTTTTCTTCCCTTTTCATAGACCTGATTTTTTATTTTTTTTTCATCCCCACTTTGCGACCATAGGGCACGAATTTTCAGTCTCCAAGTTTCTTCTCTTTCTTCCAACTTCTGTATCTTTCTCTTCTTCAGGGTTTGTAGATATTCTTTTGTTTCATTATTTAAATACCCTCCACCTTCTGAATCGTAGACTTCCTCTAAGAGAGACTATATGTCCTTTAGTTAATTTTCATCCCTCCATTTATTTTCTCATTCCCATTCAATTGATTCATTTTTAATCCTTTTAAAATTTTCTACAAACTGAACTGCATATGGAATGTCAACATTGTGGAAAAAGGGTACCTAGTGGTCTTTAACTAGATTTTGGTGGCTCACCTCCTTCAACCAAAGATGGTTGAATTTAAAGGGTATGGAAAAAAAATTTATTCCTCGAACCACTTCCAAGAAAACCAGGAAGTGATCTGAGTCGCCTCCATTTCCCACCCATTGTCTTAGTTGCAAAGGGAACTCTAGAATTTTTTTGCTAATAAAAAATGATCAATTATTTTAACAATTTGATCATCCGGTGTCCTATTATGTCTCCAGGTAGGCCTAATATTTACCAGTGAGACATCTACCAATTCATTTTCCCCCAATATTTGAAATAAAAATTCCGGAAGGGGGCCTGGACTGGCTTTTAGACACTAGCATTCTATTGTCCCAAAATAGAAATTTAGATCTCCTCCCAAGATAACGTTATCATCCTTGAAAAATGATTTATTGAGCAAAGAATCATAGAAATGTATGCATTCTAGGTAAGTCCCATAGACATTTATCACCATTATCTCTCTTCCTAAATCCTACGAGAATATTTTTATCCCCAGACCAGAGTCAAAACCCCAAGAATTTAGGATATTTACTAAGTAGGTATTCCAACCAATGGTTATAACCCATGTTCTTCCTTTTTCATATGATCCTATAAACCTTGACTGATTTAAAAGAGACTCTAGGATTGGTATGATTGTGTCTTCACTTCCCAAAGTTTCTTGGAGGAAAATAATGTCAGGTTGATTTGACTCTAAAAATTGATGGAGAACCATTTTTTTGGAGGGGATCACCAAACTTGGACAATTGAAAGAGCGAAACGTCATTAGGAATCCTCTTCCAAGGAATTTGATGTGCTAAGTGCCCCAAATATGGATATTTTTTTTCTTGTTTCCATGTCTATCAAGGCCCTATTTTGCACCTTCAAGAGATGAGATTGTCTTCCTCTCCCTTTGCCTCCTTGAGGAAGAGTTGTATTTTTCCCAATCCCTCCACCTTCCTACCAATGGATCCCAAAACATGAATTTGTTTGTTCTGAAGATGATAATCAACCACTTCCTCCTCTGAGTGCCTGGAGGATTCTGACTCTATCAAAGAAATTTGGGGAGTGGAAATTAGTTTTCCCAAGGAAAGGGAACAATGGCCTAGTGAGGAATCAAATGAAGAAAAAGAAGAAAAAACCATATCGCCCGGGGAGGAAGGATCCTATGTTTTCGAGGGACACTAGTCAATTATTTCCCAACAGAGTTAATGCATTAGTAAAATTATTAATGAATGGAGGACGAGAGAAATGCATACCCAGCTGAGACGAGATACCATGAAGGAAAGATTGAGGCTTCGATCGCATTGTTGATGATTGTTCTAACTCTTCACTTGTATATGGATTTACCATTAAATATGAAAGGAAATTTCATTTGGTTCTTGCATTTTTTTTCTTCATTTTAAGTAGCACTCTCGTGATATTCCTTTTCTCTACCCTGAATTCCTGAAGGGGGAGAGATATCCATCTTTACCTGAGTCACTTCTCTCTTTTTTTTGTCCATCTTCAGCTCCCTCCACCTTACCAATTAAAATGAAATGATCATTGTCTTGCAGTATGAACATGCATATGACAACGATGACAACGAAATGGTATACCCTCATAGTCCAACATATGGAGATAATGTTTGTCTTCCTAGATATAATCCATTTGTTTTTCTATCCCTTTCCTTATATTTAGTAATGCCAGAATCTAGGCTAGTGACATCTTCCATGTTGTGGAAACATACATGATTATATCCATGAAAGTACCCAATACATTTCCCATCTCTTTGAAACTCTCTTTGGTCCAAAATTTTACACGTAGATTGGGTAGACAAACCCAGATTGAAACGAAATCCATTTTTGTCTTTGCTAGCATCAAACATCGAGGACTATTTTTTCAACAAAATAGGCATCAAGTCAATTCTCCATAGTTATTTCAAAACCCAATTTACATCCTCTTCCTTTGAGAATTTTCGAAGAAACCAACCCTTTGCAAGGTTTTTTACCTTGGGGAGTGGTGAAATTTTTTATGACCAAGAGCTATCTACCCAGTATTTTAGGGTTTTGACGCTAAATTGCCTACCTCTTTCCCTCCCAACCACCATTGTAGGCACCATATTGATTGCACCGGAATCAAAATATCTTTCCCCAGTACCAATTTAATTTCTTGGATAGTTGTGTTTATACAGTTATTCTTCATGTGTTTTTTCGATGCATGAGGACCACCAACAACTAGGGATTTTTTACTTTGAGATGAAACAATATTCAAGGCATCCTAGGGGAGGGAGATCTCAATCCCTCACCCTTCTTCTTTTTCACAACTTGGTGTCTCTTCCAATAAATATTTTATGAATCAAGTTGGATCTTTCAAAACACCACTATTGTTGGCACTTGAAGGAATGTTTCCTATAGGAAAAATGGTCGTCGACCTCTCATATGGCCCCTCACTAGAATTAGAGGAGGGATGCATAAAAATAACATCGAACCTACTACTCGAGTGAGAAAAGGGGTTTAAATCCATCGAACCAAGAACAAGAAAGGATTTTGTAGAGTTTTTCTTAAGAAAAAAGGATAATGTGGCCATTCCACATGGGGGGGGGACTTCGAGGAACGAGAAATTTGGAGTCTCCAATTTTTGTCCAGAGGAAGAGGGTCCTACGAGGTGGACCCAAGACTCGAACCTAGACCCAAACCAAAATCTAGAGAAAACCCTAGAGAGGGTGAGTCACATGTTACCATAACGTATACTACTATGTATTTATATATATAAATTATATTTTTTTAATTATATATATATATATAATAATAATAATAATAATAATAATAAATCTAGTTTTTAAGGTCACGACCAATACTGATACCAAATTGGGGCATGCGACCACCTTGTTTGCGGGACAAGGGACCCCGTCCATAAAAGGATTCGACTGCTAAAGTCTACAGAGGTATACATAACCTTCCCCTTTTGGATTTCAACTTGTGACCTCCAAGGAGGAAATACATGTTCTTAACCATTAGGCCCACCCAGGTTGTTTGAAGATATTGAAATATGATGATGATGATGATGATGGTTAACATCCACTGAGACCGACATTGGTCTATCAAACCTTAATAAGGGTAAGAGATTACTTAGATTTCTTCATAATTCTATTTCGATGCTAAAAATGAATTAGGAGAAGCATCCAAGTTCACTATAGTGTCATTGATTTAGAAGGTTAGGAAGGTCGATATTATGACATATATTTTAAAATTGAAATCTAATTTGGGTATAATAAGGGAACTCTAGGATAACGTGATTTTCATCTCCAACCTTCTTTGTGTCACAAAGATGATGTATTATTTCATGCCATGGTGTTCTAGGGATTGTCCAATGTCCACTCTCATTATGTAGTTCATGAGAATTAGTTATAATTTTAGCAATATTGATTCTCTTTTTAAGGCTAGTCAAAACACAAAGATACTTTTGAAGATTAGGGTTAACCTCCTCCTTAAAATACATTCATTTTGTTTTATCCTCTAACTCTTTATCACACCATAGATTCTCCTTAAATTCGCATTGAACAATATTTTTAATATCATTGGTATTGTTCATAATAAGTTCTTCTTTTATTCCCCAATGATTTATCCAAGTCTTCACATCATTATGTCATCCTAACTTGAGTTTTTGGTGATTTTACCTAGAGTCTAAAGTAGTTTTGGGGAGAATATTTGTATCCATGTTGTTTATATTATTTTTTTACATTATGTACCTAATCATATTTGTTCTCTCAATTGGGGAAAGCCTCGTTTCTATGAGGAGGATAAGATAGTGTGTATTACCTTTAATTTTGAGATTATCAATTATAAAATTCTTTTGTATATGCTCTATCTTTATCCATGATTCTCAAGAGATACTTCATTCCCAAACTTCACATCCATACAAGATAATAGGAGTGACAAGTTTCTTAAAGATGATCTTTTTCATATCTTATAGCCAAAGGTCTGTTAATTTACAATTATTTTCAAGCCCATAATAATATTTCTCAATGCTATAGTTCCAATTGATCTTTTCATGAATATCAATTCGAAGATATGTGTACGAAGGAACTTCCTCAAAGGTATTATTGTCACATACAAATGTATCATAGGTGATATTGTTGGATTTATTTGTCATAAACTTTATTTTGTGAGTGTCCACAATCATTCATGTACTAGAGAACAAGTCCTTGAGAATTATAAGCTACTTATCAAGGTCATTGGGATTCCTTGTCATAAGAAAAATATCAATGAGATGGAGAATAAGAATGATCATTATACTAGCAAGAGTTGGTCCAACACAACCTACAACTTCAAGACAACCTTGGAACTTGTCAATGTAAATGCCAAAAAGGGTAAGGGATAGGGAATAGCCTTGCTTGAAAAATATGTTGTGCAATCAATTTATGTTTAACAACCCTTAGTGCTCATAAACTTGGAAACAACATTATCATACATTCTTACCACAACAAATCTTAGCTCGAAAGAAAATTTTATCTCTTCTAACATATTCCAAAGGTTGGTCCTAGGCATAGTGTCAAAATATTTATCTCTTATAACATATTCCAAAGGTTGTTCCTAGGCATAGTGTCAAAATATTTTCTAAATTCAATAAAAAAAGAAAGGATATTGATTTAAATGTTGTGACACTCCTCTGTTATGATCCTAAGTGTGACAAGGTGGTCCATGGTTGAATGATAACCTATAAAACTAGCTAGGAATGTATTTCTTTTTATGTGTATTTCTAGCCATATGTTTCTCTTCTTTTACAAAATATTTTCATATAGATTGGATAAAATGGGGCTAATCATAATGGTCCTATAATTAGAGGTATGATTTTTATCCCCACTTTTAAAAATAGTCACAATGAGGCTTTGAGTCCATGGGTTAGGGAAGCTCTGCTTGAATTCTAAATTGAAGAGATTATGTATGTGAGGGATTGAAATAGGTCCTCCAATTTTCAAATTTTCATCTTGGTAGATTTTGATGTCCTTATGTAACACCCATGTTTCCCCCAGCTTGTAATTAATCATTAATTATGATAACCATGCTATGGCATGTGAACAATGTAAATGTATTATTGTTTGGATTTCTGATAACTAACTGTGGGGCTAAATCCTTGAAGTACTGGCCATGATATCACTAGAGGAAAAATTAGTTAATGAGAAAATGATTTGTGGTTGAACAATAAACTACCCCAATGAATGGGAGCATGGAGGGTCTCACTGAAGAGGCAGAAAATTATCAGCCTGAAGTACCACAAAGTGTAGTTTTCCTGTAGGCCCAGACTGACTTGAGTTCCTTCTGATAGAAGGAACAGGATAGGTCCAGAAACTACCTGGGGGGAAAGGAGAGGGTGTGCAAGAGAAGAAGGATACAATTTAAAAGGAGAGAGCACGCGAGGCTCTATATATGGGAAGCATACCATGCCCACTGGGGGTGTGCGACTTAGATATGCTAAGAAGAATAAATAAAAGAGAAAGTTTCTCTCCTTGCTAGAGAAAACCCAGAAAACCTGACCTGAGAACGAGGTCATGAGCTTGATGCTGAGGGAGCATATGATAAACATCGTAGGGGTTGTGATAGAGAAAGAATCTCTGAGAAACTGCAAAATTTCCCTAGTGATATCATGGCTTGGCACGAGGGTGGCCAGAGAGATAAGAATGAATTCCTTTGAGCCAACGTTTGTATGTAAAGGAGAACACCCACTGTCAATTGGTTGGATGAAACTTGTAATAGATAAGTACGTCATATACCCTGTGCACTTAAATTAGAATGTGTGCTTTAAATGTCTATGATTGTGATAAATTGTGCCTCGCGTGAAATTAATGGTAACAATGCTTACTGTCCTCCTGTAATCCGTTGCATTTGAATGGTTGTAAGGTGACAAGTTTGGCCTCTAGGATGGATGGAAAATCCTCAAGGTGTTTTCCCAAGGATTGGTCTCATAGGGTAAGATTTGGGGAAGAATTTGATGGAACATTTTAGACTCATTGATCCCTCGAAAGGTGTGTTTCCCTGTTTTAGAATTTAAGTTCTGTAATGGGAGGAGCTCCCTTCAAACTAGTCGCCCAAGAGACCATGGGCTCATGCCCACGGCCTTGACCAAATATTAGCTAAGAACTATGAGTGTATCCTCTGGAGCTCGATAAAGTTCCACATGACAAGGACCTTAGAACCCTTCGCTAGGTCCAAGAGGAGCTAAGTTATTTTGGCTTCAAAACTTCGGGAGTTCAGAGCTCCAAGATGCTATGACTTTACAAACCTTCGAAATAAACCAAAGGTAACCTTCTAGTGGGGTTACCGGTGAGGTTGAACAAAATATAACGGTTCCCTTAACCGGTATAGTGGTAGTTTTCCCACTGTTAAATCCTGAACGACTTATCGAACTCACAAAGTAACGCGAGTCATAGATCCTAGGATTCTTGGGATCTTCCCTGACCGTTGGATATACACTGTAGTCGGTCTGACGTTGACCACTTTAGGAGAAAAAATGTTTGATGACACTAAAACCCTCAAATGTTGGAGTTGTGAATTAATGTGAGTTGTGGATCTGGGGAGTCCATTGAGAACTCCCCCCAACCGCCTGACCCACCAGTGGAAGGATGATTTTTCACATGCTTGGTAGGATGGAGATCCCAGAAAGTGGATTTGAGATAATTAAGGAAAGATCAATTTTGATGCCCCATCCCTAAAAAGGGTACTTAGGGGTCGGGTGTGTTACAAAGTGGTATCAGAGAGGGAAATAACACTTGGTGTGCTTGGGCTCATGAAAGAGTCAAGTGATTAGTTTTCTTTATTAGAAGACTTTAAGGGAGAGGGAACCCTACCCTACCCCATAGAGTAGAACATGATTCAAATAGAGGCATGGATGGGCTAGAGACCAATCATAAGACTAGTTACTAAGGCTAAGATGAGCTTGTTGAGAGTATTATTGTCGTACAAAAAATTATCTACATGAGTTCTTTGAGGAGAAGGATGCAGATTAAAATTCAATTTGGATTTCACCCAACGAAATTGAATCATGCTAGACTTTTGCAAAAGAATCCTATCATATATTTTGGGGACATGCTAGCCAGTCCTACAAAAGTGGACTTATGAAGCCTCTCTTAATTAAAAGTACTGATTAAATGAAGAATTTGGCATTGGGAGTAAAATCTTCCATGTCTAGAGGCCTTATGAAAGTAGGTGAGATCAACCTACTTGGCCTGTCATAAGTGAAAAACTTCCTACTGGTGTAATCCACCCTTGTAAAATAAAAGAAAGAGAATGCATATGACATGCATATATACTTATTATAGTCTGTCATTTAATGTAAAATATGGTGATGTCATAGATCATATGGTTAGTTATGATCTGACTATGGAAGCATAAGTAAAGGGTTGATTATCTTCAGTACATAGTGCCTTATGAGGATAAGGTAGAAGGATTAATGAAATGTTGATCATGAATGTGGTAAAGGAAGTGTTGGGACACTTCTAGATGACCAATAGGATTAATGAAATGTTGATCATGAATGTGGTAAAGAAGTGTTGGGACACTTCTATAAGACCAATAGCCGTGATGACATCTAGAAGTGGATTGTATCCATATAAGGTAGGGCTTGGTATACCTAAGTAGTAGTGAGAGGGAATCCAGTATTCCCTTGGATAAAAATGTATGTTAACCAAAAATAGTTTGAGGGTACGAAAAGAATCATAATAAGTTGTCTTGTTTCCTTGGGAATTTCGTTTCTTGAATTTTCGAGATAGTATTTCTAGAGTGTTGAATAACTTTATACTTGTTGAGGAAATAATTCTTTCTTTTTGGTTGTTTTCATATGGAAAGGGGGACATATTTATGATAATGTATGTTAAACTTGCCATGTAGATATTTCATAGGTGAATGACTACAAGCTCTCAATAGAGAGAGGAACTCAATTTTGAGTATCTCTATGAGACTTTGTCATAAGAATGGTTGTAAAATCATTGGGAGGAGAATCAAAACCGACATATGTATGGAGTGACATGAAAAGGTGCAATCACAAGGAGCTTACATGATGGATACATGTTTAGCTATGCTTATTTAGACTGACCGCATAGATTTAATGCATTGTAAGGTTGTTTGATATAAGGATTGATATTAAGAACGAATAGATATGAATGAATGATGTTAAACATGCAAAATATGCACATGCTGTATGATGTACGAGTGAAATGTAAGTCAAGAATTGCACTTGCCCGTGATTGAATGAATACTTATTGTATGCATGGTTGACTCTATCTAAGAGTCATGAAAGTTCTGTTTTGAATAATAGCTTGAGTGATAATTGTTTGACAACATAGGTATTCCAACAGAGGAAAACACCTCTCAATAACCACTCACATAACCAGAGAAAAGAGAAACACACCGATGTTGTCATGTGGTAAAACCCTCACAGGAAACATCCATGGCCCCACCAACTAATCACTTCTGAGCAGCTTATTAATGCAAATAAAAGATTACAGAGATTTTACAAGAGATTTTAACACAATCGATCATCAGCATGACCTCCATGTTTCTTGGTAACATAGATCATGGAACACCGGGGTGTTAAGCCACATATCATTGGTCGTTAAGATCGAGAGAGTATGAACCATCGATCACTCTATGTCGAACATATCATGACCATCGGATTTCCTAACCATTACAAATTCATACTAATGAATACCAAAAGAAACACACTAGAAAACACACTTTTACCTAATGACAATAGACCAAGTAGATCTACTAACTCCTGGCGTCTAAATATCCTAACATCCCCCTACAGAACAACTTGGGATAGGGATTGAAGGATTTACAATAGTGACACAATACGAAGCGAAGGAGGCACATTCTATCCCCCTTTAATGAAAACTTCCTAAACTCCTAACATAGATTGAAGTTTGGAAACTTTTTCTTCTGTAAGAGACTTTATGAAAACGTTTGCAACTGATCTTTAGGAAAAGAGCACTTCAATCAACTTTGATCATGAATGAGATTTATATGATGAAGTGCATGTGTACATCAACGTGTTTTCTGCTAATCGATGTTGAACTGGTATTTGTGAGCTTATGGTATTCTAATTGTCACACCAAAGGCTGGTCGGATGCTGGTGTTGGAATCCAAACTCTGAAAAGGATATGTCGAAGCCACAAGGCTTCCCCGACTTGCATTTACCGGCAGTTCAACATCGTCAGTCAAGAATGCAATAGCTTATTTTTTACAAGCCCATGTGACAGGTCCTGAACGAAGGCTACAAACATAACCTGCGAGACTTCTGGTCATCAAGGTCGTCGACCCAATTTTGAATCAGTGGAACCAACCAATAAAGGAGTCCTCCCTCAACTGTAATGTATCTTGAACTCTAACCTGTACTGTACCGTGAACATAGTGAAGTATCCTTTAGCTACTTTCCAATGGCTTCATGCTGGGTGTTTCATATATCGGACAACAAGACCAACAACAAAGGAAATATCGGGACGGGTGGCGAGTCAAGTGATAAGAGGCTACCAACTAACTGACGGCATAGGGTGGCAGCATCAATTTCCCGAGGAGAAGTATAGGGTACAAATATTGACCTCTATAATCGAAGGGAGTATAAGGTTGATAATCATTCATGTGAAAGCCGACCTGAAGAAGTTCACAAGCATACTTAGACTAGGAAAGAAAAATTCCTTCATTGGTTCGCAAAACTTGGAGGCCAAGGAAATAGTGCAAAACGCCTAGGTCTATCATTTCAAATGTCTTCTTAAGGCTAGTTTTCACATGGTTTAAAAGTTTTAAGTCACTACCAGTAAGGATAAGGTCATCAACATAAAGGACAAGGATTATGAGATGGATTACTACTTTCTTGGTATAGACATTAGGATCAGAATGGCATCTAGAGAATCCAATGGCAATACGAAAGCTATCCATTTTGGCATACCAAGCTCTGGGAGCTTGGTTGAGACCATAAAGAGATTTCTTGAGGTGAAAAACAAGGCTAGAGTCATTATGGATATATCCAGGAGGTTGTTCCATGTAGATTATGTTATGTTCCATGGCTATGTTCGACTACACAAGTATTCCAACAAAGGACAAACACCTTCAGTAACCACTCACATAACCAGATCAAATATCAACACACCGATGTTTTCACGTGGTAAAACCCCTACAGGGAAACATCCATGGCCCCAGCCAACGCGACCACTTGGAGCAGTTTATTAATGCAAAGAAAAATATTACAGATAGATTTTACAAGAGAGTTTCTCACAATCGATCATCGAAAAATGACCCTCCATTCTATTTAAATAGAGATGATGGACCAATCGGGTGTTAAGCCATGGATCAATGGTCATTAATATCGAGGAGAGTATGAACCGTCGGATCACTCTATGTCGGGAACATATCGTGACTGTCGGATTTCCTAACTACAAATGCATACTAATGCATAATAAAGAAACACACTAGAAAACACACTTTTACCTAACTACAAAATAGACCAAGTGGATCTTACTAACTCCTAAGTGTCTAAATATCCTAACAATAATCTTGGGAAAAACTAGTATAAATAGATGAAAGAGTAAATGAGCAAGGACACTCTATTGTCATGATAAAATACAACATGAATATGACTTTGAGGACCATGTGTACATGATTGTGAACAATCATGAACTAAAAAAATTTCAATCGATACAGAAAAGAAACTATAGGAGCGCCTATAGTAGACACATGGTATGTTGAAGCATACAGAGAGGAGAATTGTACATAAAATCACCTTGGGATGATGTGCACGTGTAATTAATAATGAAAATTCATATTCCTTATGGAGTATTTGGTAAATAACTGAAAGGGGAAAGTTGAAGTTGACTCAAGGTTGATACCATCATAGATAGTGATGGATATGAAATAAGGAAGTTGCATGCTGAAGGATTTCCTTATGGAGGAACTATGTGAAGAGTCTGTGAGGAGAACAGAGTCACCACCTTAATGACTGATGATAATTGAGCAGTGGGTTGCAAGCATATGTATATATATATACACAAAAATATTGGATTACATTCTAAAACAAAATGTATGAGTGGAAGACTAACAAATGAATGTTGACCATTCTGATAATTAAATGATAATGTGAAGAATGCACATGCTCATGATTCATTATGGACAAAAAGTCTACTATTGGAGCATGTTGATGTATCCAATAGGTTAGGGTGATCCTAACCAAGGCTTATCAAGGAAAGGAGAAAGAAGATCCCAGCAAGGAGTAGATTGCATAAGAAAATAAGGAGAAAAAAGGGGAATACTTGTCTCACTTTAAAAGCTCTAAATTGTTTAACGAAATTGTAAGCCTTAAATGAACAGTTGTGAACACAAATACAATTGTTCAAAGGAAAATAAAACAATGAGTATGCCTAAATGAATAGGATTGGTTAATATGTTTTAAGTAAAGGAAGTGAGGCCTTGGAATAACGCAGTTGGACTGAAAGTCCCAGGTTGTTTAGAAGGATTTGGAAAAGGGGAAGAGCCCTTAACTCCTTTCTTGTTGTATA
>SNQJ01S0004263.1:27648-82298 GCA_010110895.2 Picea sitchensis
GCAGGGTGGTGCTAGGGAGAACAAGTGTTCTCTGTTATACAGGTTGGAGCCTGTGTAACGGGAAGTTGGTGCTTCCATCCAGTTGGTGTTGGAACATTCAAGAAGTTGGTGCTTCCATCCAGTTGGTGCTGGAATATTCAGGGAGTTGGTGCTTCCTTCTAGTGGGCGCTAGAGAAACCAGAGAGTTGGTGCTCTCAAACAAGTTGCAGCTTGTAAAACAGAGGTTGCAGCCTCATATTGAGTTGGTGCTCAATTATATATGATGTACAGAACTTAAAAGACTGCCTATCATTTCGAAGAAGAAGATGTTTTCTCCCTTTATGGGTTTCCTCGTGAAAAATCTGTCTCTGTGTATACTTTATGTGTGATTGTTGTTCTTTACCTTTACTATCCATATGTTGTATATTGTTGATGACCACATGAAGAAAGATTAATAATATTTTAATAGACTTAAAATTGTTTAAGCTCTCATACAACTGATTCACCCCCCCTCTCAGTTGTATTAATAATTCCAACAGCATATACAGCAGCGGTGGAGTTATTGAGATCAGTCTCCAAGTGGGATATTATTGGTTGTGGAGCTTGATTATCTTCCTGATTTAGAGGTATTTTACTTTCAGCCGTGTTTATACCCCATGAATTATTTACACCCCAGAAGTATGTACACTCTTCCATGCAGGGGAGTGCAGAGGGGGGGTACCCCCTCTGCGGGGTCCGGGGGGCTATCCCCCCGGCTAGGGGGTCTAGGGGAAAGCGGGCCCCCAGCAGGGGTTCAAGGGTAACGTCCCCCGATGGGGGTTCGGGGGCGAAGCCCCCTAAGCAAAAATTTCCTTGTAAAAGTATATTGTAATTTCATTGTAAATCTGGACCGTTCTTTATAAGGTCGCAGATCTAACAATAGAGATTATGTTAGGGCTTTTTTCCCTAGAAGGCAACCCTCTTTTATGAGGGAAATGTATTGCGGCTATGTAGGTTGGCAAGTATTGTATTCTAAGAGAGGATACTGTGAGAGAAAGAAGAGGAAGTTACAGCAGGTTTTGTTGTAGGTTGTATCCCTTCATTTTGTTGGATAATAATAAAGAAAGGACCTGGAAATTTCTCTGGTGGACGTAGCCCACACTGGGTGAACCACGTAAATATGTGTCTCTCTTGTATTGTGTATCTTCTGTGTTTTATTTCCACATTTGTTTTATTTTATTGCTCCGCGGTCCTATTTTTCTAACATAATACTCCAATAACACGGCTATCCACTTGCCCCTTCTTCCCTCGGGATCAGGCTGAGTTAAATTTCCTTCACATAACTGTTGGGTACGTAATCAATGGTATGAGAATGGAAGATATAAACTCTAAACTATTTCAGGGCCTTGACCAATGCATATTCCTGCTTCTCCATGATATCATATTTCAATGGGGAATCCCTCAATATCTTGTTATAGTATGATATAGGCCTCTCAAAATTATTTTCAGATTTTTATAACAAGACACCAGCAATGGTGTTCTCTGAGGTAAAAGAAAACAATATAAATTCTTTTTCAAAATTGGGACTGGCCAGCATTAGGGCCTTAGTCAATGCCACTTTAATATCTTCAAAGGATTTTTTGGCTTCATGGGTCCACGTTATCTCACTCCCTTTCTTAAGCATGTTAGTGATATGCTTTATGATTTCATCCAGGTTAGGGATGAATCTTCTCAGAAAAAATACTTTCCCCATGAAATATTGCACTTCTTTTTTGCTTTTGGGTGTGCCAATTTTAAGGATTCCCTCAACTCTGTAGGGATCTATCTTTATTCCCTACTTTGAAATAATGTGACCAAGCAAATTTCCCTCGTCCATGCAAAAATTAGACTTATTTGGGTTCAATGAAATGCCAAACTTCCTACACTTTTGAAAAGTCCTCCTTAGATTCTTAAGATGTTCTTCATCAAAAACTGAATATACAGTGATATCATCTAAGTAATAAAAATAAATTTATATTTATCATCATCGAAATCTATATCTATATCCCTTTGAAATGTTGCTCCTGCATTCATGAGCCCAAAAGGAATCTTGGCATACATGAAGGTGCCCCATGGTGTTGTGAAGGCTATCTTTTCCTAATCATCAGGGTGTACCATGTTTTGATTGTACCTAGAGAAACCATCCAACATTGACATATTTTGAGAACCAGCCACTTTCTGTAGAATGTGATCCATCGTAAGCAGTGGTTAATTGTCCTTGAGAGATACCATGTTCATATTTTTAAAGTCTACACATAATCTGATATCTCCACTCTTCTTTTTGACAGGTACCAAATTTGTCACCCACTTAGAAAACCTCAAAGACACTATGATATTGGCTTCAAACATCTTCTTTATCTCCTTCTCAATCAAGGGAATGAATAAAGGATTGATTCTTCTTAATTTATGCTTGAACATTTTTTGATCTTCTTTGATTGGAATCACAAGTTGAATCACCTTGGTATCATAAACTTTCAGATCTTCATAACTCCAGGAAAAAAAATCAAGAAATTCTTTCATTAAATTGATATACCTTTACTCGACCTATGGGATAAGTGTCTTGGAAAGATTAATGATCTTGGGATCTTCCTAAGTCCCAATGTTGCAATATTCAACATCTCCATCATTTACACTAATTTTAGGACTTCTGACCACATCATTATTGTCAAAGAGTTTCTCCAATGGGACCAGTCCTTTGGGAATGATGTTATTTTTTAGCTCCATTATATCTTTGCCAGCAATCTGATTCTTGAAATAACCATCATTTGTGAACACAACTACATATTCTTCTTCACCACAATATTCCTCATCTATATTCAAATTTTCAAATTCATCCTACATATTGAGGAAACTTTCTATTTGTTTATCATCTTCGAAAAATTTCCAGTACTTAATATCACCTGGTACTGTTGGCATTTTCTTGACCTCAAACTCATATTTTTTGTTAGGGAAAATTGGAATTTTGAAGACTAAGGCTGAAGTAGCCAGGGCATCAACAATCTGATTCTGCCCTCTTGGAGTCACTAAAAGATTATACTCTGGAAATTGCTCAAGAATATCAAGCACTATATTTCTATAGGCTCTTAATCTGGGATTCTTTTCTTGATATATACCCTTGATCTGATTTATAATCAGGTAAGAATATCCATGTAAAACTATCCTGTTAGCACCCATTTCTTTCAAAGTCTTCAATCCCAACACTAATGCCTCATATTCAGCCATGTTGTTTGTGCAATCGAAAGAGAGTTTATAAGAAAATAGTTTTGTACTTTCTTTGGGGAGGCTAATCCACACACCAACCCCTGCTCATTATCATTTGATAGCTCCATCAAAGCTCATATTCCACATCCAATTTTTTGCATCATTTTGTTTCTCTTAACTTACCTCATTTTGCTGATCAAATTGGTCTTTGGCAACCATATCAATCTCTGGCACTTTCTCTTCAAAATTTGAATCATTAAATAAAATGGAAGAACCAATCTCAGTCTCCACAGAGTAAATGGGATGGTTTTTTGGCTGGGCTTTGTTACTGACCATGTACTTGAGAAATAATTCCATGTACAACCTCTTATCTTGACCAAAGATAGGGATAGTGGAATATGACATATCCATTTGCAAAGTCCCTTTCAACATTGCAGCACATGACCTAGATAACAACATACCAAATTTAGGAGGGATATCAACAACCACCACATACATGACCATATTTTTTGTTGTAATTTGAGACAAAGATACCACCAGATATTTGATTAGGCCCAAGAACTTCACCTTCCTTAAATCAGAGGAGAAAATATATTTGTAAGGCCTTGTAATGTCCATACCTAATTGGTCCATGACCACCTTGGACATCATATTATGGGATGCTTCTGAATCCAACATAGCATTATGCAAAGTCATATCATGAATCTTCATACAAGCATAGAAAGGAGGAACGTCATCAGCATCACTACTCTCCTCTACACCTGGGCCAAACAAGATGGCAGGATGATCATATTGTATATTCAAAGTGTCATAATTTTCTTCCATCTTGAGAATCTTGATGATCTAATTTCTATATTCACTATTCTTTATCATCTCATTGAATGGAATAGAGGTTTTAATTTTTTCCATCTCACTTTTAAAGTTAAAGGAAGATGAGGTTTTCTCTACCTCTTTGATGACTATCTCCTTTCTTGTTTCAGGTACTTTCTTTGGAGGTTCTTCCTTCTGCTTTCCTTTCTCCATGGAATCCTTTGTAATAGAGTCCTTCTTAGGATGACTTGAAGAAGGTGTATTATTTTGAGACTCTTTGGTAGAGTTTCCATTTGGAGGATTTGCAGGTACCCTTTTGTTTCGAAGATTATATTGTTTCTGGAATTGTATGATGGTGTTCTGCAGCCCTGTCTAGTAATCTTCCTTTTCTACTGAAAAACCTTACATCATCATCCTGCATGAAGATTTCATTTGAATCCATGAACTGGTCATGTTATTCTGTAGTAAAAACCACCTATGTTTCATTACCATCACAGCAATGCATGTTGTCTTCAAACTTTCCATCAAAATTTTCATTTACATAATTATTTTGAAAATGAGGTCTTATTTGTTGATCACCTTGGTTCCTATGATCTCTTTGTCTAATTTGTGGAACTATTGGTCTCCTTTGGTTTCTAGGTGGAACATCAGCATGTTCTCTAGTGTTAGGCTTATTATCTAAATACATCATCTCCATGGTCTTCATCATCTTTTCAAACCTCTCTTCTGGTGACTTTGAGGTTGAAGGTTGTGCCTTATCTTGAACCTTGTTCATGTCCCTGTCATAATTATATTTGATCTTTCCTGAAGCCATTAAATTTACTTCAACTTCTATTGCATCACTCATCATATCATCTAGTGAAGTGGATCTTCTTTCCTTTAACAAAAAATAAAAATCACTTTCAAAGGAATTATCATATCTAAGTTGAGCAACCCTGGGAGGAGGTTTTACTTCAGTAGGAATTGAGATGTAAACTTTGATAAATCTAGCTGAAAAATCTTGTATTGTTTCATAAGGTGACCTTCTCATGTTGTTGTACTATGTTAGCAACTAGAGGGGGTTTTTGTTGTCACCCCAAATTGTAAGAAAACCCATTTCAAAGGCTTCAAAATTTTGGATACTTGCTGGTGGGAGAGCTTTGAACCATTTTTTGACTTCTCTTGCAAGACTTTGTGCAAACAGCCTCATTTTTGCATATTCAAAATCTACTTCTTCTAGGTATATAAAATCATTGAACCAGTCTAAGAGTTTTTGGGCTGACACATCGCCTTCAGCATCATACAACTTAATCCTATGATTATATTCCAGGAGCATATCATGTAACTGAGCAGGTAGAAAAAGAGGGGAAAACCTAGCCACCATAGCTGCAGTGAGAACTTGAAGTGGTTGTTGGTTCTAAGTATGAATCAAAAGAGGTTTAGTAGAGGCAGCTAAAAATAAATCTTGGAACCTCTTCTCATCAAAGATGATCTCGTTCAAACAAGACTCAGATTTAGTTCTGAACAGAGTTTGCTCAAATTTCAAATCGAAATAAAGGTCTTCAATACTTTTCACTCCATCTTTGGGCAAGGATAGATATATGTCTAGACACAAAGCTGGGATTATTGGCCTTTCTTTTATTTTTTGTACAATCTTCTCGGGGTCATACATAGGGATTATTGCTTATGGGTCTACATTTCTCCTGGTATTAATTCTCTTGGGAGCCAGGATTTCTAGCTCAAACTACTTTATGTTACTAGTATATTTATAATGGAGTCACCATGTTATATTTAGTCTCATCCAATAAGGTGTTTGATTCACTTTCACCCTCAGGAATCAAATCTAAATCTTTAAGTTGTTCTTTTCCGAGGGAATATTTCACTTTCGATCCCCGACAACGGCAGCAGAATGTTAGCACTATGTAAATTTGTTTGGATGATCAAACAAACAACAGAGGTAACCTACAAACCAAATTTAGATCTAGGTACTAGCCTGCTCAACTCAAAGATGGCTCTCTCCTGTCACTTGGTATTTCTTTGGCAATCAATGGCTAGGTTTTGTTGTTTGGGGGGTTTTATAATTTTGTTGGCAATGAAGGGTAGGGAAACTTAGGGCTATGGAGTATAACTTCTGAAAACGAATGGAAGCACTGACTTTTCGGTAGAACTCTCCAGAGGATAAATTCTAAATGAAGTGATGAATTTGAGTTATAAATTGAAATTTGCAGAGTCTAAGAAGAAAGGAGAAAACAAGTAACTGCATCATAGAATTAATGAAATGAATTTTGAATTAGTTAGGAATAACTTAACACAGTTTAAATTACTTAATCCAAGAGCATCACAAGATGAATTATGGGCCTTTAAACTATCCAATTTAAATAGAAGATAGAGTAAATGGAATCAGAAATACATACAAAGAGAGAAGACAAAACTCAGACCACCACCATTAGAATCTTTTCATGGAAACTTCAAGACTTTTGCATGTGTATTCTATTCAGCTTCAAAAAATTACATTCAAGATCAAATAACTAAAATTGTGCCCTTGCACTTCTACCAACACTAATACATTTGGAACCCCTAACATTTATACAATTTGAGTTCCTTCGGTTTGAAACCAATTACAATAATTGAAATGAAACGTTTAAGTTCCTAAAATGATTACGATGATTACAAATGACAGTTTTGGTTTTTGAAACCGATTACAATAATTTGGCAAGAAAATGTTTCATGATCTGGCTTTTGATTCCTTTGATGCTTCAATTTCTTTCCTTGCCACTTGCTTTGCTCTAATATTCCACGTGGTCTACCATCTTCAGTGACACCTAGACATCATTTACTGGACCCTGGAAAACTGCACTTTGTCTTACCCAGCCGTACTATCTCCTTACATTGCAAGTCAAAAGGGATATCATAATCCATAATTTCTTTGATTAGGATCTTCAGGTCAATGCAGGAGGCATATTTCATGAGTGGTAGCCCAATTTTCACGGCTTTGAACTGATTTAGAATATCAAAATCTGTAATCAGATGTTCAACCAGGGTTTCTCCTTTCAATTTTTCCTCCAGGGTTTCAAAATTGGAGTGATCCATTCTGCACTGAGTGAGGAGAGAATTGCATTCTTCCTGATCATATAATTTTCCTTTTCCATCCCAAAATGGTGGGAGGCCTTTAATAAAAAATTCTTCAAACAGATCCTTGAACTCTTGCACACTTTGCTCCATCTATGTTGCCTTGGTTTGGACTGATTTTAGTATGTTGTGTTTAGCAATAACCCTCCTAGCGCAAATGATCAATGTAGTTATATATTTAAATCCAATGGCCTGAGGTTCTACAGTAGGGATGGAGTTGAGAAGGTTTATGGCATTTTGGGCCCACTCTGATGGTTTCTTTGCTAAAGTCTCATTCACAATAGTGCACCTTATTTTGGTTGTGATGGATATGATGTCTTTATCATTGATGAAATTCAAATACACTCTTAACTTTATAGCTTAGGCAGCTATAGAATCCTATATGATATGCTTGGATCCTTGTAATAGGCCTTTGCCTCTTAATCTCATATTCAACTTATCTATCCTTTCCTGCAAGGCTTGATTCTCCATTTGAAATTGATCCATTATTTCATCCTTTGCTTGTATCTCCTGCTTCAATTTATCTATGCTCCCTTTTATCCCTTTGATTTCCCCTTCTTTCAGGCTAACTTGTGACATAGCCTGGACAAGTCCTTAAGTGTTTGGCCCAGATTCTGTAGTGGGAGGTACAACTATGGTCATGTTCAGAAATTATTTTTTCTCTTGTGACCATTTCATCTTTTCTTGCTCTAGCTGTAACACCCTAGCTTTCTATTCCAATGCCTCTTGTTGAAATGCTTATTTTTCCTGTTCCAGAGAAACCAATTATCTTTTTTGTGTATGCTCTATGGCAGACATTTTCAATTTATTCTTCAAGTTTTGAATTAATTTTTCCTTTTCATCCAATGAGGATTTCACCCCTTGAAGGCCTTCAGATTCTAGCCTCTTGACCTGAGTCTTCCAAGCTCTGTTGGATGTCTTTTCTTACCTCAACTTCCCTTCCAATTTCATTGCATAAGATGATAGATTTGAATTCTTCAATCTTAAACTCAGGTAATCAGAATACAACATACCATTGGTATTCCTATGGAATTTGACTTTGTCTAGAGCACTGATGTTGTCATACCTTATATTGATCTCGGATACTTTGTCTTCATCTACAACTGTTATATTAAAGGTCCTCTTCTCAATATCCCTTACTGTGAACATAGAAGATTTGTTTTAAGAAATATTTTCCACTTCAGAGACTAAATCCATCATCTCACCCATAGACATGTTTCCTTTCTCAGCATAATGTTTTGCCAAATCTTCTTTAGATTGATAAGTTTCCCTAGATGTTTTATCAAATATGTGTTTCTTGATGCTAAAGGTTCTTGAGCTACCTTCACTTTGGAGCTTTCTTTCCTTTTCAACCTCTATATTTTTAGTGCCACTTTCCACCATATCTAGATTTATTTGTTCTCTAGGCTCCTCCTCCTCCAAATTCACTATCTGTGGAGACTGTGTAATATTCATCTTCTTAGGAGCAGTCTGTTGATCACTGGTTCCCATGGCCTCTGAACTGCTTCTGTTGTTGTAAACACTTACCTTGGGGACTTTGAATATTATTTTCTGAGGATCTTGTTGTGTTTGACTCTGTTGCAGGGTTGCCTCCACTTGTTGTGTTTGAGTTGGTTACAGTATTGCTTCCATATCAGCACAAAATTCTAGGTTTTCCAGCTTATCAAAAACCTCAACATGTTCATTCTCATAAGAGGCTTATTTTTTCATCAATCTTCTCTTGGATATGATTTGGTGTGGATCATATCTTCTTCCCTGTAGTTGTGAAAAACCGAACTCTTTGAGATTTTCTTGAATCTAAGATAAGCATGATCTAGTTTTGACAATGAAAGTGCCAATGATAAAAGGGAATTTGAGTTTGGAGTCTTTGTGTAATTTAAGGAAATGCTTTGTCTTAGATATAATTATTTTCCTCGTGAATTCAAGGGAAAAGACTCTGGGGGTCAGAAAAATAGGTAATAGATAGGGAGATTCATGACAACCATAAACCCATATCACTATTGAGTGCATGAATAATACCCATTCTCCTACTCGATTTTATGGATTTGGTTGTAGATAGCTCCTCATGTCATCCAGAACTCTAGGTAGGCTAGTGTTGGAAATCAAACTGTAAACCCTGGACATGACTTTGTTGATGAAGATGAGCAATGTAATCCTCTTACATTCAATTGATATGAATGTTGCTTCAAGAAATTCTCTCTTATTGGTTTTTTTATCACTAGAAATCACCTCCTGATTGCAGTGGAGGAAAGCCCAATACCCATCATTTTATATGTCACAGGTTGGTTTTAAAGAGGTCAAATGGGCGCAGACTCAAGAAAATATCATTTTAACTCAGAATATTGGGTCAGCATGCAC
Source organism: Picea sitchensis (assembly GCA_010110895.2). Classification (NCBI taxonomy): domain Eukaryota; kingdom Viridiplantae; phylum Streptophyta; class Pinopsida; order Pinales; family Pinaceae; genus Picea; species Picea sitchensis. Next base: position 37,123 of record SNQJ01S0004263.1, read on the forward strand.
AAGGAGGTGAGGTATTGATTCAACTTCATTTAGTAATCTGAACTTAAGTGTGAGCAGAGGGAAGACTTGGTGAGAAAGATGAACGATATTACTATGGGCATCAAGCCTTCCAACAACACAGAGAGGAAAAACTCAAGCTCCAGACACTGAAGTATGGGGCGAGTAACATAGTTACAACAAGAGAATAATAAAATCTCCATTATCCTACAACTGCAACAACTCAACTGGATCATCCATGCCCGAGCCATTCAGTGTGAGAAGGGAAAAGATGACAYAGGAAACTAATTAAAACTGGTTAAGATACTATTGTGATAAAACATACATCACAACAGCATAACTACCCTCGACTGGATCATCCATGCTCGAGTGTTCTAACACAGTTGTTACAAAGAAATGAAAAGGAAACTAACTTTCATTAAACAAGAAGTCTCAAATACAGAAACATGGCCAGAAGAACCAGAGCTTCATCAAAACTTTACAATGCGGAAGCCTAGCTCAACCATCGACCATAACAAAATGGAAAAAATGCCTACATATACTTAGAACTAGCTATGATTTCCCGAGGCGCGATCATGTCATGCTTTCAAGGCTTTGCATTAGTGGGCTTCTCTCTCAGGCTGTGCATGTAGACATTAGTCAGACTACCCATGCAGTCTTCTCTCGGATGCGATCTCTGGTCAGACTGGACTGACATCCTGCTTCCGTGATTGGTCCCTTTCTGGCCTTCTATTCATGGAAGGAGATGATGTCTCAACCACCTTCCTTGTTTTCATTAACTGCTTCATCGGGATCGGAGTGGGAAGAGACAATCTGGCACGTGAAAAACACGTTGACCGCACCCTGTGAATATCTGCCACCTGAGATTTGTTGGGTACTGACCCGAAAGACGATAGGTGGACATGGAGGCTGATGATGGGGGACTGGAGAGGTAGATGATGGAGGCTTGCAGACTATAATGGACGATCGGTGGCCAGGTGGAAAGCTATGGTTGGCGAAGTGGTGACTAGGAAAACATGGGTGCCGGCATGCGAGAGATGAAGTGCAAAGGAGAGAGGGTGATACGGCACAGGGAGAAGACGTGGAGGCAAAGGGATGTAAGTGGTCAAGGGGGACATGAAAACATGATGGAGGCGAAATGGAGGGGAAATGGAAGACGCATGTCAGGAGGTGAGAGGGGAGATGTGCCAGTGGGAAGGGGACATTCACGTGGTCGGGTGAGTGGAGGACAGGTGTCGGAGGGAGAGCAGATGGTAAGCAGACTACTCGGGGGGGTAGGTGGTAATAGGTTTAGCATCGAGGGGGTCCGAGTTTATGATAGGAAGCCACGTTAGTGGGGGGTCCGCGCCCAAAAACCATTAACTTGGACCACCCCCCTCGTTAAAGGCAGAATATCGGGGGGGTCTAATATGGGTTGTGTGTCGTCGATATGAGTGTGCCCCTCTCGATCGTTAAGATCAGCACACCCAATATCGATGACGTTCCAATCCATTGGGCCATCCAAAGACTTAGGGTAAAATGCATTTGGTGGGTTTTTAAGCCCCTTTTCTCGCATTTTTTCACCCAAGGCTCAGCTCCTTAAGGAAACACCCCCCTTTACAAATATGTGTGCTAACATTAGGCTCCATGGGGTATAGATTCCTTCCTGCGAGGCTCTAAGAACTCCTTTTGCAGCTCTAGTGCCTTAGTGTTGGGTTGTGGATTCATGCTCTGATATATGTCGACGACCACATACTGAAAAATTAAACTACCCTGCTTACAAACATAAATCAAACACACCTTCTCTTGATGGAGATTATTTATGTACAACACCTAAGCTAATTGACTTTTACATGGTGCTAGGTGAAAGAAAATGTCCACCATAGCCATTCAAGTAACTTCCTTACCGGAATCTCTTTTACTCTGTTAGTGATCAATAGCAGGTAATGCAACCATGATAGCAGAACGGTTACATCCTTCAACTTCTCTCCAAAGTCTGAAGTTGAGAGAAAGTTGGACGGCTCCAAGATATGAAGTAAATGCCACTCCATGTACTCACTGATAGGCTCATAGAATGAGTGGAAAACTCTAGAAAATTTCTAACATAAATCCTGCTCTGTCTTACAGATGCTCACACCTGGTTGAATGTCTCTGACAAGCATAGGTGGGTGAAAGGTTGATGCAGGATAACTGATCTCAGATGATGGCTTCTCACTGACAGGCTTTGGACAGGAGATAAATTGCACCTTTGGCTCTTCTTCTTCTTCTTCATGGCTCTCCCAAGGATTAGAGTCATAATCATCATAAATAGGACCCATGGGAAATTTCTGCTCTTGGTCTTTTGCAATCCCAGGATGGTTGATTTCCTCATAATAATTTTCTTTAATGAATAGAGGACCGGGATCTATTGTATGTTCTTGGAAATCCTTCATATCCAACTCAAAACTTGATTCATAGTTTTCATATATAGGTTAGTTTCCCCCCATGCTATCAAAATGTGATGTAGGGCTCTGTTGCTCTTCATCTGAATAATCATCAAAGTTGGGTGAGCACAAAACTCCTCCGTCTTGGAAAAATGGAATGATCTCCCGATCCTTATTTTCAATCCCAAATGTAAACACATCATGGGAAATCTCATGAAGAAAAAGAGAACAATCCTCTCTCACAAAGGCTTCTTCCTTAAAATATGAGACAGTAGGCTCATCAAGGGAAGAAACTAATGCCTCTATAGCTATGAAATCTTCAATACTGCCATCATCAGTAGGGATACCAAGAACATCTGCTTCAAGGACTGGAAAATCCTATGCGCTTTCCTCAAATTTGAACCTTTCTATCTCGGCAAAGAGTGATTTTACCAGCTCCATCATCCTACCCAAAGAATCTTCTTCCTCCTCATGGTCCTCATCCTCACGGCCTTCATTAGACACATCCATATTGATCATGGTCTTCATATTCCTCACAATAATTATGACAAATAAACTTAGAGGAATAAAACTTCTGACAGTACCTATTGAAAGCTGCATGAAACTGCTCCAGGGAGGAGATGCTAGCAGGGGGTAAGGAGTGATACCACTTACGAGCATCTCCTTCTAGTGAGAACATGAACATGTTTAATAATTCATCCTCGTGATGTATTTCCCACTGGTGCATGAGTTCATGAAACTCACGGATATGTTGGGTAGGTTTGTCCTCTTTATGCTCTTTGAATATGGGAAAAAAATCAACACACACATTGACAGCAGAAACGACATTGGGAAAAATAGGAACATCAGAGAATTTAAAAGGAGCAAACCTCTGAGCCAATATTTTGTCCATTTTGAACTAGTGGATTCTCCAATCGGTTATTCAACCATGGAGTCACAAGGTGAATGATATGCATTAAGAGTGTGTCTGGTCTTTGTTCACCATCAAAGACTAGGTTTGATCATTGTCTTCTCCCAAGGGATACCAGGTGTAGCCAGAAGAAGCCACATTGAAATAATGGAGTTGAGACAGTGGAGTTGCCTCAATGGAGTTGTCAGGTGCAAGCGCAATATTCAATGTTTCTAATATCCGATGCACCTTCAGAATCAGAAGCTCTTTGTCATTCTATACCAATGAAATGTCTTCAATTTGTTCCCCGACAATGGTGCCAGAAATGTTAGCACTATAAGTTACCTCCTGATTGCAGGGGAGGTAAGCCCAGGACCCATCATTTTATATCTCGTAGGTTGTTTTTAAAGAGGTCAAATGGGTGAAGACTCAAGAAAATATCGTTTTAACTCAGAAAATTGGGTCGGCATGCACAAGAAGGTGATGTCTTGATTCAAATTCAGTCAATAATTTGAGCTTAAGAGTGAGAAAAGGGAATACTTGGTGAGAAATATGAACGATACTGTTATGGGCATCAGTCCTTCCAATAGCTCAGAGAGGAAAAACTCGAACTCAAGAGAGATCTTGAGCTCGAGCTTCAGACACTGAAGTATGGTGCAAGAAACACAGTTACAATAGCAGAATAATCAAACCTCCATTATCTTGCAACTGCAACAACTCGACTGGATCATCCATGCCTGAGCCATTCAGTGTGAGAAGGGAAAAGATGACACAGGAAATTGGTTAAGATACTACTGTGATCAAACCTACATCACAACAGTATAACTACCCTCGACTGGATCATACATGCCTGAGTGTTCTAACACAGCTATTACAAAGAAATGAAAAGGAAACTGACTTTCATTAAACAAGAAGTCTCAAATACAGATACATGACCAGAAGAACCAGAGCTTCATCAAAACTTTACAATGCAGGAGCCTAGCCCAACCATCGACCATAAAAAAAAATGGAAAAAATGCCTACATATACTCAGAACTGGATCTGATTTCCCGAGGTGCAATCATGTCATGCGTTCAAGGCTTTGTGTTAGTGAGCTTCTCTCTCACGCTGCGCATGTAGACGTTAGTCAGACTTCCCATGCAGTCTTCTGTCAGACACGATCTCTGGTCAGACTGGAGTGACATCTTGCTTCCGCGATTGGTCCCTTTCTGTCCTTCTATTTATGGAAGGAGACGATATCTCAACCACCTTCCTTGTTTTTATTAACTACTTCATCGAGATTGGAGTGGGAAGAGACAACCTGGCACGTGAAAAACACGTTGACCACACCCTATGAATATCTGCCACCTGAGATTTGTTGGTGCTTACCCGGAAGACGATAGGTGGATGTGGAGGTTGACGATGGGGGACTAGCAAGGTGGTTGATGTAGGCTTGTCGTCTATAATGGATGATCGATGGCTAGGTGGAAATTTGTGGTTGGTGAAGTGGTGACTGGGAAAACATGGGTGACGGCATGCGAGAGATGAAGTGCAAAGAAGCGAGGGTGATGTAGCACAGGGAGAAGACGTGGAGGCAGAGGAATGTGCCAGTGGGAAGGGGACAGTCGCGTGGTCGGGTGAGTGGAGGACAGGTGTTGGTGGGAGAGTGAGCGGTAAGCAGAGGCGGTAAGTGGTCTACTTGAAGGGGGGGTAGGTGGTAAGAGGTTTATCACGAGGGGGGGGGTCTGACCTGACGAGAGGAAGCCACGTTAGTGTGGGGCCCACACCCGAAAACCACTAACTCGGGCCCCACCCTATTAAAGGAAGAATGTCGAAGGGGGTCTGATATGGAGTGTGTGTTGTCGATATGAGCGCACCCCTCTCGATTGTTAAGATCAGCGTGCCCAATAGCTATGACACGCCAATCCATCAGGCCATCCAAAGACTTAGGGTAAAATGAATTTGGTTGGTTTTTAAACCCATGTTCTTGCATTTTTTCACCCAAGGCTGAGCTCCTTAGGGAAACACCCCCCTTTACAAAGATATGTTCTAACAGGTTTCCAGGCAAACCTTCAAAAAATCAGTGTAATATATTAAATGCCTTAGATAGTGAAAATTCACTAGTTGTTTATGGATATTATCAGCTATGAATTGATCAAAACTGATACAGACTAACTGACCAGACTCTGATTTGAAAAACACCAATAGGAAATCGAGCATGACTTAGACCACATGTTTGTCATTATCTAGACCTAAGACTTGACTCAAAAGGGAATATACCTATTGGACTTCAATAACCATTATACTCACATTCATTGGCAAAGACAGACTCTCTAAAAAATGTTATGGTTTGATAATTGTTTGTAAAAACAAATCTCGGAATTCTGATGGACATTCTTTGTATACCCTAATTATCTTTTCTTCATTGAAAGGTTCATACACTATGGAGACAGACTCTAGTAAACTGAGGGAATATTGAATTGACAGACTCTCTACCCTACACATGACCTCAGATCTTTGTTTATTCATGACGACCTTTTCTTCATGCGAATATTTTTCAACGCACCAACCTATAAATTTGGGAAAGGGGAAAGCGATTTCAACAGCATACGCGACTATGGAGGCCTAGACTACTTCATGGAAGTATATGCCTTCCTACATTATCGGATAGGTTACTTATGGACACAGAGATGGGAGAAATAGTGATTTCGGTATCGAAGATGTTTGAATCTTGATCAATTAGGGCTTCTCCATTCACCACAGGGTCTTGTTCTGTTACTGAAGTTATGATAGGATCCATGGCCGTGACGAAAAATACCTGGATATGAGCAAAAAAGGTGTGTATTTGGCGTACTGTTGAGATACAGTTGAACGAGGGTGGTCACGCTAAGTTTTAAATAGTCCAACGCTCAAAATAATAATAAAATAAATAACCATTTCCCTTTTATACCTTTTCCATATTTCAGGGGCATGAGGAAGTGGTTTGGGGGAACCCGCTTTTCACCCTGAAATGCTCCTGGTGGTGCCACGTAGCCTCGACCGAAAACCACGGTTTAGATTTTGGCCCATTTTCTGAAATTATCCTCCGCACAGCTTCTCCCCCCGAAATGATCCTCGTCCGTCAATCTGGAGAGTTCATGATTTGTGACGTATCAGATCTCATCACCTTAGCTCACCCGCCAGATTTAGCCTCCTCCTTCCAGATTTAGCCCCTTCCTTGGTTTATCGAGATTCCAAACCAATTTAGCGCCTCGTTAAGTCCTGAAATTTTGATTTCACATAAAAAATTAATGGTGATAACAGGACCTTAAAAGAAGACAAAAAGAAGCAATCAAAAATTAGTTATGCTTTTCTTGGGACAAACTAGACATAACTAGATGAATTATGAATGGGAATAGAAAATAATTGAGAAGAATGTGATCAGTTTTGCTCATTTTGATGGTGTTCTCTCACAGATTATTTTCCTGCTAATGTTCCTTATTTATTCTCTTGAGTTGCGGTTCTTGGGTTAGTTGTAACTACCACTTCTTTATTTTCTTTGGTTATTTTGATTAAAGATTGCTTTAACCAATTTTCAATAGAATCCCTCATGGGAGCGACAGATACCTCTTGTCTCACTCTTATATCAAACAATGAATCTGCTATGTCTTGGTAGTCAATTGAAACTAGATATAATGTATCTCCTATATACTCTTTCTTGTTCCTATAATTGACTAACCATCCTTCTGCCTCAAATTCTAAGTATTCTATTAAACCATTGAACCTTTCTATCGATGCAGATTTTAATGATTCTAATTTTGCCTCAAATTGTTCCTTAGTCAAAAACACTAAATTTTAAATGATATTTGCGTCATTAACCTCTCCTATAGTTCCATCTAAGTCCACATCAATTAATTTGAAATAAAATTCACCCCTTTTGACACTTAAAGCATCAAGGTCATCCAATATTTATTTTAAGGATTTAATTATTTTAATACAACAAGCCTATAATTGTTTAATGTGAGCCAGGGAGGGTAAGTCTTCTTCCTTTTTCTAATGCTCGGTCATATTTGAAACTTTTATCACAAAAGTAGTGATTTCATCTTTATAAAACCCTTCATCATTTTTCAAATCAGCTTCAAGGTATTGTTTCAAATTTGTCATTTTTTATGCCAAAGCAATAAAACTATTTGTTAATTCCCATGTCTCAAGAATTAGAGACATTCTCTTCTGAATTTTCTTTCCAATATATTGTCTAACATTTGCAAGTAAACTTGATCTCCATTTTAGTATTGAACTATACTCGAGTGTGATGTCCAAATTCTTCCATGGAATCATAGTGGTGATTGGAATTGCAAATATTGGAGGTGGAATCAATGTAGTCTCCAATTATTTGATTCTTTCTTTCAAATTGGACTTTTCTATTTCCATCTCATCAACTGAAATTTCAAGTGCTTCCTTTGTAGCCTTGTGGATGTGAGCAATTCTATAAGGTGGTACACCACTAAGAGCTAACTCAGAATTAGATTTTTCTTGAATCCTTTTATTGTTTGAATGGAGTCTTTTGAAAAATATTTTTTTAGTAATTTTATTGAACAGAGAATTATGTACTGTAAAATACTCCTCTTATAAAAAGGCTTTATCTTGAGTTGTCAATTCAGTTACAACTTTCCTTCTTTATTGAAATCTCTTCTCATCGTCGAGAAATTATATATTTTTTATATCAACATCCAAATCCATGTCTTCAAGGAAAAGATCATATTCAAGTATGATGTCCTCTACCTCTTGTTGAATACTTTGTCTTTTTATTTTAACTTGAATATTATGATATCCCTCCTACTTTCCCTTCAGAGGGTTATGGTAGCCTCCATCATCATAATTATTGGCCTGAGACTTTTTTTTCTCTGGTTCCACTAACTGAAAAAATTTCTTCTGTGGGATGCTTTTCTATGAAACGTTGAGAGAATGAGTACTTGTTTCATTAACCACTCTTCCCCTCTGTTTATGTTGATTTGTAGTACTAATGATAGTATCTGTATCCTCTGGTTTCTTTTCAACAATTATTGTTGGTGGGTCTTGATTTTCATCCTCCTCTTCTCCAAATAAAAATGCATTAGCAAGAGAAATACTAAAACCAACGGATGTCATATGGTCCATGAAAAATGGTTTGGGTCAAACCCCTTGATTTCTTCTACAAAATTTCAATTTTCCTGGCCTAACTGCACTACAAAGTCATCAATTTTTGAAATAATTATCAACTAAATTTCCCCAACTTTCCATGGTAAAGGAATGAATTTATTCTTTCTTTATCATGAAATAAATGTAACCAAAATTTTTTGATGGTGTATCTTCGAGAGGTATTCCCACAAGAATCCAAGGTGCTAGGCTTGTGGGAAATTTCTTTGGCATCAATTTTGACTTTCGTTTCGTCAAAATTGCCCTAGAAATGAGGCCAAAGAATCATGGACAAGTTGAGGGGATTTGTGGGTTTGTGATTGGGATTCACACCCACTAGAAAGCCTAATTTTGTGTTGACTTTATCAAGGGGATTTTTTACACACCCATAGGACATGTATAAATAAGAACTCAATTCATTGTCACAAAGACAAGTCAAGTGGAGACAATGGAGAAATAGAGGTCTGATATTTTTGTGATTTTGGAAGACATTTCCATCATGGAGAGAGGACATTGAGCCTCATATTTATACAATTTTATTCTTTTGTTTGGGTAGGTACCTTGATGATTTTTGTTGAGTGAGGTCGTGGGCATATCTTTCCTTTAAGGAGAATCCTAGGAGGAGGTCGAGGGCTGAGAAAGGGTTGGTGGCTAGAGGAGGGTGTCTGCAAGCTTGAGTAGAAAGAATATCCTCGACCTCAACCCTATTTTTGGTAGTCGTGGCAGAAAACTAGGTTGAGAAATATGAGGTAGGATCGAACTGTAGAAAAGGTAAGGCTGCAGGCCCTTGGGGAAATTTTTGTGATAGTTACAACATACTACAAGGCTGAAACAGTTCCATTTGAAGGTTGACAGGTGGCCAGTATCAAGGACAGAGATAGCAGGTATGAGGACAACAGTATAGAAGGAGAGATAGAAGGTCTAAGGAGAAGAACTTGGACAATAGTATTATTGTAAGTTTTTTTGGTATAATTTTGTAAAGAAGTTGGGCCATTATCCCTGGTATGGGAGCCCATTGATTCTCAACATAAAGAAGATTGATTTAATATTGTATACATGTGTTTCGTTGTGTTAAATTTAGGCTTATTAGTTTGTTTATGCTTATAGATTGAATTGAGTAATTAACTGTAGAATTATTAGACCATATATAAGATCCAGTAAAATCTAACATGTTATCATAGCTTGAGGTTTGAAGAAGTTAACCTATTGGCCACAACACTGGAAGAGTGTTGTTCCTATTCTTGGTCTTTTTCTTGTTCTGGGTGGGTCAAGATGGTGAATACATTGAAGCTTGAGGATAGGTTGGAAAGGGAAACCAACTTATGGGCTTGTAAGGAAAGGGTTATCCTTCTTTTGGAAGAGAATGACCTCAAGGATTATGTTGAGGATGTGATTCCTAGCCCAACTAATCCAGTAGATTCGGCATTTCACAAGAAGAAGGAAGTAAAGGCCAAGTGAGTTTTTCTAGATTCTGTGAAGGACCACTTGATTCCTCACATTGTCGAGAAAGAAAATTCCAAGGATATGTTATATGATGCTTTTGTGGGTCTTTACCAAAAAATGAATATTGGCAGGATGCCACACTTGAAGTATCAGCTTCAGTTTGTTAGGATTACCAATGAGGACAGAGTTGTCAGTTATCTCATGAAGATTACTCAAATCCAAGATGAGCTCATAGGTATTGGAGGGACAGTACAGGATGCTAATTTGGTGAATGTGGCTTTGAGAGGTATTCCCAGGTCTTGGGAACCATTTGTGTAGGGAATCTGTGCACGCGATAAGTTACCAAAATTTGACAAATTATGGATATATTGTATCTAGGAGGAGACCTTATTGGTGTCTCAGGATGATTTGAATATTCCAGTGAAGAATGAAAGTGATGAGAACTAGGCCCTTGAGGGTCGCACTAGGAAGGGAAGAAAGGGTTCTCTAGAAAAAAAGAGGTCAACCAAGAAGAATAGATTCTCCTGATAGAGAAGCATCCCCAGAAACAATATAGAAGAAATATCTTAGTAGGATCATATGTTTTGAGTGACATGAATTTGGCCGCTATGCCTCACAGTGGCCATTTTGGAGAGGAAGAGGAAGAAGGAAGCAACCATCAGTAGAATAGGTTGATGAGGTTGCAGACAGGTTCCAGAGGGAAATATTGTTGGTCTCTTCCATTTTCGTTATTGTCTCCAGTTGGGAGAGATGGTTGGTGGATAACAGAGCATTTTTCCATATGTCAGGTGCATGATATTTGTTTTACACTCTCACAGAAATTGTCCCAGACTTGTTTGTGGAGATTGGTTACGAGAGCTAAGCATTCATATGAGGATCTAATACAATATCATTTTGGTTGGATTTGGGGGAGAAACTGAGGGTTTTGAATGTGTTGTGAGTGTCATAAATCAGGTGGAGTGTCCTCTCAATCTCAAAGATTGAGAGGAATGGATATCATGTGATTTTTTGATATGGGCAGGTGTTGCTTGTGCCCAGATGGATTAGATTCATATCATTAATGTTTATTGGAGTTATGGAGGGAAGCATATATAGGATGAGGGAATGGCCTATGGGTTCTATGGATAGCAAGTGTAGAGATACAGAGGAGGAGGATCAATTAGTTCCACTAGAGGTGAGTAAAATGGTCCCACCAACAACACAGGCTTAGAGGGAGCTAGAGTTCAGAGGGAGACAACCCTCGGGATCTAGGAGGGAGGAACAGGCTCCTAGTATTATTCAAAGGACAGTGGATAGGGATTAGATGGACCCATAGGTTGTGCAGACTCAGAGGGAGTTGGGTTTCATGTGGATAATACGATCTTAGAGTGAGCCCAGTCTCAGGGAGAGTCAATTGGCTTAGAGGGAGAGATGATCATCGAGAGGGGGTTTCCCCTTAGGTTAAGATGAGAGAGAGACATCTTCTAGGAGTGGAAGACAGGTCTCATGGGTTAAGGAGGTCATATAGGAGATGGAGCAGCAGGAGAATTCTAAGATTTGTGTACCTTCAATGGATTTCCCATTTGATTTAGCAAGTTATGCTACCATGATAGAGGAAGCCAGAAATGAGCCTCGAATGCAGGAGAATTCTAGGGAATGTGGGACATGTATGGAGGATCCATGTGTTTTGGCAGGAGTTAATTCATTCATAGAGGGAGTAGCCATAGAGGCAGCATGGATACCAAGATTAGCCTCGGTGGTTGAGCACGCGACTAGTCAAACAATTTTTCCTCAAATATTGAGGATGTGGCCAGTCAGATAGACTAGACAGCAGTGACAATGGATGTAGCCAATCAATGTTAGGGACCTAACCCCTCACTTCGGTAGAATAATATATTCCGATGTAATAAAGTTCAATATTAATAAGGCCTAGCAATAAGGAAGAATAAGTTGAATGTAAGAAGACCTAATAGAAGCTTCCGCTTCTAGAAGGATATTCCTCTAGATGGTTCTTTTGATAGACATATTTAGTATAAATAGGAGTCAAGCGTATGAGAAATTTTGTCTTGGATATTATTTTAATAAATCTCTTCTCTATCGAAGGTTTCCCCCTCGAAGAGGCAAGTGAACATTTCTCTCAGTAATCAAAGTGTTCTTTCTGGTGTTATTCTAGTATCATCTTGGTATTATTGTGGTGTTGTTCTGGTTATATTGTTGTTCATCTACCATTTCTAGAATTTTATTTATATTCTGCATACTTTTTATATCTGGAATATTACAAGTGGTATCAGAGCACTTTCCATGGCATAAATTTGTGGGTTAATTTTTTTCAGGGTAGAGACGTATTTTGGCATCTTTCAGCTACACAGATTTGTCATTGCACGCATAAACCCACAGTTGGGGATTCATACACGCAGGAAATACAAGTGGTACTTAAGTGCACATATGTTGGCTACCCTTGTAACCCCTTTTGGTACCCCTTCGAGTGGTAGTGCATTAGACAACACATGTATAGGGATTGGCCTATATTTCCTGAATCCCTCTTTAGATAAACCGATCGGTCGCCTGACTGTTATAGTCCCACCGAGAACATCACTCAGGAAGATACTCTCTAGTACCTAGTTAGTCAGGTAGTACGACTAAGGGCACAGTCTAGCCTCCTTAGTTGGTTCCCTGAGATATTGTACCGAGTACTACTATTGGACCCCTCACGTATATCAGAGAGCTATAGCACAGGGAAAACCCTTGTCTGCAGAACCCTTGAATACCTAACCCTTGGGGATGGAAAAAAAAATTAAAACAAACAAGATCTATTGCCACGCAATTGTGTTCGAGTTGCCAAATCACTACACATTTCTTCCTGGTTAAGCATTTGGGAATTTCATCATTGTAGTATTCTTTAGACTAGAGTATAACTACACCGCATGAGGTGTAAAAAAATAATTGAGTATGGATTTTGTTGCAGTGTTATTTGAGACCTATTCCATTGGATTTATCTATTCACCCTTATCACATTCATACCTATCATTTTTCATCAAATTTTTTGACCCCACCCGCCCCTTTTTGGTTCCCTCGTCATCATGGCCCATACCCATAGCCAAGACTTGGAAGCTCGCTTCAATACCTTGCAATCTAATTTCATAGAGACCCAACAAGAAGTGAGATAGGTCAGTGCCAATATTTCCACCATCAATAAAAACATGCATTCCTCCATCGTCGCCTCAATCGAGGAACTCAAAGAAGACCTCAAACAAGACATGACTACCCAGCTTGAATTTGTCACTTCGATGATATGCACCAAGCTGCATATCCCTACATATCCCCTTTTATCTGACCCACCTTTGCATGTTGAAGTTGAAACTTCCTCTCATTCCCATAATTTTCAGCCCCATCACTTTCAGCGTGACCTATGCCTTCCACGTGTGGATGTGACCAAATTCGATGGCTCAAATCCCACTAGTTGGGTAACTCAAATGGAACATTATTTCTCTTGGTATGGCATTACAGATGACTTAGCCAAACTCTGGTATGGTGTTCTCCATCTAGATCAAGAACATTGGCAATGGTGGCAATGGAGAAAAACTGCCCATCAAGGGTATATTGCTTGGACACACTTTGTGGCAGAGCTTTATGAACGCTTTGAAACTGAGACCAACCATTTAGGTCATTTGACAAAGTTGAAACAATCTAGCATAGTGGAAGACTTTAGAGATGCTTTTGAGCGATTGGTTTTGCATAAATAAGGCATGTCTGATGCTTTTTTCCAATAATGTTTTATCAGTGGCCTCAAGGATGAGATTTGTGCTCATGTCCTCATGGCTCGGCCTTAGAGTTGGGTGGAGGATACTAAAAGAGATAAGGAAGCACAACAGGTTGTCTCTTCTGAAAACTGGAAACCCTCCTTTATTCCTCACACTAAACCAGTCAATACCACTCCTACTTCTACTCCACTAAAGATCCAAAAATTGACCAGGGCTGAAATGGTTGAATGCCAACTCAAAGGCCTTTGTTATAATTGTGATGACAAATATTTTCCGAGACACAAGTGTAAGGAAAAAATTCCTTTTATGGCCATCTCGGAGGATGTTTCGGAAGAGGATGTTGAAGCTCCCATTCTATCTATGTCACCTGAACCCACTGAAATAACCCCTCCCTCAGACCCTTATGAAGTTGAACCGGTCATTTCCCTAAATGCTCTCACTGGCTTATCTGCTCCCTAAACCCTCAAGATAATTGGATACATCAAGCATAGGAAGTTCATCATTCGTTTTTATAGTGGAAGCACCCATATTTTTATTCATCACCGCATTTCCCAAGAGACTAATTTCTATATCCGTGCAGTCAATAATTTCCAAATCATGATTGCCAATAGTGGGTCCATGAAATGTGGAGGGCGTTGTGAAAATGTGTGTCTCCAAATTGGTGACTACCACCTAAAATATCATATGTTTGTTATCGACATGGGTGGTTTTGACATTATGTTGGGTGCAGACTGGCTAAGTACTTTGGGTCCCATTCTCATGGATTTTAAGGAATTAACCATGCAATTCGACCAGGAGGGCCAACAATATAATTTCCAAGGCATCACCATTGGTTCCCTTGAGATCATTAGTTCCCATCGCATGGAAAAGCTGCTCAAAAAAGTTCATTCGGGCGTTATTTCCCAACTCCATGCCATACAAGCAACTGAGACACCCTCTGTGCCATAGGACCTCCAATCCATCCTCTCTAAACACAAAGTGGTTTTTTCCACTCCCCAAGGACTCCCTCCTTTCTGTGGTGTTCATGATCATTCCATTCCCCTTGTTCCAGGAATCCTTCCTCCCAATATTTGTCCCTATTGTCACCCCTTTTCCCAAAAAAATATAATTGAGAAAATGGTTTAAGAACTGCTTAACACAAGTGTTATCTGCCCTAGTACGAGCCCATGGTCCTTAAGAAAGAAGGTTATTGGCGCATGTGTCCTGACTTCCGCGCCCTCAACAAAATCACCATTAAAGACAAATTTCCCATTCTTGTCATTGATGACCTCTTGGATGAATTGAGTGGTGCCCAGTTCTTTAATAAACTTTATCTTTTCTCTGGCTACCACCATATCCGTATGAAAGAGGCAGATATTCCTAAGACTTCCTTTAGAACTCATGAGGGCCACTATGAGTGTTTGGTCATGCCCTTTGGCTTGTGTAATGCTCCCTCCACTTTCCAAAGCCTCATGAATCATGTCTTCCTTCCTTTTCTTCGTTATTTTGTATTAGTTTTCTTTGATGATATACTCATCTATAGAAAAACCTGGATAGACCATCTTGCTCATGTGGATCAAATTCTCCATCTACTCTCTCAGCACCAACTTTTCATGAAACAATATAAATGTGATTTTGGCGCCTCTGAAGTCGAGTACTTGGGTCATCTTGTTGGAAAGGCAGGTGTGAGGGTGGATCCTAAAAATATTGAAGCTATGCAATACTTCCCTCACCCAAAGACTATCCCGCTTCTAGAAGGATCTTCCTCTAGATGGTTCTTTTGATAGACATATTTAGTATAAATAGGAGTTGAGGGTATGAGAACTTTTGTCTTGGATATTATTTTACTAGAGCTCTACTCTGTCGGAGGTTTCCCCCTTGAAGAGGCAAGTGAACATTTCTCTCAGTAATCAAAGTTCTCTTTCTGGTGTCATTCTAGTATCATCTTGGTATTATTGTGGTGTTGTTCTGGTTATATTATTGTTCATCTGCCATTTCTAGAATTGTATTTTTGTTCTACATACTTTTTATATTTGGAATATTACAATCAGACAGACTTGAGAGTAGAAATTTTTCACGTGACCAAGTTTACAAACCAATTTCCACAATGACAGAGGGAGTAGCCAGTCTGTACTATTGGAGTATAGATGAGGTGGAAGATTTAGAGAAATATCTATTATGTGTGACAATTTTACATCTAGATGTTGGAGGATGGGATACCTCCCTCGCTAAGGGGAAATGTTGATTTTGTAGCTTCGATGGGTATTCCCACAAAAATCCAAGGTTCCAAGCTCATGGAAAATATCATTGGCATAAATTTTAACTTTTGTTTCGTCAAAATTGACCTAGAAATGAGGTCAGGGCATCATGGACAAGTTGAGGGGATTTTGGAGTTTTTGATGGGGTTTCACACTCACTAGAAAGCCTAATTTTGTGTTTACTTTATCAAGGGGATTTTTGACACACCCCTGGGACATGTATAAATAAGAACTCAAGTCATCATTGTCACAAATACATGTCAATTGGAGACAATGGAGAAATAGAGGTTTGAGATTTTTGCAATTTTGGAATACATTTCCAGCCATGAAGAGAGGCTATTGAGCCTCATATTTCTGAAATTTTCTTCTCTGCTTTGGGTAGATACCTTTATGAGGTTTTTTCAGTGAGTCCATAGGACTTTTTTTCCTTTAAAGAGTATCTGAGGGATGAGAAATGGTTGGAGGATGGAGGAGGGTGGACGCGAGCTTGAGGAGAAAGCCTACCCTTAGTCGCAGCCCTATTTTTGGCAGTCATGGTAGATAACTAGGCCAAGATAGATGAGGTAGATCGTAATGTGGAAAGGGTAAGGTCACAAGCCCTTGGGGAAATGTTTTTGGTAGCTACAGCAAACTACAATGCTGGAACAATTCCATTTTATGGTTGATAGGAGGGCAGTAGTAAGGATAGAGATATAAGATCTAAGGACTACAATATAGAAGGAGAGACAACAGGTCTAAGGAGAAGACCTTGGAGAGTAGTATTGTTGTAAGTTGTTTTGGTATATTTTTGTAACGAAGTTGATCCATTATCCCTGGCATGGGATCCCACTGATTTTCAGCATAAAGAAGATTGTATACTTGTGTTTCGCTATGTTAAAGTTAGGAATCTTAGTGTTTTTATTCTTACATATTGAATTGATTAATTAAGTGTAGAATTATTAGACCAGATCTAAGATGCAGTAAAATCTAACATTATCGGTATTGTTTGGAAACCTATATACAAACATTTTATCAAGAACATAATAATAAATATATAGAGGACTTTCATGAGAACAATAAATTCTAAAAACACTATAGTGTTCCATACTTTAAATGCTCCCCTTTTTTTCCAAGAAGGTTGATGCTTCCAAGAATAGTCCAGATGATTTTATCCCAAAGATAAGTTTCTTAACAGAAGAGACAAATGTGCTATAAACTTCATAAAAATAGTATGTAGCCTTTTGTTTCCATAAGGCTTGGTACCACATTGTTACTAGGTCGATTTTACAATCAACTCGTCTTCCCACACTCAAACCCTTAAAAACACAAAAGTAGGTGATAGCAAATATTAAATATGAATACCTATAAAATCTCTTATTTTTCTTGAAATTTGATAATTGCGAAGTTATTTCTCCAGAAATGATCTTCGCCCAGTTGAAAATTTCTCGTTGATGAACTGCGAAATGTAAAATATAAAGAGTCAATTGAGGAACAGTTTTTGTAGATTCTTGACCTGTCACTCTAGTGAAAATCCATGCTATCTCTTGATAAGGGTTTTTTAGTAAATTGACATGAATATCAGATAGTAATTTAGGCATCATTGCAGGATCTTCAAGATATTCCTCTAAAAGTTCCAATCCATTGTTTCTTTCCTGCAAGAAGCTTCCAATTCATCTCCTTTGAACATAATTGTTGGCTTGGGAATTTTTAACGTTCTTTTGAAAACTAATGGTGATAGAGAAACAGTAGATTCTCGTTGGAGTTGGATTGTCCTCTTATTTTGATCATATTTGTCTACAAACCAGGAAACTATTTCTCTAGAATCGAAAACTTTTGGTGCGTAACCTATCAAGGCAATGCCTAATATACAGAATTTGTTTTCATTCCTTTCTGGTAATGGAGGTGATGAATAATACTAGTATGACCTCGACCACTAGAATCTGTGATCCTCCTTCCCAAAAAAGTTTAGAATAATCTTGTAGAATTGTTCACTTCTTCTTGTTGCCATGTTTGATGAAGTTGGTGGAATCTTGTACAGTCACTTTGAGACATTAATTTCAAATTAAACTCTTTTTTTATAATATAATTGGAAGCTCTTCTTTCAAAGGAAAGATTAATGTAAATTAAATTCAAGTTAATGGATAATTTCCTCAAAAATTCTACATTAATAACAACTTTCAAATAAATTAATTAGTTGTTATCCTCTGTAAAATTGGCATTAAATATATCTTGGGAAAAGTGACAAGAAAACATTTCTTATATCAAAGGATCAGACGTGGATGTCAAGGGATATTAGAATCAAGATGAACCCGCAAGTCTTCCAACTCATTGTGAAAACTCAAGAAATGGTTAAGTATGGGGCTTCATCAATCGAACGTAAGGATAAGAGAATTTAGAAGAGTTATGGCCCAGAAACCCACAGTGAATTCAAAAATCGACTAAGTATTGATTTATCAAGTGAGTAAAGAACATTTCTATAAAATGAATAAGTGTCATAAGTCAATCGGTTGGACTTGTAGTGATGAAAATCAAATTAATCGGGGAAGTCGTTCATACCCATGGTGAAAAAATCGAAAAGATTCTAACTATAGTGCAGTATGAGGATCGTTGAACGTGATGTGCATTTTGGTGACAGTGGAGTTTTTGGACTTTAACAAGACAATGCAACAAACTCGCAAGAAAAACAAAATGAGATAAGTGTTGGTGAAAATTGGATGCGGAAAAATATGACGGTGCACTTTGAGGAAGGTTGAAGTTATAACAAGACTGATGAAATCGCCATGAGATGGAAATTTTTCCAAGTATAGAACCATAATATACAAGAGAGAGATTTTTGACTTAGCATATTTTAGGATCAACAATAGGTGATAAGATCATAAGTTTCAAGTATGTGATCATCAATGCAATGTTGGTATGTTTATTTTGACTTTGAGTCTGTCTTCATGAAGAGATATCACCAACATCGGGTCTAGCAGCTTCATTTTTCTTGGCAACCCATTTGGGTAGACAAGAAAAGGGTGAACTATTGTTCGTTCCATAGGGTCGATCAGAAATCAGAACGAATTCATTCGACGGAGAGGGTGGACCAATCGAAACAAATATCGACATACTAATCAACTCGAAGCTTGATGGTTGAGTCGAAACAGAAACAGAGTTTTACAATCCATACGAAGAGCTGAAAAATGGAACGAGAGAAGAAGAGTCGGAAACAACATCAAAATGATCACCCTGTAAGAATCTAAAGGATTCATCAAATATCTTAATGCTAGAATAATTCTCATCAAACCATACATTTCATCGAATAATGGTTTTTCATTTGACATGATCAAACATACAATTGGATTTAGGTTCTTCAGAGTATCCCATCATGATGCAAGCATGACTCTTTGCACCCAAATTGTTTTTGCAATAATTGGAAATGTGAGCCCAGGAAACACATCCAAACACTTGGAGGTGGTTGAATGAGGACTTCCTTCCACACCATATTTTGAATGGAGTCACCAAAGGAACAACTCAATTCAATATGTGATTAAGAATATATATTGCACAATATACAGCTTCATCCCAGAAGCAAGGAGGAAAAAATTTCATCTACAAAAAACATCTATCCATTTTGAATAACTTTTTATTCTTACATTCTACAATCCCATTATGTTGAGTTGTCTGAGGAACCAACCACAGCCAGTCAATACCAGATGGAATCGAGTATTCTTCAAAAGGTCAATTTACATACTCACCGCCATTGTTTGATCTCAGGCATTTGATGGGTCGACCACATTGTTTTTCAGCAAAGGCTCTAAATTCTTTGAACTTTTCAAAGACATGGTTCTTATTCTTTAGAAAATAAACCAAAGTGAAATGAGAGATATCATCAATGAAAGTCAATATATACCTTGCACCTTCCATGGAAGGTATATTGATACAACAGAGATCATTTTGCAACAGCTCCAAGAAATATTTTGCTCACCATGTTTTCTAGAGTCAAAAGGCCTCATGATGCTTTCCAAACACACATCCTTTACAGACTCCATCGAGGGGGGGACTTTAGGTAAACCAGCAACCATTTGTTGAGTTTCCATTGACTTCAGACTTTGAAATTTCAGGTGTCTAAGTCATTCATTCCAGGTTCAAATTCACTCATCAATGTAATAAACAAGAGAAATAGGTTTAGGGTTGGGTCGATTCATGTCACAAAATTTATACAGACAGTCCTTCGGGTCGAGAAAGCCTCCAAATAAAATTGATTGACCTTTCTTGAAATCTCAAACAAATAACCAATATGGCCAAAATTCCACAATCTTACCTATATGTATTAACTAATAAATAGACAAGATATTTGCGATGAGGTTGATCACATGATAGAAGTTGACAATTCTCCCATGTTGACAGGAAACATCACCTTGACCAACAATATCCAGAGAAAAATCATTAGCAACATAAATATTCATCTCCTCAACTTCATTCAAGGAGGTGCATAAGGAAGCATCCTTATCCATTTGATGAGTGCACCTAGATTCAACTACCCATTCGTTATACGCAAAATGAAATACAAAGGCTTGAGAAGTTCCAACTTGGAAGGTGAAATTATCAGTAGTTCAGTGAACAGTGGACACATCTCCTTGAAGGAATTTAACCTTCTCTTCTAAATCGTCTATCTTCTTGTAGCATAATTCTCCACATGTCCAATATTTCCATGGTACTGACATGTATTCTTCTTTCAACTTTGACGAGGTGAATTTTTTTTCCCTTTGGGTTTTTGGTCAAGGCATATAGGTCTCTCTATATGGGTATCAAACCATCATCTTTCCTTGTGATTCAACTTTCCCTTTCCCTTGAGAAAGTGGGATTGATGTTTAGCACCAAGATTTCCTTATTCAAGTAATATGTGTTTATCACTGATCAAAAGACTATAGAAAGATTCAAATGTGTATTCCTTTCCATATTCTTTACACACCTACCAATTGGTGTGGAAAGTGTAAACGAACACGTCAAATGGTATTATTAAATTCATCAAGACTAGATTGATGAGTTGTCCATATTTCTTCTTGTAATTATTTCCACATTACCCCAATTTCAACTGTAGTTCTTTAACATGTGCCAAGTAGTCCTCTATTCTGTTAAAATAATGAGGATTGAGAGAGATCAAATCTTTCTCCATTTGCATGGTGAAGCTTTCATCGAATTTGTCGAACAACATCTTCAACTTCTTCCAGACTTGATGAGGAAAGTTGACTCCAATGATATGAAACCAAATATCCCATGAGATATAGGTCATGATGACCCCTACATCCTCATCTTTATTTCCATCAACAGCAAAATTTTCTTGATCATCTATTGGATCTGAGATCATAATATTTGTATATTGTCATGGTCCTTTATTCTTCAGTAGGGTTTATATATTTGGTTCCCATATTGCATAATTTTATCCATTCATAATCATGGGATCAATATTCGAAGCCATGTTTGGTATCTAGATAGATCAGATCTATTTCCACAAGTTATAGTCTACAAATCATCGACCTAGATCTATCACACAATAGATCAGACATAGTAATATTTTTAGATAGCAGGAGAGGTTTCAAACCATCAACTCGGATACCATGTCGGCGATTGGATCTAACCTGATATGAAATAGGCAAAAAGAACTACAAATAATCGAAGAGGGAATAAGATTTCAAAGATCAAAAAAGGGTGGTGTCTAAAGACATCGTTACAGCACTTAAGCATAGTGCATTGTGATTAGAACATCACAATGCATATTGGACATCTTGTACAACAACAAGAATCTCTTGATGATATGAATGGCCCATTAGGTATATTATTTATAGCTTCAATATCTAACTGACTTCCTTGGAATTGAGAAGATCTTGTCCATGTATAATCATCGATTGTTAGAGTTTACTTCGTCAAATCCACATTGTCTAGTGGGCTCAACAAGGATGCTCGAAACGATCGGCAATATATCCAACTCGTAGTTGATTGCTTGACTTCTCGATCCACCGACCGACTATCTTTGACTATTGGTCAATTGTCCAATGAACAAACTTGTTGACTACTTGACCGATTGGTGTAGATATCTACTAGATCGCCCGACCGACTATTTCCAGAAGTAGGTTGACCAAATAAAACGATTCCAGGAGAAGTGTGATGAACCATCATAAATTTATGTTCCAACAAAGGGGGGGTATTAGGATATTTAGACACTAGGAGTTATTTAAGTTCAACTTGGTCTAATGTAATATTAGATTAAAGTGTGATTTTAATGTGTTTCCTTAGTCTATTTTGTACTTTAATATTCGATGGTCACAATCATGTCCTACACATGAGTGATCTGAATATTCAAGAACCTCCTTGATATTAATAACACTTTATATGTGTCCTAACACAGTATTGGTCCATGATCTCTATTTAAAAATAATGCAGGTCATTTATATATAATTGATTGTGATCAATGTTTATGTACTTTATTCTTTTTTCCATTAAGATATTGTCTCATGTGGCCATGTTGTTTGGGGAAATGGATTATTTCCCTCTTTGAGTATTTTATCCATGTAAATATCAAAATATTGATCTTCCATGTGTCTATGAGACAGTTTCTCTTAAGGTGCTTGTTAAGGCCCCTAAGGCCCTAACACTCATTTATTATTATTTTATCAGTTATGGTTATATTGGATTAGTGGTAGGTTACATCATGCTCACTTTATCTCCTATTTATAATATAGGAGATTAATTTTTATAGGCAGCATGTCTTTTGCATTAGAAATATTGTAAAAGGAGGTTTCCCCCTTTAAGTGGATTTTTATTCATTGAATAATTTTGGAGTTTGGCTCATAATATTTGGTATCATATGAATTAAAATGCACCTTGGAAAATCACCATAGCTTCTTCCAATAAATTCCTAAAGGGATACCTCCATCTAGACATATAATGAACAACAAATTGAACTAATAGCTGGAAGTACTCCTCATAATAAAAATCTTTATAGATATCCTCGTCGGAAAAGGGGGGAGATTGAGAAAATGGTACAAGACATGTTGGATTCAGGTATTGTTCAACCAATCATTAGTCCATTTTCATCTCCAACAATTATGGTGAGAAAAAAAGATAATTCTTGGAGGATGTGTCCTAATTATAGAGATCTAAACAAAATCATCATCAAGGATAAATTCCTTGTTCCAAATATGGATGAGATATTAGATGAGCTTCATGGAGTAGATTATTTTACAAAGTTAGATCTTAAATCAAGATACCACCAAATAAGATTAAGAAAATAAGACATTCCCAAAATAGCTTTTAGAACACATGAAGGGAACTATGAGTTCTTGGTCATGCCTTTTGGGTTGAATATTGATCCTACTTTTCAAAGCCTTATGAACAAAACAATTTACCCCAACTTATAAAGTTTGTGTTGGTTTTCTTTGATGGTATACTTATCTCTATAAATAATGGGAATACCACATTAAACATGTGGAAAAATTCCAACAAATTCTTGAGAACAATCAATTATATGTAAAAATATCCAAATATACTTTTAGGAAAAATCAAGTAGAGCATTTGGGTCATAGTGTTTCGAGGGAAGGGAAGATGACCCTCAAAAGACCCAAGCTATTACAAAATGTCCTATTCCTAACAACATCAAGAGTGTTAGAGAATTTTTATGGATGTAAATTATGTATGAGGTTTTGAAACATCCAACTTTTCGAGTGGACACTACACCCATCATTAGGGACATAAAAAACTCATATGGTAGAAAAACATGTTGAGGTTCATATTTATAAAATAGGAGAGCAAGTGAATGTTAAGGGAAGAGAAAAGGTTAACTAAATAAGGGGAAATATCCATTGATATTGGGAGATGAGAAATATATTGTGGTCAAATCAGTGGAGAAATAATAATAAGATTGAGGGAATAAAAAATTAGTAGCAGTTAAGCTAATTAAATGCAAAGAGGGGATAGTGGTTACAATGATAGTTTAAATAGGGGAGGAGATTAGAAAGATTTAAGAAATAAGATTAAATAATATAAAGGAATTGCATAAATTAAAGTGAGAAAATAATATAGGTCAAGGTCAAAATATTTTGACCTATATTATTTTCACTTTAATTTATGTAATTCCTTTATATTATTTAATCTTGTTTCTTAAATATTTATAATTTCCTCCCCTATTTAAATTATCATTCTAACCGGTATCCCCTCTTTGTATTTAATCAACTTAACGCCTATTTCCAGTTTTTTATTCCCTCAATCTTGTTATTATTTATCCACTAATTTGATCACCTATTTCAATATATTTCTCATCTCCCAATATCAACAGCTATTTCCCCTTATTTAGTCAGCCTTTTCTATTCCCTTAATTGTCACTTGATCTCCTATTTTATAAATATGAAACTCAACACTCTTTTCTACCATATGATCTTTTTATGTCCCTCGTGATGGGTGGAGTGTTCACTCGAAACATTGGACATTTCAAAACCTCATACACAGTTTGCATCTAGAAAAATTCTCCAACATTATGAGTAACTGTGGAAATCTACATAATCAAATTCTAAACCTCTATGGAAAGGAACGTTTCAAAGAGACCTAGATATTTGAAAATATGAGAATCAAACTAATGAAAAGAGTTGTTGATCTTACCTTTTTGAAGAGATGTTGTGAATTTGGTGTTCTTCCTATGTTTAGTCACCTTCACCAACATGGTAGAAGACCGTATCTCGATCATATTCTGACTAGGGTGAGCTCTGCCATTTTACATGCAGAAATTCACTTCACTAGGTTAGAACTTAATAATTTATCTCTCAAGATTTACAAGATCCATTTAATTATGTCCTTTGCATTTTATTTTGATATCTGGTCTATTGTTGATCGTATGTCCTATAGCATAGTGTTAAATTCCTTTGAATCTACATCCTGCAATCAAATCCATAAGTTCTCCAATCTAATGAACAAGCAAATCTTCTCCCACCCTCCAGCTCGTGTGTGGAACCCGCACCATTTATCTCATGATATTTCCCCCTCAACCCTAATCCACCATAGTTGTCATTCTCTAATGTAATAAGTTGCACCCTCTCCCATGATCCTCTATCAAATCCTCTCTCATTATTCTCACCTTGAACAACCCCATTTGTCTCTTTTGCATCTGTCCTCGTCTCACATTTTGTTAATTTGTTATTACCTTATTACCTTATTTACACTCGTTATGCCATCAGCGAGGTGAAAGTAGGAAAAAATAGTGGTTTTCATGGTCAAAATTGGGGGAAATGGAGGAAAATGGAGTTGGAAAAGGATTCAAATCTAACACCCCACATACTTAAGCCTTTACACATACCTAATCAAATATGGGAAGAGATATCAATGGATTTCATTACATGTTTACCAAAATTAGAAGGTAAGGATGCCATTTTTGTAATAGTGGGTAGACTCACAAAATGTGCACATTTTTGTGGAATTCAAAGTACATATATGGAAAGTCAAGTGGAAGAAGTGTTCATGAAGTAAATCTGTAGACTTCATGGATTTCCTAAAGTAATAGTAAGTGAAAGATATCCAGAATTCATAGGAAAATTTTGGAAATAATTATGAAATATGAGTGTAACAACACTAGCTATGTGTTCAACATATCATCCACAAATAGATGGTCAAATAGAAATAGTTAACAAATATTTAGAGTGTTATCTACATAGCTATCATTTAGACAAACAATCTCAATGGGTGAAGAGGCTTCCTCTAGCACAATGGTGGTATAATACTACCTATCACATATATACTAAGATGTCCCCATTTGAATCCCTTTATGGATATATGGCTCCTAGTATCTCATACTTTTTTCAAGACCAATCCAAAGTACATGAAATAGAGTCACATATGGATGTGACTAAAGAAACTTTGACAATTATTAAGGGAAAACTGCAAATGGCACATCTTGTCTTGTGCATTGGAAATATTGTAAAAGGAGGTTTCCCCCTCGAAGTGAATTGTTATTCATTGAACAATTTTTTTTTTGGTTCATAATAGTATTTGACCTATGTGAAGATACCATTGTTTTCTAATAGGAGGATCACATCCAACACTAACTATATTTTCTTGGAATATTGAAGGACAACTTGACTATAGCACCCAATAGGATGAAATGGAAAGTAGATCAACATCACAATAAAATACACTTTGAGGTGGGGGAATAGATATTTATGAAGTTTTATCCATATAAACATGTGTCCCTCAAGTAAGAAAAGGAAGGAAAAGAAATTAGCACCCAAATGCTACAGTCCCTATAAGGTGTTGCAAAGTATTGGTAGTAAGCTTATAGGTTGGAGTATCCTCCTTCACATGTCCATCCATTTTTCCATGTTTTATGTTTAAAAACATAAAGGGTGATAAGATCCTAGTTCATACTAGTCTACTAGAGATATATGCAGAGGAGAAATCATACTAGAATCTAAAATATCCAAGCAACTAAGAAGTAGAGAAATTATTGAATACATCATCAAGTGGAAGAGCCTTCTAATATAATATGTTGCTTGGGAATATGAGTTGTTCTTATTAAAGCATCTGCAATTGATCAACGTTGAGGGTAATGCTTGTTTGAACGTAAGAGAAATGTTAAGGCCATAGTCCTACCCCTCATATTTATCATTGTATTAATTACACTTAGATAGTATTATATCATTGTATTTATCATCTTGTGTTGTGCATTTATATATCTTGAAATATCAAAGGGGATTCTTATTCATTCTCTCATTCACCTCATTTAGGCATTGCATTATCGAATTAGGTGTTTCTTATGATTATTTAGTTATTTAGTTCATAACTATGTCCATCTTTGTCAATTGGGTTTATCCCAAGTGGTTTGGGTTAATGGGTGTCCCCCCGCCCCCCCACCACCCAGGTTCAATTTTTGCAAGTGACATGTTTGGCTCTTAAAATGCTATCAAAAAAGTCTTGATGGGTTTCCTCTTTAACATAAAATAAGTGTACAATTATTAAAAAATGCTTCGTCTTTAACATAAAATAAGTGTACAATTATTCTTTTATAAATCGAGATACCTTTAAACCATAATCTTGAAATTATGCAAATTCCCCAAAATGTTTAATACTTAGTCTTTCATAAATAGTTTTGAATTTAAAAATTAATAATTTAATACTAAAAATATATAATTAATTAATTAATAATTTAATAATTAAAATATATAATTAATTAATTAAAATTATAAAATAATTAATAATTTAATAGTAAAAATACATAATTAATTAATTAGAATGATGCTTAACACTTTCTCTTTCAGAAATATTTTTCTAATTTAACAATTGATAATTCAATACTTAAAAGTATATAATTAATTATTTAAAATTATAAAATGATTAATAATTTAATACTAAAAGTATATAATTAATTATTTAAAATTATAATTTTTTTTTAAATTGATAATTCAATATTTAAAAGTATATAATTAATTATTTAAAATTATAAAATGATTAATAATTTAATACTAAAAATATATAATTAATTGTTTAAAATTATAAAATGATTAATAATTTAATACCAAAAGTATATAATTAATAATTTAATACTAAAAATATATAATTAATTATTTAAAATTATAAATTTTTTTATGACAAATGAAATTAAAAACATGAATGATGTAATTTATAAATTTATTAAAAACAATAAATTTATGAAATTTATTTAATGTTAAAAAAATATAATAGAAAAAACTAACTAAAAGATTAGTTGGATTGAAAAGTATAAAAGGGCGGAGTGTTTAGTTTGGTAATGTCAATATTTCCAATATGTTTAGTTTGGTAATGCTAATATTTTATGCACATGAGTGTAGACAATTTTGAAAAACCAAAAACTTTCACCAAATCATGTATCCACATTTGAGTTTTATAATTTTGTAATTTTGTAATTGTAGTTTTGAGAAAAACAGAAATTTTCCCATCTATCCACATTAAGTATTATAATTTTGTAAAAAAGTTGTTAATCAAACATATGGATGACCTTGAATTAGCATACAGATCCGGGGCAACACATTTTTTATTCTCAGATGAACTTGGAGTTGGTTAGTTTGTCCATAGGTTCCAAGTTTACGTAGTGGCCCTTAATTATTAATGTCCAACCTAATTAAAACTCAATTCATTCGAGAATCACGAAAATTCATTTTTGACAATGTTATTTCAGTATGAATCCAATCTTCGTAGAATATTTCTTCTATTAGTTGATCTGAGAATGTAGCAATGTTAAAGTAATTCAATGGCAATTGGCATTTGGTTAATAATTCATAGGACACGCGTTAAATGCATGACACCATGCGTTCGCATCTCCTTATGCATTGAACCACCATGCGTTCACGCTACCCTTTTCAAGAAGACATCAAATTTGGTGACCCTGAACTTGAATTGCGGACCAATGAGGAAAATAAAAAACCGTGATTATCCTCAGGGCATGTAGCAGTTTTGTTTTCATCCCAGGTGAAAAATGTAGCTAAAAACCAATTGGAGTGATTCATGCAGTAGAAAGATGTGCACAGGGTATAAAAATGGCCAAGGATTCAATTAACATTGAAGCTCAAAATTAATTTCATAATACATGATGTCTTGACTTTGGACTGTCTCAACTAAAAAATGTATTTTCCTCCTTGCCAAGACCAAGGAAATCCCAAAGCTTTTTTAGTTTCTATATATTTGCATGCATATTCTTATACTTCATTTCAGTTCTGAATGCATATAATTAACAACATCAATATTTAAGAAATTAAATAGATTTGTTAGAGTAAGATCTCACAGTGCCTCTAAAAGAATACAAATTCCAAAGTATTACACTCTTTGATCATGTCTTTTATATATATATATATGAAATCCTTATCAAGATCAACAAAGTGGAGTTGTATTATTGAGTTATTAGTTTTCCTTGCAATCTATATGTTATTTAATCTCTATTGTAGAGAGTGTGAACACTTTACATATGATTCACTTCCCATCATATTTTTAACAATTAAAGAACATGGAAGGCACTGGAATATTGTAGAAGAATTCTAGGAGAAGTAAATTAAAAGAAAATGATTGCAGATTCTTGAGAGGTAGTAGATAGAACCAATGCTCTCTATTAAATAGAGAGCAAGCAACTTGTGTTTTCAGCTACAAGCACATTATCTATGAAACAAAATGCCAAAACAATTGAAAGATTGTCGTGCAGAAACAGACACAAAAGGACAACCATTCGACACAAAAGTTACAGAGGTTTACTTACAAGCTCAAAGAATTGTGCAACGAAAAGGTCTATACATGTAAGGTCAAAGAATTGTGCAACAAACTCTGTATGCTTCCAGTGATGCTTCAAGCAGGTAAGTTGTTCTCTCTAAGTTGTTTGCTCTAACCTGATTTAGTATGCTTCCAGATACACTGCACTCAAATTCAAATTTAAATTCAAATTTAATATAGTAGATGCATCTATAATCAAATTGAACACTTTTGTAAACTTCAATTACAAAACATATCTCTTTAGATATTCTAAAGAACATTTCCAAAAATATTCTAAAAGCATTCCCAAAAATGAATAGAACTAGCTTATTTTGGTTTTAAGAAATAAATGAATTGATTGCAGCAATCCTCACCTGCAGTACACTAGATGCTTGACTTATAAGAAATAGGAAAACATTCTCCCAGTTTTCATTGATTTAGTAGAGCACTTGCTAAGGTTGTGGTTGATTGAGACCACCTATCATATTTTCATTGGTGGTTTTGAGCATAACCCTCTTTCTTTCCCATAGAATCTTCGATAACCAACTAACCAAAATATATGCTTGGTAGGCATCCATTCCTATGTGTGCTGGTTAAATCAGTGCTCATCCTAAGCACAATCGAGCTTGCAAGGCGAGGGAGAGAGATAGGTTTTTTCAAAGCGGGCAAGCAAGCACAAAAATACATATGTAAACAACCTTATTGGTCTCCTAATAAGGAAGAGAGGTGGTGATGAGAAGAAGCACAAAAATAACGCATGCAATAAGGGGAAAAGGCAATGATGAGGTCGTGACACGCGGGGAGGTGAGCATATTGCTTTGCATCCACTGCAGTGAGCATAGTCGAAAATCCAAATACATATTAATATTTTTTTGATGTTTTCAAAAAATGCATTCAAAGTTCTTTATAAGTGGAGATTTACTGATTTTTTAAAATTTACTATTTTTAAATGATATTTAAACTCTCACAAATATTGAGAAAAATATGACATACACCACGGGCATATTAATCACATCTATAAATTTGAACCAATCAAAAAATTAATTGATGAAAATTAAAAATTAAAAAAATAAATATATTTTTATAAAAAAAATCAAAATAATACAATTTTTTTTAAAACTTAGGAAATACTTTACCAAAACACTAAAGTAATGACCAGTCAATGCAATTTGACTACATACCAAAAGCTATAGTCGTAATGACCAGTCAATGCAATTTGACTACATACCAAAAGCTATAGTCTCTTTGGCAGGGACTAATAAAGCAAATAAAACCCATACTAACGTACAAATTACCAAACATTAATTTCAAGTAAGAAAATCAATATCACTTTTATGGTTTCCTAAAATTAAGTCCAGGTAAAGAAATTGAAGAAATATTATAGCATAATAAAGCAAAAAACATAATAACATAAGAATTATCAAACATTAAGTTCAAGTAAAGAAATCAATATCACTTATATTGTTTTCTAAAAAAACAAATTGAAGAAACACTACATTATAATAAAGCAAGTAAAAACTATACTAGCATAAGTATTACCAAACATTGAATCCAAGTAAGAAAATCCATGTCTAGTCAAGAAATATCTTTGAAATGGTACCTCCCATCATTTTTACAAGCATATTATACAATATAATTATACCATGAATTTTATTAATCTTTCACTAATGTCAAAATCCATGTCTAATCAAGGAATATCTTTAGAATATTACATCATATCATTTTTACAAGCATATTATGCAATATAAGTATACCATGGATTTTATTAATCTTTAACTTGTATCAATTCTCTGGAATTTTTACAAGCATATTATGCAATATAATTATACTGCATAGATTTTATTAATCAATTAATATAATTATACTGCATAGATTTTATTAATCGATTTTATTAATTTCCTTGGTGTCAATCCTCTGAATTTTATTAATCTTTTACTAGTGTCAATCCTCTTATCAAGCATGTCAACTCAAAGGATGCCATAAGGATATGTTCGTATTTATAAGTGACAAGCATGATGCCATAAAAATATGTTCATATTTATAAGTGACGGAGAGTACTCTTATTATATAAAAACAAATAAATAAATAACATTTTATATGATCTATATGTGTAAAATAGCTTGTAAGATATAAATTTAAATATCCAATTTTGTATTAAGGTATCTCGATTACGATACACAATAATTTTATGTATATTACCAATTACTTGAAAAAAAATTATGTATGTCCCTATTATTTTTTAGTTCATTGTAAATCATTCATATCCATTTATAAAACGTTGTTATAAACATTGAATGTGCTGTTATATTAAATATTCATTTTTACGCTTGTACAATGGCATAATGTTATATTAAATATTCATTTTTACGCTTGTACAATGGCATCATGTTCTCAAGGTCCTTTAGTTTCATTAGATAATGATGGATAAGGGGAATAGTATTTCAGGTGTGTAGCATTGTCATATGTGACAATAATATTTTTTTATGTTTTAAAAAAATGTATTCAAAATTCTTTATACGTGGAGATTTACTGATTTTTTAAAATTTACTAAATGATATTTCAACAAAAACCAGGGACATATTAGTCACATCTATAAATTTGAATTAATCGAATTTAATTGATGAAAATTAAATGGATGAAATGGAGGGGGCCTCTTTAAATAGCATTAGTAGGGCCCAGGATTAGGTATTGTGCTTGCAAATAATCGAATTTAATTGATGAAAATTAAATGGATGAAATGGAGGGGGCCTCTTTAAATAGCATTAGTAGGGCCCAGGATTAGGTATTGTGCTTGCAAATAATTTAATTTTTTTTTGTTTCTTTTTAAATGAGGTTTTGGTCGTCCCTAACTACTCCATAGGGCACCATACAAAACTGGCCGATCCAGTACATAATCGACCAAAAATGGTCTGAAACCTCGAACCGGACCGGAATGGCCCTAAAACCAGTCAAACCGACCAGTTTTGTCGATTCCGATCTGGTTCTGATAACACTGGTCCACATAAATCAAAGAATCCAATAAGGTGCAATTCAATGATCTGAGAAACATGAAACCAAGGAATCCAATAAGGTGCAATTCAATGATCTGAGAAACATGAAACCAAGGGAAGCAACTTTTAGTAAACAAGAAAAAAGTCAATTTACAACAACCATCACAGCAAGACCAAAAGTTCTACTCATTCTGCATATTTGTGTCTTTATTTCTTTTGGAAAAAAGAGAAATTGATTTTAAAGTGCAAGATAATATGGATAATGTAGTCCGTCTTCTTATCTCCGTGGCCTTAGTTTACCACAATGCTTGGTGGGATTTGCCTGGTCTTGTTTACCAGACTGTCCTGCTGTACAAAGATGTTCAAGCTGACCATTACAGTACAAAATACAACGATGAATAATTGTCTTGTATCCCAATCTCCATTGGATGGCCAGTTTCCATCTATCCAAAGGAGGACTAACTTCTGATTTATGAGACAAGTCCATGCCTTTGTGTGTCTGCAACCAGTGCAACTTATAGAATGTTCTTATTTCACCAGTTACTATATTGCGCCTTTTTGAGCAAAGTCTGGACCAAATTGGAAAAGAATCCAGCAATATGCAACTATCATCATGTTGGCCCATTTCTACATCCTGCAAAAGATCTAGAAGGAATTGATTCCCATCAGCATCAAGGCACCTGTTAATTATTTCCTGCAGTAATTCATCTTCCTCTATTGTTGTGGGTAGCTTAGTAATAAGATTTTCACATCTCTCTAGAAGCCACTTGGTGAC
This sequence comes from Picea sitchensis, assembly GCA_010110895.2. Classification (NCBI taxonomy): domain Eukaryota; kingdom Viridiplantae; phylum Streptophyta; class Pinopsida; order Pinales; family Pinaceae; genus Picea; species Picea sitchensis. Next base: position 69,941 of record SNQJ01S0004263.1, read on the forward strand.
AGTTGTATCATTTTCAACAGATATTTGCAATCCTGAAAACGCAAGATGTCCAATTGCCTTACGAAGATTTGGTGGTGCTGTGTGGTATCGTAAGGCAGTTAGCAAGGAAAATGAAGGCTTGCCATTCCACTGCAGATAAAGGTGATTCCTCTCCCAATGTCTCAGAGTCAACATATCATCATCCAAATCAATATAGATCTTGTCATTTGGATTATCACTAAGAATGAATCCATAATGCTCAAGAAGCTCCAAGTTTGTATATTGCCCATAGCACAGGAGGACCTGCATATTGTGTCAAATCAAAAAGGATATCAATGACAACAAAAAAGTTCTATGGAGAAACACTGTGAGCTATATTACTGAAACAAGACATAAAAGATGATTTTACTTAGCTTGGGAGATCAAAGTCTGCATAGGAGGAGCTCATGTTTTTTCAAATCCAAGAAATTTTACATTGTGGCAAAAAATCAGTCAATGCCATCATCATCACCATTTCCCCACTGAGAGTTGCATATACTAATTGATGACTCCACCAACTTAACATATCTACTGACTCAATAATTACAATATAAAATCATCCCAAAAGGAAATAGCTCGATAAAATGAATGTTAAGATATAATACGAACTTCAGAGGGAAAACCCCTTAAACAACATCCCACTATATAACTCCCCAAATAAAAGAATAGAGAATGAAACAAAGAAAGAGGAAGTACCAACATACCAATGAACCACAACTCTAGGGTCAAGAACCAAGGCTTGCGATGATACGTGAATAAAAAGCAATTAAATAAATAAAATAATTAGATCAGAAAAAGGTTTTTTACATTACAAAGTGATTATAGAACACTGTAATAATAAGTCCTGCCTTTGACAAGACATCTTTCAGAGGAATAATAAGGTACTGTATCTTATAGTGGATATGAAAGAATCAAATTCTGTCAGTGCTAGTGTGCAGATCTTTTCGCGGTGCATGTGCAAGAATCAAAGTACCAACATACTTTCAACTCAAAATGCTAACATTTTGGCTGTTCAAAAGTATGAACCAAAACCACAATGACTTGAGGATTTCTCCTTAAATTGAGACGTACAAAGAAATGGTGAATAAATTTGGAGGAAAAATACCATGTGTATTAAAATAGAAGCAAAGCAGAGGAAACAAGAAGGAATGGAATACATAGGAGAAGAAAGTTAATTCTTATTCATTATGATCCATATACAAAAACCATATATTTACAGTACAAAAATTGCTAAAAATAATCTCTCCCAAATTGTATCCTTATCTCATTAAATTTGGCCTTATCTTCTGTACTATAAATCATTCTTAATTTGAATTTGTTACAAAAGAATATTTCATACAAAAAGGGCATTAATAATTAAAAACACTCCTGTCAAAAGGATCGCACTGGGTTGATGAAAGTAGGGTGTTCTTATTGCCCCTGCCAATGTTCAAATGTCCACAGTGACATGCTCAACCCTTTTGGCGCACCTCTGCAAGGGGACCATTGATTAGCAGACACCATCATGGCCATTGAGAAGGGTTGGAGGTCACACCTATTGTGTAAAACAGCATCTCAACCTCTTGATTGGGGGTGGATGCTTGACACTTAAATTGAGAGGAAGCATCTTAACAAAACTCACTCTAACGTTCCTTAAAGGCCACTTTATTTTCCTTGATTCCAATCTGAAGCTTACCCCTGCCTAATGCTTTATTGAACATATGCGCCAATGGATCATGTGTGCAATAATAGATCAATTCAATATGTCTTTCCAACAGTCTCTCAAATACAATGATGGTGAGCTTCTATATTTTTTGCCCTAGCATGATAAACAAAATTGTTTACTGACTTAAGCATACTACGATTATTACAATGTAAGGAGATTGCTTGCAGCTGTTGCAAGTCCAACTCCTCAACAACTCTTCAGAGAAAAGCAGCTTCACATATTGCATTGACACCTGCTTTAGACTTGCTTACCCCTGGATTTTCCCATGAGCAAATCCTGAGGGTTAAGAACCAGCATGTTCTATTTGGTTGGCATTCAAACATTTTTTCCCAAAGTTAGCTTTGTGTGAACCAAGGTTGGTTCCAGTATGAGAACAGGTATATGATTGATTTAGTGGTGTTCCTTGCTTCGGAGACAGGAGTTTGCATAGGTCTTCATGGATAGAGAGAGATGTCTATTTTTAGCATATTCCCTTAGGAGACAGATATTGGAGGTCCGCATGGCAGTTTTGATCACATATTCAAAGTCCTTGCGAACTCACGATTCCAATGAGCCTTTTCTGGATGACATGCAAGCAACTTACTATTTATAGCAATTGGAGATCTAGGGTTCAGATGACGATTCCGAGCACATATCTGGGTTCCTAACAGAAAATCGAATCCAATGAACCCATTGTCATTTCCATGCAAGGAGTTTCTATCTTTAGCGGTGCCTATTTTTAGGCATACTATATTTGACATGGCTCTCCTAGCAGTCCCGGACATACTTGGTCTCTCTATATTTTTTGGTCGCACTACTATTTTTAGCATGTCTATTTTTAGCAGGGCTATATTTAGCAGGTGTGGTCGCCATGCAGGGTGACATGTGGCAGTTGCAAATAGTGACAAGCAATAAAACTTGGGTGCATGCATGAGGTGGTCAAAGAGCATGCATCAATTGAGTGAGACAAGTTGGCGTGGTCGAATTATTAAAGCACATGCATCAGTGGAGTGTGAGTTGGCACATGTCAAAAATTAGAAAGATTTATGTGATTAAGTTGACTGAAGATCTACTTCCCCTTTCTCCCACTTCACTCTCCTTCTCTCCCCCACACATCTTAACTTAATTCCTTTTTTTAGGATGAGAGTGTGTTCACAACTACTTAATCCCTATTTTTATCTAAGTATGTATTCATGTCCTTTCTTTATTCCCTACACTCATGCGCACCACTATCCCTTCTCCTCTCTCCATCCCTATTTCCTAGAGCTAAGAACCTATTTCTTAGCGCATATCCCTACTTCTTCCCTCCATCCCTATTTTCCAACACATATTTCCTATTTCTTATCGCTAAGACCCTATTTCTTCGCGCATATCGCCTCTTCTCTATCCTAATCCCTATTTCCTAGTATAAATCTCTTATTTCTTAGCACTAAAGACCTATTTCTTAGTGCATCACTCTTGTTTTACTCTCCCCCATGCGCATCCATCACTCCTTTATCTCTCCCACTTAACTCCCTGTTTACTCACTTGACTCCTTCATCTCATGCGCATTGTTTCTTCTAGTGTGCATATCCTTCTCACTTATGCATCTATCTTAGGCGCATTCATCCTCCTTCCTATGCGCATGGATCCCCTTTCCTTGGTTATCTTCAGTTAACTCGAATCTTCACACGAGTCTTCACCGTCATCTCAGCAGTTACACAGGGAGCTCAAGGTCACTTTACCTCACTTATTCATCTAGTGCGCGTGACTTTGGTATGAGCTATTATCAGGATATGTGCCCTCATTCTCCTATATATTGAGGGTTTCTACATTGGTTCTAGGTCGATTTTCTTCAGCAACAGCAAACCCTCTCTCTTTGATTCTTCTTTCTATTCTCTAGCAACTAGTTTGTGTAAGGGATCATCACTATACTAGTTCTTGTACTTGTTTTTTGTGGTGCATTCAGCCTTTCGACAAGCGCGGGAATAAAGCTTTGTTGTGCTCGTATCGAGCTTTCAGAGTTTATTGGTATTATGATTGAAATTTATGCATTGTTTAGAAGTTCTTAGCCTATTATTGTGTTGTATTCAACCTTTTAATAGCGCCTCTCTTTCCCTTTTTTCCATATTTCTTAAAGTTAACGCTGCAGGATTTATTCTACTTCAATTTAAAAATTATACAACTTGCCCCTTTGGTAGCTTAATCGCTATCCAAAGGCCATCTTGTGCACCTATTTTGTGTTTTACTTTGCATATTTACAGGGAAGATAGTGCACTCAACACACTAAGGACACCCCCCCTGAGTTTGGCATGCACCAACCCAAATGAAGAGGAGAATTTGTCAAGTGACACATTAGGACACTTTCTCCTATAGTTACACAAATTTCTAGTTTGCTTATTCATGATTATTTCTATTCTATCAAGTGCAGAATTTTGTGCCAACAATTGGCGTTGTTGGGGCAGCATCAATCCTCAAATTGCAACGATATTGGTTAGTCTTTCTTTATTCGATTATTTTATTTGAACTCACTTGACGACTCCACAAGAAACAAGGTCGACTCCATTGGGGAATGTTGATGTATTTAGCATCGGACATGTACTTCCACATTGGCTTGGTGTCTAGCATGTGGAAATCGTCCGTAATGCCTCTCGGAACCTTAGGAAATTCACTTTATGAGTTAATTATTAAAGTGAATGACCTTTTAGATTAATGTGAGTTAAATTAACTTAAATGCCTAAATATTTGCCATTACTACCTTAAGTGAGTTAATGCCTTAAATGCCTAAGTTGTAGGTTGGGCAAAGCCCGACCCAACCACAAAGCAAGAGCTACAACTTGGGAATCCTACACCTAATGTCACATCGATATAGGTCCCACACTTCAAGGGTGACTAGGTCACTCTAGGGAGGCGATCTCAGTGACCCTAGGGGGAATGAGATGGATATGGATAGAGATGGAAGTGAAGCCCCTAGAGGTCAAGTCTAAGTGGAGTGAAATGTGGGAAGAGATGCCTTGTAAGTCAAATGATTGTTTCCCAAAAGGTATAGTACTTCTCCAGATGAGTGTACCTACCCAAGACACAAGAAAATCCAACTTGCAATGATATATGTTAGTATGGATCAACAAGTTAAGCTTGGTGTCCCTAATTTGCAGCAATAGATGATAGTTTATATCAGTAAATAAAGCATCTAAATCAGCATGCAAGGATCTAAACTAGTTAAGCAAATCAGCATCAAGATTAGCAATGAGTATAGGCTGAAAGATGGCACTTTGAAGCTAAATAAAGCAAGTTGTTGTAACATGTATATTTCTGCAAAAAATTGCAGCCTTATGGTTGTAGCTTTCAGTCACTTATATTAGCAAATTACACCATCAAGATATGCCAACAATTAGCCCAAAAGATGTGCCCTAATTAGTGGAGTTAGTGTGCAAAGTTTAGGAGCTAGTCTAGGGTTAGTTTAGGAGTTATGGTTAGTAGATTATCTAGGTTAGATCAGCCCTAATGGCTGTAGGTTAGGGTTTGTAACAACAAGTAAAGTAGTGGGAGAGAGGGGACGTCCTAGTAGGGGAAGACTCCTCTCAATGAGGCAAACCAACTCCAAGCAAGAGATCTTTCAAAAGATAAAAATTCACATTTCCCAAGGCAATGATTTTAAATCTCCAATGCAAAAAATATATGACTAGTGCATTTACTGTTGGGTTTATGGAGTCAAATAAAAGAAAGAGCTAAAGAAGCTACCTCCTTGGGGGTGTAAGCCCTTTTACTTCCCGAAGCAAGTTTCTCTAGCTAGGGTTTAAGCTAAGAGGGTGTATGCCCTTATACTTCTCTTAGCAAACCCTTGTTTAACCAATAACATGAAGCATAAAATGATGAAGACTATGGTGGGGGTGTATGCCCTTATACTTCCCACCTAGCTCCTAGCACAACAATCCTTTACTTGAAAAAAGAATGATAGCATGAGAGTAAAAGACCATACCAAAATCAAGAAAGATGCTAAGATAATCCACCATAAAAGCTAAAAAGCATTCATCCAAAGCTAGCGCCTCTCTCCTCCATTAACCATTCATCAAGATAGCAATAAACAAGTGCACAAGAGACAAATAGAGCCAAGTGTAGCAAAAATTTCAGACCAATACTTCTCACAATGAGGGAGAGTTATGTTAAAATGAGATCGTATGATCTCTTATTTATACAAATGTCACCAAGGTGACTTGTCCACAAATTAAGGGGTAAACCACAAGACTAGGGGTCAAAACCCTAATCTTGCCCCCTTTAACAAAGTAATATTAAATAATTCATTTAAAGTTTCACTTTTGCACAAATAAACCCTAATTTTACATGGACGTTTTGCCACTTTGAAGAAGTCGTTGGTGTTGGAGAAGCATGGGTAGGCCTCCAAAGGCCACATGTCAGGCATCTGGACAATCTCATCATGGTGAAGACCCTCTTCTCCTCAAAATGTCCATGTGTCAATGAGTGGCACCTCACCACCAAGCCCTAACCCCCCTAGGTGACGTCATGCCTCTAGGAGTGACGTTTTGCCTCTCCTAGGAAAAAAGTTTGGCATGTGGGAGCTAGGCTATGTCGTCCAAGTCAATCTCAAGGCCTTCCAAGTCTGATCTTTCTCATCCGGCATACAAGCCCTTGGCATCCAACCTGTGGGCTTGTAGCCCCATGGAAGCCCAATCTAGGCTTATTCTCCTAAAATTGTCCACCAACTAGGTCCTGCAAAGACAAATAAGCACGCCCTCCAAGGATCTCAAGTCATAACATCGTGATAAGTGAATCCAATCAATAAATAAGCCACCTAAGCAAGTGCATCAAAGATCACTATATCAAACAATTAATTGCTCAAGGACACCATGCGACTTGTCAAGCTTGAATATGGGAGGGTTGACGAGGTGTCCTATTGGGTAGATCTTACCCTAGGTCAAGGAGAGTTTCCAAGAGATCCCTCTCTAAGCCATATAAAGTGGATTAAGTGGTTGGGGTCAAGACTCAATGGGCATAGGGCTCATGACATACAAGGGGTCGTAGTGTCTCATTCATGGGTGCCTTTGTAGAGGGTGTGTGGTACCTTCATCCGCAATGCACTTTTTCCAAGCCCATCAATTGCCTTTTATCTTTCTTTCAATATAGCATAAGGAGAGGTTGAAGGTCACTTCCCTGGCGTGGTGACCAAATGATTGCAATGTCACCCACAAACACCTAGTGGAAATGAGAAGGTTGGTTCGTGATGAGACCCCCTTTCTCTCAGCCATGCAACTATGAGCCATTACCTTGGTCTGGTGACCAGATGATGGCAATGTCATACCACTAGATATTCATGGACGTGATAGGTCGGCTCGTGATGAGACCTCCTATCCCTCAACTAACCTTTTAAGCATTCTTTGGTATATTGTGGGTCCCCTTTACTCAAAGATAAGTGTTTCTCTACTTTCTTGGGTGTTCCCTGGGTGAAGCATCTGGAAGGTTTATACAAGGCTTTTATCTTTTACCCAATATCAATCCCTTTGGGCCTTCAGCCCCTTCTTCCCATAGAATGAGGGGCAACCCCTTCTTGGGTCAATACACCCTAAAATCCCAAGAGATAAGGAAATGGAGGGGAATAATGATGGAAAGCGATAAGTATGGTCGGGAATGGTACGATGGCTCATTAAGGGAGTTCCTAGTAGCAAACCCATTCCCAAGGAAAACCACTTACTATGGCACAATGTCAGCCACCAAGGTGAAGCAGGGCAAAAGGCATAATGTCCAAGCATATATCATGAAATCTAGAGCAATCTAAGATACAACATACTCAATTGGCTTAAATATTGAAATGATGCTCACCATAATATTGACTTGTACCTCATGGAGCAAGGCCCACTGTCTTCCAGAAGCCAGCTGATGTGGTGGATGCCATCTGCAAATCTGTGACCATCTATGGTGGTGAGTGGGTTTTCCATCTGTGCAAAAGGGTATTGTTGGTCATGTAGTCTCTCGGCATTCCATATCTACAACCTGAGGGCCTCAAGATATAATCTCCTTAGTTATCCACAAAATGAGGATAACAGTAAAGTCTAGCAAATGAAGAGCAAAGAAGTAGCACCTTAAGTCCTTTACTCCTAGGGTTTGTCAAGCAAGCAATTTCATAATCTTTAACATGAATAAGAAAATATACCATGACCATTCAAAATGAAATGACAATTTACTTACTTCACCAAGAATAATCAAGCAATAAAACCCTAGATTGCCAAGTAACTTCACCAAAATAATGATCCAAGTTGCAAAATTTAGCCTCCAAAAACAAGTGTGCCTCACAATTTCAGCCAATAAACCCTAGAAAGGGCGCCAATTTCAGACCTCTCTCTCACATGGGAGAGTTATGATGAAAATGAATGTCATTTTTGTGTATTTAAACTTTATACCAAAATCTGGCCTAAAATTAAATTTATTTTAAAATACAGGGCCGACCTCAACAAATCTGCCCTTAATTCACAAATTAAATAAATTTACATAAAATAACCCTAAATACGGTGATGTCAGCCCTTCTAGGGTGATGTTAGGTCTCCTCAAGGGGACGTTAGGCTGCAAGAACATGGTGTTAGGCCTCAATCTTTGTCCACACGTGCTACCATCACCTTCAAGGAACCTTGTTGTCTTGGACTTGAAGGATGACATCTCAGCCTCCAAAGGGTAGCATCCTGGTGCATGGAGGGTAGAATCCCCCCCCCCTAGGCCTGCCAGTGTGCCTCCAAAGGCAACAACCTCTTCTTGTATCACGCAAGTTGGTCATCATTACCATGCCCCAAGCCCAAGGTCTCAACATCCATCCCTGGGCTTCAAGCTCTCATGAAGGTCCGAACTGGTCATCTCCTCATGAATACCTGTCCACCGGATAAGGTCCTGCAAAGACAAATAGGTACGCCCTCCAGGGGTCCATGAGTCATGAGTATCATAGCAAGTAAATCACATCCAATAATCAAACCACCCGAACATGTGCATCAAACCCCCCTAAACCAAACAAATGCTCAAAGACGTTATACAACTTGCCAAATTTAGGTTTGGGAAGGGTCTCAAGATGTCATTTTGGGTTAATCCCCCTTAAGTCTAGGGTGTTTCCCAGGTGGAGTCGAATCTGTGGGCGCCTTTGTGGAGGGTGAGTTGCACCTTGTCATGAATGCAATTGTTTCCTAGCCCATTCATTGCCATTAATTCTTTCTTATCTTTCTTTCTTTTGATCTTTTCTTTTGTGCTACGAGGGAATAGTTGAGGGCCACTGTCCTGGCTTGGTGACCAGAGGTGACAGTGTCATCCACAAAACATTTCACGAAAATGTGAAGGCAGCTCGTGATGAGACCCCCTTTCTCTTGGCTATGCAACCAAGAGCCATTACCCTGGCTTGGTGACCAGATAGGTGGTAATGCCATACTGCTACATGTCCATGGTCATAATAGGTCGGCTCATGATGAGACCTCCTATCCATCAACTAAAACCTTGAGTGTTTATGTTATCTTGTGGGTCCCCTTTTCTTACTGAGAAGCTTTTCACTTCTTTCTTGGGGATCCCTGGGCAAAGCATCTCGAAGGTTTCAAAATGGCTTTTAACTCTTGCCAACTACTTTTACCCTCTTGGCCTTTAGTCCCTTCCCACGAGATAAGGTACAACCCTTCCTAGTGTAGCCAATCCCAATGCCCAAAAGATGGGACATGGAAGGGATAAAGATGGAAAGTGGTAAGTATGGAGGGAACGAACGATGACTCTTCAAAGATCCACCCAATAGCAACCCATCCTAAAGGGAAATCAACTTACTAGGGCATCATGTCACCCTCCCAAGTTTAAACAAGAAAAAGAGCATAATTTCCAAGAAAACGTCATGAAATGAAGAAGGATTCAATACAACATGTTCAAGTGCTTCCAATATCGGAGTGATACATACCATGATACCCGGACTCATTACCTCATGGAGCAAGACCCACTGCCACTTCAAGACCAGGCTAGTGTGATGGACGTTGTTGTTGGCGATATGTGGATTGTACTTGAAGAAAAGAGGGGCCCTCCGGGGCTATGCTTAGGTTGTCCGGCTCTCGGCACTCCATGTCTAAAACCTGTGAGCCTCGAGACACGATCTCCTTACCTAGGCTAGGGGATAACAATACACAACCACTGTAGTAGCACACAGTTATTGTCCAGAGACACAGTCACTGCCACTGGTACATAACCACTGTAGTAGTACACAGTTATTGTCTAGAGACACAGTCTATGCCAATGGTACACAACCACTGTAGTAGTACACAACTACTGTCCAGAGACACATAGTCTCCGCCAGTGGTACACAACCACCGTAGTAGCAAAAGGACTATCACACATGGCACTCCCATGTGGACTTCTAGAGGCTACTCCCTCTAGAAACACTAGGGTCAACTCCCCATAGTGTGTGATGTCAAGGTCAACTCCCTTGACGTGTCCTCATGTGTTCTCCACAAGGGACATGTCCTCATGTGCTCTCCACAAGGGAGGTTGGGACATAAGCCCAAACCCATTTATCCCTCTCGAATAGCCTCACAGATCAACTCAACTCAGTCACAAAGGTGTATGATCTGGAGAATGTCTCAGGACGCTGCAAACATTAACAGTCCCTCTTAGCGAGGGAGGCATTCTCTACCACGCCAAGTCTGTCACAGAAGTACTTGAACTTCGTCTTGGTAAGAGGTTTGGTAAGAACATCAACAACATGCTCATTTGTAGGAAGGTATTGCACCAGTGCTTCCTTCCTCTGCACCATGTCTCGGATGTAATGGTACTTGATCTCAATGTGTTTTGATTTTTCATGAAACACCGGATTCTCTAAGAGATTCACACAGCTCTGGTTATCACAATGAATAACGATGGAATCCAACACATGTCCAAATAAATCTGCAAGGAGCTTGCGAAGCCACACTGCTTGCTTCGCAGACTGCCACACTCAATGCGATGTGCTTTGCTTCTGCGGTGCTCAAAACCACAAAAGTTTGTTTCCTCCTACACCAGAAAACCATTGAAGATCCCAAAGTGAAGCAACACCCGGAGGTGCTCTTCTTGTCCACAGCGCTCCCTGCCCAATCAGAGTCTGCATATCCCTGCAATATCATGTCAATACTGGAAGTATATCTCAGACCATGTCCAACTGTGTCTCCCAAGTATCTCAACACATGCTTCACAGCAATCCAATGTGTCTGTCTCGGCTGACTCATTAACTGACTAAGTGCACTCGTTGCATAGCAACTATCTGGTCTGGTGTTAACCAGATACATCAATGATCCAATCAGTTGTCTATCCAGGGTCCGATCAATCTCGTCGGAATCGGAAGAAGACACACTTAGTTTCTTCAGATTCGTCCCCATTGGTGTAGCTATGGGCTTACAGTTCAGCATCCCAAACTTCTTCAATATATCAACTGTGTACTTCCCCCGACTCAAGAAGATCTAATCAGTTCTCTGCCACACCTCTAGTCCCAAAAAGTAGTGCATTATACCAAGGTCCTTCATCTCAAACTCAAAGGCCAACGCATACTTGCATTCAACAATAAGGCTCTCTATACCGGTGAGGAATAAATCATCAATGTAGAGGACCAAAATCAGGGACTCACCATTAACAGTCTTGTAGTACAGGTTGGGATCAACAACACTTTATGTTGAAGCCCAAACTCATCAGGTGTCCATCAATCCTCGCATACCAAGCTCGAGGTGCCTGCTTGAGTCCATATAGGGCCTTCTTCAACCTGCACACATAAGACTCCTTCTCATGTATCATGAAACCATCTGGTCGCTCGATGTATACTTCTTCCTCAATCTCTCCATTGAGAAAGGATATCTTCACATCCATCTGATGTAGTCTCCAACCCATGGATGCTGCAAGGGCAATAATCGTCCGGATAGAAGTGTATCGAGCAACAGGAGCAAATGTCTCCTCATAATCTATTCCCTCCACCCGAGAGAATCCTCTAGCAACAAATCTTGTTTTGTGCTTCTCGATGCTCCTGTCAGCTGTGTGTTTGATCTTATAGATCCACTTGGAAATCACTACAGACTTCCCCTCAAGTCTCTAAACAATATCCCACACATCATTCTTCATGATGGACTGATATTCCTCCATCATGGCATCTCTCCATACTAGCTGACTAGATGCCTCCTCATAACAGGAAGGCTCTGAATCAATGATGTGGCTCATAGCTGCAAAATAGCACGAATATCTCTGAGGTCTCTTGCTCTTTCAGAAGGTACCACGAGGAGTTGCATGTCATTCTTCCTCTTGCAGAGTCTGGCGAGCCCATGTAGGTCTCTTCCGACCTACTGCAATATCTCTAGGAACATCAACTGGAGCTACAGGATCAACAGGATCAATTGGATCAATAGGCTCAACTGTCTCCCTCTGAACTGTTGGAGGTTAAGGGGGAGAAGGCACCATCTCTTCCTGTCTCTCACTATCAATCTCCATGTGAGATCCTCTAGATCTCCTGAAGGCTACCTCCTCCTCAAAGGTAACATCTCTGCTCACCTCAATCTGTCTCTGACCATGGATGTAGATCTAGTATGCCTTCGAAGACTCACTGTACCCCACAAATGTACCCTTTCTTCCTGAAGGGTCTAGCTTGGTCCTTTTCTCCTTGGGTACATGAATGTATACTGGACACCCAAATATCTTGAAGTGTCC
>SNQJ01S0004263.1:87188-105504 GCA_010110895.2 Picea sitchensis
CCCTGAATAGAAAGAGCTCCCCATCGAGGTGACAGTGGGTGGGGAAGCTCCTGTTACGCCAGTTTGAGCCTTGCCTTCAAGCTACTTAAACCTATCCTACAAACTGAGCGATAACAGTTCCCTCATGGAACCAATGTCTCCCAAGACATATCGAGGTTTCCTCATGAAACCAATGTCTTGGTTCCTTCATCTGACCGTCTAAGGCACGTCAGGATGAAGTCCACATTCTCTCCTACTAGTCCACACACGATCCTCCCGTTCAATATCGAAAGAAGTTAGAATCTCAAATGGTGGATCTTCACTATCGAGCAATCCTTTATGGCTAGTCCAAAGAGATCTCTATCAAAACATGTGCCCATCTCCATTGGCTTTGATAGACAGATAATGATATCCAACAAAACTGACATTACTTCCCATCAAATATGTATACATAAAGTAGAATATATGCACAGGGATACAACTTTCAAAGAGCAGCTGGAGAGTTTGCTCAGTCGAACAATTCGAGGGACTGAAATTTGTTATGAGAATAATATTCATATTCTCCTACAGAATCACATATAAAAGGAAAACGTGCAACACGTTCTCCGTTCTGCAGGCCTTCAGCGTAGACTAGATGCTCGGCTCCAAGGGCTTTCGAATCCTTGCAGGCTCGTTCTCGGTCTTCTTCATCCTTGTTTTGGATCCACCAACCTCATCCCCCAACTTGGACACGAGATCCCTAAGTTGAGAATACACGGCCCTAGATGCATTATCATTCTGCTTAACAATAACATCGAAGGATCTTGGTGTCTTTCCTTTCTTCATTGACAGATCCAGTGCCAACGAGCCCACAACTACAAAACGCCAGGGTTTCGAACTCGCCAGGAGCCTTGAATACTCGACTTCGAAACCCACTATACCCTACTTTGATTTTCAACGGGCGGAATAACTTCCAGCGAGTGTGGGGCATCACCGGCTTTCCCGTCACGCTCTAGGTCTCATGGAGTTCCATTGATATGACACTTGATGGATAATCCGATGAACCAGATTTAGATCACTCCTATTAATGGTGGTCCCTAGCGGCTCCACCGCCATCAATGCAACAACTCCGACCTCTCTAAGCCGCGAGAGGAAACACTTCTCTCCACACGGGTTCCTCCTCAAGATTTTTTCCTCTGCTTCATAGCGACCGATCTACACAAGTAAACACATTACACTCTCTACTCCTATGCCTAAGTACACATAGGCCAGAATTCTTAGACTCTCATCTTCCTAGGCTCTCCCATGATGGAAACACACCTAGACAACCTGCTCTGATACCATGTGGATTTTTCTATATGAGATAATATGAGATGATTTATGATCAATGTATTATTACAATGATGAGTGTTCCATATATAGAGAACATATGGTGACCATCCATGAAAGGATGTGTCCCTTGGATAATAAATAACTACTTATTTATTATATATAGTTATACCTTGTATTATAAATATCGTGTCATATATTATATGATATTATATATATATATATGGAAGAATGTCTTCCCGATGTTGTCCAAACATCAACAGTATGTACGCGCCCTATTGCACCTACGACTCGTGTATGTACACACCCTCCTGCACCTACGGCCCTTGTATGTACGCGCCCTTATGTACCTGTGGCCCGCGTACAACGTTGCTCCGGCTCTGTACGGCCCAACCTGTAGTTGTACCTGTTGCTTCTCTGCTACCCAGATCTGTCTATTGTTGCTTCTTTCTCCTTTGGGCTCATCAGATCTCTAAGTGAAAGTCCTTCTTCACCCTTGCTAAGATCTCTTTGAATCAGTCCTTCGTGATTCAATCCTTGAACAAAAATCCTTTGCTTTCTCTATGAGTCACTGACTCCAATAGATGTCCAAGGAATGTGTCTTCTCCTCTCACCTTGGCTGCCTTCTATAATATTGAGTTATACCCTAACCATAATCTCCAAAGTGATCAACGATTGAGATTATATCTCACCTCACTTGAGATCAATGACTAAGATTCATTTAATTCACTAATGCCAAAAACTTAGGTATTTCATTAAATTAAACTCAATTAAATACTAAGTTACCTGGATACGGAAACGGATCCCGATATAGATACAGATCCATTCAGTTTTCGAAAAATCAAGATCTGGATATGGCAAGGATACGTCAAGTACAAAAATATATAATAATATTTTTAAAATTTTTAAAAACATATTAAAAAATTCATAATCAAAACCATTTATAAATCACAACATTAACAATGAATTCATTAGATAATTTATAAATTCGAACACTGAAATGATAATTATGCACCTTGCCTCATACTAGGTAAGCCTTTGAAACTATTTTAATAAAGACAATATAATATCATATATTAATTATTATATTATATATCATATCATATATTATATTATATATCATATTAATTATTATATCATATATATCATATCATATTTAAATAAATAATATCATATATATGTAGCATATTAACATATAATATATCATATATTTAAATTTTAAACCTTTATATTTGCTAATATACAAGGAATGTCATATGCACCGCACGACTAAAACCTAAAAACCGACGAATATTTTAAACCTGTAATATTAATTCTGAATGCCTGTAAAAATTTAAATAAATACCACACTCAAATTAAATAAATACCGTGAATGGAGAATAATGGAGGCAGGCTTGTTGGTGGACCCGCTCGTGTGCTTCTGACTTGCCTGTCGATTCCTAACTGACTGCCGACACCATTCTGTATTCTAAAACCCGAAAAAAACAATTATGCGTCGTAAAAACCTAAAAAAGCACAAAAAAACATAAACTGACGTTAGTTAACTTTGGGATCCGCATATGTGGGGTAGTCTCTGTTGGTATTCATTTCCTGATTTATGAGATCCGCAAGAAAATCCAAGGATCCGTTTTCGACAAAGAGGATTCGTGGTGCTGGCGGATCCCACGCGGATCTGGGCAGTTCCAGATCCAGATTTGAAACACAGATCTGCAGATCCAGCATCTAGACCCCGCGGATCCAATAACTTAGATTAATTATAAAAAGACATTCACTTTAATAATTCCTTTAATTAAAGTGAATTTCCAAAGTTCAAAGAGATATCAATGATGACTTTCACATGTTAGACACAAACCAATGTGGAAGTACCTATCTGATGCTACAAACATCAACATTTTAAGCATATAATTGGGCATTTTTAGATCACTTTAATTTAGTTGTTTGTTAAATTACAATGAAATTAGATGGCTGTAATTTCATTTTTAGTGCAGAAATAGAGAGAAACTTCAGCATTTGTTAGTCTTGAATTGCATTGGATTGTGTGCCTAACACTTAAATAAAGTTTTGTATCATTTTCCATGTGTTTTTTCAATTATTAGGTCATATTTTGCTTGCTGTTTTTTCATATTTATTAGCAAAATTATTCAAAACAGCAAGCTTTTATTTTAAGTGTTACTGATCATTTTTTTATTATAAGTTGACTCTAAAGTCACCTAGGGATTCCCCCCTGTGGTTAGCAAGCACTAACCCAAAGTGCAAGGAAGTAGCATGTTATGACAATGTATTGTTTCTAGTTACTTAGGAACCTTTCAGTTTCAAGTTATAACATTTCGGCATCGTTGCCAAGGAGTGAACCAAGCTTCTTCGTATTTGTAGCATCACGCTACTACAACATTGCTAAGTCTTTATTATTGCAGATTTTGTACTCACCTAGTGACTCCATTGGACTCAAGATCCAGTTTGTTTGACAGTTATTATTGCATATGGACCATGCATATTAAGGGATTGTTTTAATTGGATTGATGGCACTATCGATAAAAGGAAAGATGGGCTAACGATCATTAGAGTTTTCCTCCATTAAACTTTGATGCCATATATGGGTATCATAATCCACTTCTCGATGATGAAAGAAGGTGGCAGAATTACTTTCCAGTTTATGAAGGTTTGCAAGGTGATTCGGTTCACTGACATCTCACAGATTTTGATAGGTTTGTTGACCATTTTGATGTGAGACATGAAGATGTGTTGATGAAGTTGTTCACGATGTCCTTGGCTGAAGATGCCATGGGGTGGTTCATTTATGAGTCATCTCCAATTTTATTACATCTTGGTTAGAGCTACAAGTGGAGTTCATACACAGGTTCAGAGACCCTAAAGAAGACGATGATGTTGATTCTGTTGATTATTCATCATGGAATAATGATTTGGATGGTGTTTCTACAAATATAGGGAATTCTCATTGCATAGAAGAGGAACCATGTGATGAAGTTTCCAAAGTTGAGGAGAATGGTTCAAAGAAAGAGCATGATGATAGAGCAGCCTTATCTTTTGATCCTACAGAAGAAATGGTAAGTGATGATGTTTTCAGTATGCCTTCTTACACTCCTTTGTTCATTAAGCATTATGAGGAATCAAAAGACATAGTTGACAATGTTATGGAAAACCTCGATCCAGAGGAAGGTATGCTTCTTTCTTCAAATAGTATATCTGATTCGAATCTAGAAGATTTTAATGGAATCGTTGAGCTTAGTGAAGATGTTTTTATTTATGATTCCATTGAAAGAGTAGTACAAGAGCAAAAATAGGAGATGCAACTAGTTAAATTGGAGGACTTGTATGGGTGAGAGGATTCATTGTTTGTTTCTATGATGTTGCTGACTCAAGTAGAACCATATGCAGAGATCTATGAAAACATATACGATGGTCGTAATCTTAGTCACCAGGTTCGGCGATTTTCAAACATCAAAATCGAAATTCGTCGATTTTTATCCGTTCCCGAATTTATTCGATGAAATTCGCCGAACTCAAGTCAAATTTAATGCCGAACTCAAATCCGTACTTAAAGCCAAACAAATTCGCCCAAATTCGTTAAAATTCACCTGGGGTTCGATGAGGTTCGCACGGGTATGTTCAAAAAATATTCAAAAATGCACAACCCACGAACGGAAAACCTAAGTGTTTCCACCCAGCTTCATTTCCATTTTGTTCGGCATGCAACCAGTGCTCCATTCGACTTGCAAATCTTTGCCCGCGACCAAAAAATTTGCCAAGTCCATTGTCAAATTGTCAATTACTAAGTAACAGATTCTCCTCTGGCAAAGCCAGAGCTTAAGATAGCAAATTATCTAGATCGGATTAAACCCCAGTGCCAGTGCTCTCCATTCAAGTTAAAGTCGAAGAATCCGTTAATTCAGTAAATCCAATCACAACAAAAATATAGTAAGTTTATGCCGCAGAGGCACACGGAGTAGAGCCTATTGAATTTCTAGAACCAGTAGTTTCAGCACCGGTTAAAGCTAAGAAGCAGCGGTTTAAGAAGCCACTGCATTTGATCCAATTAAACGATTGAGCGAAAGAACTCATGAAAATACATAGGGAGTTCGGCCAGTGGAATATCTCTTCATTTATAATTATTTTATTTCTCTCATTTATAATGGTTATTTTTCTTTTTTATCTCTTCATTCTAACTTAGAAATTGTTCTTTTATATTTTCAAATTACATATATTTATCTTTAATAATAAAAGTGTTTATTTAAAATATTGAAAACGTTTCAAAATTCTCAACATAATTTGGTATAAAGAAATTATAATAAAATATTTTTTATTAAATATATAATTTTCATATATACAGAAAATAGTTTGTTTCCAAATTGTATTTTTTTATGTTTTAAAGTAATTAATTAATTATGTTTCCAAATATACATGTGGAAGGGAGTGTATATAGCAATGGAATCTGAAATCTTTGTTGACTGCTATTACTTTATTAGTTTTAAATAGTTTTATATTAGCAACAATTTAGTTTTTTTATATCTTTTTTAATATTTTTGTTGTATTATTTTTAAGATATCAATTAGATATTTTTACTATGAAACCAAAAAGAATTTATATATAAGTTTTTTAACAAAATCTAAGTCACATGGTTCGGGTTCGAGTTCCGGTTCGACAATGATTAGGTTCGGTTCAGTTCAAATTTTCCAATAAGGTTCGAATGAGGTTCGGCTTTAGGTTCGGCTATATATATTGAACCCTAATTAAACCTCATCCCAAACCTCAATAAAATTATCCTTCAAATTCATCCTAAGGTTTGAATTCGGGCACCAGTTCGAGTTCGTTTACATTCAAGCTTTAGGTTCAGCGAACCCTGTGACTTAGAACAAAATAAACTAAAAATACAATATAAAATATAAAATTGAGAATACAAAAATTATATGCATCTAATGTTATGTTCATGTCTTTAATCATTAATGTTATGTTTCAAACTTTCATTAATATGTTTTTAGATTTTAAACAAGATGATGTGTTTTTAAAATATATGTTTAATGATTAATCATGTTCATATGCTATTTTCATTTCTATCATATATATTATAATGAGTATTGAATTTTATTATATATATTTTTTATTTTTCAAATTTTATAGTATGTCGAACTTAATGCTGAATTTTATTCGCAAAATTTTGATTGTCGATTTTTTGTCGAACTTCAAGCTCATCGAATTCGAACACGAACCAGGTGACTAAGGTCGTAATAAGGATTATGAGAAATGTTACACGCCTCATGCTTTTGATCGTTGGCAGCACCTTGGGTATCCTATTTATGACACTGAGCATGAAGAGGAGGAACAAAGTTACCATCTTGATTTGTTGACTCTTCGTGCTGTAGATTCCAGATTTAGAGAGGAGGTGCAACGGATTGGTGATGAGGATTGTGATCAGCATGAGACTTCTTTTCCCATTTATATAGATGAATTGTTTCGAGATGAACACCCTATTGAGATATTATTGCAACTAGAAGAACATCTTTTAGTTCAAACAAAAGGATTTTCCTCACAGTATGGTAATGATCTCGCAGCCTACTTTTGTTTTTTAGTATGATTCTCAATTTGATCATTGCTTGGATATTAGATTATATCATGATCCAGTTGAACTGAGGATGCTAGAGGTATTTCAGGAAGCAGTTCAAAAAAGTTTTAGCTTTTCTACTCTCTTCTTATTCACTAGTGTTGAGCAATCATGTTCTGGATTTCAGCTAGCAGAGGAACTTGGTTGTTTGACAATCAAGTATGTGAAGACTTATTTCCATCTCAGTAGACTTCATGGTTGGCTTCACTAGAGATACGACTATATTGATCTTGCACATAGGATCAATCACTTATCTGCATGGTTGTACTAGTTGAACGAACATGTTGACCATCGCAGATCTAATGTATTTCCATGGTATGTGATGTAAAAAAAAGAGAGAAGAGAGAGAGAGAGAGAGAGAGAGAGAGAGAAAGATTTGAGTTTTTGAGTAGGTTAGTAAGTTCAATTGTTCCCTTTTTGAGCCATTAGCTAGGTCAAGTCATGTTTTGTGCTTTTCCTTTTCTTTAGGTCAAAGTTCAATTTTTCCTATGAACTTTTAGGTTTCTTTCCCAGTATTTTCTGTGGTGTTCGTCAAGTTGAGTTTGAGAGTTGTTTGTAGGTCATTAGGGTTCCATTTTGGGGAGGTGGTTTTTCAATTTATCAA
Source organism: Picea sitchensis (assembly GCA_010110895.2). Taxonomy (NCBI): domain Eukaryota; kingdom Viridiplantae; phylum Streptophyta; class Pinopsida; order Pinales; family Pinaceae; genus Picea; species Picea sitchensis. The sequence continues at coordinate 94,697 of SNQJ01S0004263.1, forward strand.
GTCATGTCTTTGCTTTAAGGGTCAAAAAACAAAGTCATTGTAACAATGTCTTGAGTCCTATTCTGATATTTCCATTGAGTTATTTAGCATTAGAGTCCTAGGTTTGTGATCTTAAAGTCTTATCTGTGATCCCTATGTCTTGTCAGTCATGTTTTCTATTATGAGTTAGAAGAGTCGAGTCAAGTCTGAGAGTCTGTACTTTGGAGTTCTACCCTATCAATTACCTTATCTATGTTCTACCATATATGTGCTTTGTGCTATTTGGAGAGATTTGTCATTACTTTCCTTCATACAGATCTTCCCCCATCAACTACAACACATCTTGCGGTGGATTTAGAGGTTGAGTACCTTGGTGACCATAAGCTTTATTGGTGGTCTACCTCACACTGAGCAAAGCTTTTCGTTATTTGGCTCTAACTAGGTGATTCCTTTGATTGAATTCATAACTTGGGACCCACTAGCATTATTGGTGGGTTACCTCGTGTCTAAAAGGGATTGACCTTAGTACTTCCTGATTAGATGGTTTCTCCCATGGTCGACAATGACTCACTTTCCATTTGAGAATTTGTACACGAGGCGATTTATTGCATGTTGTAGTTACAGTTGGGCATGTGCTAGCTTCCATTAAGCATATCCTTGAAGCTTGTACATGCGAGACCTTATTTTACATGGATTTCTCATGGTCATTGCTTACAAGTCTTCTTCCAGAGTTCTGAGATTCTTAACATCCCACAAGGGGATATTGTCCCCTAGATGGAGCCAATGTTAACGCCAAATTTACCCTTACAAATCTTAGTGTTAATCTCTAGTACATATTCATGGACAGCACTTGAGATGGGCTCAATGTTACAAATTTCACCATTTAGCATCGATGGTTCATGTGTATATTACGGCATGGATTGGCTAGTTTGTTCATTGACAAAGCATCGACGGTTTGTGGAGTGCTTTCAGAATTGGAAAATGGTCACATGTCTTTGTTACTAGGGTATAGATGGTTCTACAAATCTTGGACAACTTATCCATATACAGGTACAATCAAAGGATATCTCACTGTTAATTTTCTTAACCTAGCACTAGCAAATAATTCTGAATAAAACTGCTTTATTGAATAGATGCACAGCTAGGTTACTTACCAAATGAATCAGCAAAAGCATAAAAATGAAAACCAAAACACATTGCACAAATATTTTTGGGTAAACTACCCTTGGAAAAACCCCAAAGGGAAAACTAGTTATGTGAGATTTATTATTATCATTCTGGGCTCTCGTCCTGGGAAAATGGCCCACCTGAGGAATACAAAACGACAGATAGCCAAGCCTTATAAACCTCAAGATCAGTCCTTCAATCTTGTTGGTTGGCTGCTATCTCCCTTGCTACCCCTTTGTTCCTATCCTCAGCCCCTACCCGTCACACTTGGATGAACGTCCTTCTCCACCCAATCAATGAGATCTCACTCTCTCACTCTATGTGTATCTGTTGTATGTCATCCTCTCACATAAGCTACCTTTTATAACCTTGATTTTACCCTAAGTCCAAAACCCTGGATCTCCTAAAGTGATCAACGACTGAGATCTAATCTCACGTTCACTTTAGATCTAACAATTGAGACTTAATTTAATTACTAGTGCCAAATACTTAAGCAGTTAATTAAATTAAACTCAATTTATTACAAAAGTTCATTCACTTTATTAATCACTTAATAAAGTGAATTTCCTAATGTTCTGAGAGGCATTCAGAACAACTCCCACGTGTTGACACAAACCGACGTGGAAGTACCTATCTGATGCTACTAAAAACATCAACACTCACAAGAACAGATGGACAGATGATTTAGTAGAGTAGGTGCCCCATACTTGTAGGTCCAATGCAATATTCAAAGCAAGTATGGTAGGTCAAAGATCCCCAAAGGGTATGGTCAGGTTGGGTTTTGCAAATTTATAGTTTTCAGAATCTGATCATAGTTTTAGATATCCTTTAGGGAGATATGCATGGATCTCAAATTTGGGGCAAATCTAAGAAGTTATTTTTAGCAGTTTTTGAGAGTGGTATAATTGACAGGATAACTACGTATTGGTCTTTAAAAATATATTTTTTCATTAAAATTTAAATATTTTATGTATTTTTTAGTAAACCGAGTCATTAAAATCAGGTTGGTCTAAGTCATGGCCAAGTCCGAGTTCGAGTTCGAGCTAACCCTCAATCGAGTCCAAGTTCAAGTTAACCCTCGATCGGTTCTGAGTCTAAGTCTGAGTTTGAGTTAACCCTCAACTGGTTCCGAGTCCGAGTTTGAGTTAACCCTCAACCAATTCGAGTCTGAGTCCGAGTTCAAGTCAAAACATTGGTATAAATAGTGATCTAGGTTAAGTTATTAATAAATAAATAAGTTATGAGTTAGGTGATTGGGAGTTATGTAACTCGATCATTGTGCACCTCCCACCTTTGATTATGACTTGAGAAATTACACCATGTGATAATCATCCAAGTATACGTTTCTCTCTCTCGTATTATGGTTTACATTATTGTCTATGTCGTTGTGTGGTTGTCTAACAGACATTGCATTTTAACGAGCCAAACTCACACAAGGAGTCAACTTATGTAGATGTAGAGCCAACTTCTGGTCTGAATTAAGAAAGGGTCAACATTCACTAGATAGGTATTAGGAACCAAACCAACATTTAGACTCAGAAACCAACAATGAAATTGGTGTACAATAAGAGAGAGGGATTAAGCCCTTCCTTTTCAAAGGAGAAAAAAGATGAGAAATATGCAAAGAAGAAAAAAAAATGTTACTTGCAAAGAAGGTGATGCAAGCCTGAATGGAGAGAAAAGATTTGAAAATCACCAAGTGAAAGAGAAGCTATGTACGAAGGCAAACTTTGGAAAAAATAGGATGAGAACCAAAGCTTTGGCTTTGATACTAATTTATATGAGCATGTCACAAAAGAAGGATAAGAGAGAGAGAGAGAGGAGAGAGCAAGTTTTCTTAACTACACATACAGTATTCTCTCTATTGGCACTACAAAATAGTAGATATTTATAGTATATAGTAGTGCTATAAATGGACGCTAAGGAAAAAGATCATCCCGAGGATAAAGATCATCTTGAAGATAAAGTTTTGGAAATAAAGACCATATTCAAGTCCTAAAATAAACTCAGTTTCCCTATATAATATTCATAACCAGCATGCTAAAAAATACATGAGAGCTAAAAATACAATGGCCCAAGTGCACAAATTACAAAATAATTTTGCAATCAACTTAGACTAAACCCCCTAAAAGTAACTATCTCATCACCAATTGTCTTGGAGATGTTTCGACATCTACAAGATATTAGAAGCTGGCATTGACGATGGAAAACATTATTTTGAGCCAAATTTTTGGAGTTGTTATTTAGTACAATAGCCCACATAGCAAAGAGGATTGACAAAAGATGGCATTGCATTGTAGAGAGCCAAACTAACGCAAGGAGCAGACTTGTATGGAAGTAGCACTGACTTGTAGGTCGAATTAAGAGTCAAAGTCCACTAAATAGGAACTAAGCTAACATCTAGAGTTAGAATCCAACTTGGCAATCAATGTGCAACAAGAAAAAGGGGCCATGTGCTTCTTTTTTAAATGAGAAAATTTGAGAAATATGCAAAGAAGATCAAAACACTTCTTACTTGCAAAGGAGTTTAAGCATGCACAAATGCAAAGAAAAACTGAGAATCATCAAAGAGAAAGGGAACCTAGTTATGGAGGCAAGCTTTGAGAAAAACTAGGATGGGAGACAAGTTTTGGCTTTGATACCAATTTATACAAGCATGTAGCAACATAAAGGCAAGAGAGAGAAAGAGAATAGAGAGCAAGTATTCTTAACCATATATATACCCTACACTCTCTATTGATATTACAGTAGACATTTATAGTACCTAAGTGGTGCTATAATTGGACACTACGGATAAAGATCATCTTGAAGAATAAATTGTTCTTGAAGATAAAATTAATCTTGTCAATCGTGGCTTGTTGGGTCAATGAAAGTAGGGTGTTGTGACTGCCCCCACAAAGGTTCAAGTCTCTCCAATGACATTCTAGCTTGTGCCTGTACTTCTTGTGCACATGTGCTTGTGATTGGGATTGGGGTCAGGTGCAAATCCTAGGCGACTTTGGCAGAATAGATACACCCCTCTCGTGGATCCTTAATCGAAGGAATTTGAATGGAATGTTGTAAGATAGCTACATTTCTTGTAAACTCTCCCAAATTGGGGAAGGGAGAGCTTGCCACATCAGGCTCATTGGAAACTAGTCCAACAAAAATAAAATATTAATCTTGAAGATAAAGTTTTGAAATAAAGACAATTTTGAAATCTTAAAATAGGCATAGTTTCCCATTATAGCATTCCTCACATGACTATGCTAAAAATACAAGAGAGTGCAAAATACAATGGTTCAAATGCATAGATTACAAAATAATTTTGGAATATACTTAGACTAAACTGCCTAAAAGTGATTATATCTCATCACCAATTATCTTGGTGATGTTTCGACTTCTACAAGACAATCGAAAGATGTCGGGGACATCCCAGAAACAAGAACGAATGTCCCCTATTCTGTAGGGACGTCCCCACAGAAAAGGGAACTTTTCCCACCATCACCCTATCCCCTAGGGAAAGAAAAATGCAAAGGATTTGTCCTCCAGGGATGAGGACACATCCATGTGCTTTGGGGACAATTAATAGAGGCCATACCAAAAGTCATACTCTATTGAAAGTCTAGATTAACTGAACGACTACAGTGTCACCTTCAAACCAAGGGCAATTTATTTCAAACCACAAATGACCTCTATGAAATGGAAATAGAATGTAGGATGAAAACTTTCCACGGTATTATGTGCGCAGATCAGTACAAGAAAAAACAAAACAGAAACTGGAAATCAAAATTGGGATGATATCCAAAAAGAAAGCAGCAAAATTGGAACAGACCACTAAGTTCTAACAGAACGACATGGGATATATGCTATAACACATGGCTCAAAACTAGCATCCAGTCGAGCAACATAAGCCACGGCGCCACGCTAGTGGTTATATGACTTATTGTAACATCACATAGACCTTAGCAATTCAAATAGATAAATTGAATAATAGGATGACTATGATGGAAAGAAAACCTGTTCTCCTTGCATATATCGCTCCCTTGCATAAAGGCAATATGCACCAACTTCTGCCTCAAATCCACCATCAGTCAACCTTTTATTCAAGCCATTACATCCACTGCTGTCACACACTTCCTTAATTCTATCTTGGTTCAAAGATAACTTTCTCTTTAGTATATATTCTTCTTCACAATGCATAGAAACAAAGGTTGAGGAACAATGTTTTCCTTGATAATTCTTTTTCGGGAAAAACATCGAACTGCAGACTTCTGTCTCAGCTACAGTATCTTCAACAACTTCCATATTAATTCCGGGAGCAGCATAATTAAACAAATCCCCCACTGGACACAAGCAACCAGCATCATCCCATGGGACATGCAATGTACGGGAAGATACCTGTCAACATCAAAGAAATGTGAAATTATTTTTATACAGATCGAAGGAAGCCAAAAAGTTACAGAAATAGTGAAATAAGTGTCAAGACAGCCACTCACTCACGGTAGCAAAGGCCCAAAGCCATGACTTGAAATTTGTGAATCTGCGTTTTAATCCTACTTCATGCATTAAAACTTGTGACTCCTTCCATTCTTGATTTACCCCTACAATAATTCTTTGTGCAACCTTCACAGCATCCTCGACCTGGATTATTCCATTGTCATTAAAGTATTTAAGAAGTATTATGATATATTATATAAATGAATGAATCCTATATCACAGAACCTTGGATATCAACATTACATTAAAGATCTTTTTCAAAACGATTGATATAATAATGTTATAGGAAGCAAAGTAAACCTGCAAAGCTTGAGCTTGGAAATCAGTAAAGCTGGCTAGAGTATAATATTGGCGTGGCAATTGCAGAAAATAAGGATACCACAATGAGTTCTTCCCTTTTGCTACTTCAGTTAATAAATAAACAACCAGTACCTGTTAAAAACACACTGACATGAGTGACAGGAAAAGTAGCAGATATCTGATAGACAATTAAATTAAGTTACAGCTCATTCTATTTGTCACAGTTGAACTAAAAAATCTAAATCAAATCATGTAGAATAATAAGTAATTGGTATATTCAATCAAAATCTTCAAATTGAACACAATCAACTGAACAGGAAAATTCTATTTAAGCGTACAAACAGAAAAACAATCTCTGAACTTAACCCCGATGCAGAAAGAATCTGAACATAGCATCCAACAAAGCAGCCTTTCAGTGATGGTGATAATTGGCTCTTAGGTTCATCCCCAATCAGCTGTTGGTCTTTTAAACACTACTCATAATAGACCCTACCCAACATCAACTCAATAAATGTATGCAACCATGTATCTTTTAACATGCACTCTCCAAATAAGCACATGCAATGTCCCCATTTTTTGACATTATTATATTACAGAGTGTTATGCTGACCAGAGTAGCCAGAGGGGTGTGACAGCAAGTTCAGGAGATATTGAGGGGTTTTATTGGGCCCGACTTGCATCGTTCATCATATTTCATCATCAGGATTCATTCCGCACAGCTTGGCTTTGGTTCCATTGCATTCCGACAGTTTCCGTTATTTTGAGTTATTATGGGTTATATTTTAATTAAATTCACTAAGAAGGTCATATTAGGCATATTACTTGGAGAAACCTCTTAGTGTAACAGCGCATTGGAATCGGGAGGAAGAGCACTACAGGATAAGGTGATGAGAAGTGAGTTTCAGTGGTTGGAGAAGCCACAAGGATGGATAAATCACTTTTTAGAGGTAAAATGGTTAATTAATTAATTAAGTGATTTAATTAAGGAATAATAAAATAAAGTAAAAGTCATTTGGAGAGAAAAGGTGAACAGGGGGTATAAAAGAGAGATAGGGGCCTCTATTCTCTCATTATGTTGTTTATCATTTTGATGTATGGCTTCTTGCTAGAGAGCCTATGCACTTGGTGGTTTTGAGGGTTTTGACTAAACAAACCCTAGAGATCAGCTCGGTGGTGAAAGATCCCACCCAACCTAGTCCAAACTTGTTCACGGAGGTGAAAGATTCCTCCCTCACCATTCTACATCAGTTCTATTCAGTTCCAGGAGCATTTGTGGAGGCAGGGCGTATTGTTGGAGGGTTTCTGCAAAGCTAGGGCGCACTTTCTTGAGTGAGGAGTTCATGGAGGTTGGTAGACTTCAGATCTGAGAGAGATCTCCCTTCAGTGGTCTTAGTTATCCCCAGGGTGCCACTTGCATCAGTGTTCGTGGGTATTATTCAGCCATTTCAGTCTAGATTTCAGTGGGGCGCATTTGCTCTTCAGGAGGGCACATTCGCCATACTGGATCTGGGGTTTTGGAGGGTGAGATCTCACCCAATATCTAGGAGGCTCACAGGAAGGTATTCCTATCTCCCGATCTATAGTTTGGCATTATTGTCAGAGGTTTTGGAGGCCATCTTCAAGGAGGCCGAAATCTTGGTCACCTACAGCTAGTGAGGGCGCACTTTGCAGAGAAAAGATATCAGCAATAGCGCACTTTGGATGACTTGTATTCAGCTTGGAGGACTATTGGGGTTCCTTCCTTCATCATTCCATTGTATTTTGGAGGCATTATAAGCCAAACACTTCATTCTTCTACATGTATTCCAGATCTGCCCCATTTGGTATGAGGCTAGCTATATTATGATAAATAAAATCAGTTCTGAGTTTGTGGCCATTTCTTGTGCTATATCTATTGTCTTTATTGTTGTTATTTGTCATCTCTATCATCAACAATTTCTGCATGTAATAAACCATGATCAAACTCAATAACAAGACAAACATGCCAACTGTTTGACAAAATGTTTCAATGAGTTCTGCTGTCATAATTATAACAGCAAGCTAAATAACCAAATAGCAGACATATTGGGAATTATAAGAAGGTTGCAAACCATCTCATTGATCACCAAAACTCATCAATAACCTAACCTAAAGTTGGGGCACCTAAAGTAAGGCATTTGGTTAAGGAAATAGGTCCTACCGTCAAAGTGTTTGACGGAAGTTCTCAATCACATAAATCTGAATTTTATATCAGATCCGGTTGGGAACATTACAGCACAATTTTGGGACCATAATCCTCCACACAAAAGTCTAATCGCATGGAATTTAAATAAAGGGTCAAGAGAACCTAAAGAGTGACCAAATAAAATATTCAAAGGCTATAGTCACCCACATAAATCAGCTGAAACAAAAAGTACAGCAACAGTAAAGTACACAAAGGTTCACGAAATAAGAGGATAAAGTTCATATGAATGTTCCAACTTCTACTTGATTCTTGAAGAAGTTGTCCTTACCAAAAAAACTCTACTTTTAATACACTTTACAAGCATATACCTTCATCGCATTGACTTTGATGGTTTCTTGCAGTTTCCATGTCCATGGTTGTTCATTTGATGTCTAATGGACTTTAATTCATATAGTTACTTTCTCTTGTAAGACAATCAGCGTGGCCACAAAAAAAATTCTTCTCTTCTACCCGTATTTATATCTATGATGTGGATGAGTTAGGGCCCTGTTATCCCCATTTTGTGGATAACTAAGGAGATTATGTCTCGAGGCCCTCAAGTTGCAGATATGGAGTGTCAAGAGACTACATGACCAGCAGTACCCTTTGCACAGATGGAAAATCCACTCACCACCACAAATGGTCACAGTTTTGCAAACGGCATCCACCACATCAGTTGTCTTCCAGAAGGCAATGGGCCTTGCTACATGAGGTGCAAGTCAGTATTATGGTGAGCATTATTTCAATATTCAAGCCATTTGATTATGTTGTATCTTAAGATTGCTCTAGATTTCATGATATATGCTTAGACATTATGCCTTTTGCCCTGCTTCACCTTGGTGGTTGACATTGTGCCCTAGTAAGTGGTCTTCCTTGGGAATGGGTTTGCTACTAGGAACTCCCTTAATGAGCCATTGTATCATTCGCAACCATACTTACCACTTTCCATCATTATTCCCCTCAATTTCCTTATCCCTTGGGATTTTAGGGTGTATTGACCCAAGAAGGGGTTGTCCCTCATTCTATGGGAAGAAGGGGTTGAAGGCCCAGAGGGGTTGATGTTGGGTAAAAGATAAAATCCTTATATAAACCTTCCAAATGCTTCACCCAGGGATCACCCAAGAAAGCAATAAAACGCTTATTTCTGAGTAAAAGGGACCCACAATATAATGAAGAATGCTTAAAAGGTTAGTTGAAGGATAGGAGGTCTCATCACAAGCCGACCTATCATGTCCATGAATATCTAGTGGTATGACATTGTCATCATCTGGTCACCAAACCAAGGCAATGGCTCTCAGTTGCATGGCTGAGAGAAAGGGGGTCTCATCACAAGTCACTCTTCTCATTTCCACTAGGTGTTTGTGGGTGACATTGCCATCACCTGGTCACCACGCCAGGGCAGTGACCTTCAATCTCTCCTTATGCTATATTGAAAGAAAATACAAAGAAAGAAAGACAAAAGGCAAATGATGGGCATGGAAAAAGTGCATTGCGGACGAAGGTACCACACACCCTCTACAAAGGCACCCATGAATGAGACACTGTGACCCCAACCACTTCATCCACTTTTCATGGATTAGAGAGGGATCTCTTGGAAACTCTCCTTGACCTAGGGCAAGATCTACCCAATAGGACACCTCGTCAACCCTCCCATATTCAAGTTTGACAAATCGCATAGTGTCTTTGAACAGTTAATTGTTTGATATAGTGATCTTTGATCCACATGCTTAGATGGCTTATTTATTAATTGGATTCACTTATCATGATGTTATGACTTGAGATCCTCGGAGGGCGTGCTCATTTGTCTTTGCAAGACCTAGTTGGTGGACAGTTTTGGGAGAACAAGACTAGCTTGGGCTTCCATGGGGCTACAAGCCCACGGGTTGGATGTCAGGGGCCCGCATGCCGGATGAGAGAGATCAGACTTGGAAGGCCTTGATGATGACTTGGAAGACATAGCCCAACCCAGCCCTCACTTGCTAAACGATTTGCCCAAGAGGGGCAAAACGTCCTATTTTTTAGCTTGACATCATGCTTGGGGGGCAAGGGCATGGTGGTGAGGTGCCACTCATTTGACACATGGACGTTTTGAGGAGAAGAGGGTCTTCACCATGATGAGAGTGCTTAGATGCTTGACATGTGGCCTTTAGAGGCTTACCCATGATTCTCCAACACCAACGACTTCCTCAAAGTGGCAAAACGTCTCCTAAAGGGGAGACATCATTTTAAAATTGGGGTTTTCTTATGTGCAAAAGTGAATTTTAAATGAATTACTTTGTAAAGGGGGCAAGATTAGGGTTGTTGACCCCTAATCTTGTCTTTTACCCCTTAATTTGTGGACAATTCACCTTTGTGACATTTGTATAAATAAGAGATCATAAGATCTCATTTCAACATAACTCTCCCTCATTGTGAGAAGTATTGGTCTGAAATTTTCGCTATACTTGGCTCTTTTTATCTCTTGTGCACTTGTTTATAGCTACATTAATGAATGGTTGATGGAGAAGTCTAGCGCTAGCCTTGGATGATGTTTTTTGGCTCTTATGGTGGATTATCTTGGCATTTCTCTTGATCTTGGTATGGTCTTTTACTATTATGCTATCATTTTTTCAAGTCAAGTATTGTTATGCTAAGAGCTAGGTGGGAAGTATAAGGGCATACACCCCCACCATAGTCTTCA
>SNQJ01S0004263.1:116936-140425 GCA_010110895.2 Picea sitchensis
TGGATTCACTTATCATGATGTTATGACTTGAGATCCTTGGAGGGCGTGCTCATTTGTCTTTGCAGGACCTAGTTGGTGGACAGTTTTGGGAGAACAAGCCTAGCTTGGGCTTCCATGGGGCTACAAGCCCACAGGTTGGATGTGAGGGGCCTGCATGCCAAATGAGAGAGATCAAACTTGGAAGGCCTTGATGATGACTTGGATGACATAGCCCAACACTCACTTGCCAAACGATTTTCCCAGGAGAGGAAAAACGTCCTATTTTTGAGCTTGACGTCATGCTTGGGGGGCTAGGACATGGTGGTGAGGTGCCACTCATTTGACACATGGATGTTTTGAGGAGAAGAGGGTCTTCACCATGATGAGAGTGCTTAGATGCTTGACATATGGCCTTTAGAGGCCTAACCATGCTTCTCCAACACCGACTTCCTCAAAGTGGCAAAACGTCCCCTAAAGGGGAGACGTCGTTTTAAAATTGGGGTTTTTTTATGTGCAAAAGTGAATTTTAAATGAATTACTTTGTAAAGGGGGCAAGATTAGGGTTGTTGACCCCTAATCTTGTGTTTTACCCCTTAATTTTTGGACAAGTCACCTTGGTGACATTTGTATAAATAAGAGTTCATAAGATCTCGTTTCAACATAACTCTCCCTCATTGTGAGAAGTATTGGTCTGAAATTTTTGCTATACTTGGCTCTTTTTATCTCTTGTGCACTTGTTTATGGCTACATTGATGAATGGTTGATAGAGAAGTCTAGCGCTAGCCTTGGATGATGTTTTCTGGCTCTTATGGTGGATTATCTTGGCATTTCTCTTGATCTTGGTATGGTCTTTTACTATTATGCCATCATTTTTTCAAGTCAAGTATTGTTATGCTAAGAGTTGGGTGGGAAGTATAAGGGCATACACCCCCACCATAGTCTTCATCATTTTATGCTTCATCCCATTGATTAGACTAGGGTTTTCTAAGAGAAGTATATGGGCATACACCTCTTAGCTTAAACCCTAGCTAGAGAAACTTGCCTTGGGAAGTAAAAGGGCTTACACCCCCAAGGAGGTAACTTCTCTAGCTCTTTGTTTATTTGACTCCATTAACCCAATTGTAAAGGCACTAGTCATAGATTTTTGCATTGGAAATATAAAACCATTGCCTTGGGAAACACACTTTTTGATCTTTTGAAAAGTTTCTTGCTTGAAGTTGGTTTGCCTCATTGAGAGGAGTCTTACCCTACTAGGGCATCCCCTCTCTCCCATTACTTTGTTTGCTGTTACAAACCCTAACCTACAGCCATTAGGGCTGATCTAACCAACTAGATAAACTAGGAGCTACAACTCCTAAACTAACTCTAGACTAGCTCCTAAATTTTGCTCACTTACTCTACTAACGAGGGCGCACCTTATGGGCTATTTCTTGGCACTTTTTCATGGTTGATTTTGTTGCTGCATGCCATTGAATGCTACAGCCATAAGGCTGCAATTTTCTGCAGAAAATACATGTTTACAACAGCCATCTTCTCTTACTTTTTAAGTGCTTCAGCCTATATTCATTGCTAATCTTGATGCTGATTTACTTAACTAGTTTAGATCTTTGTATGTTGATTTAGATGTTTTATTTGCTGATATAAACCATCATCTACTGCTGGAAATTAGGGACAGCAAGCTTAACTTGCTGATCCAACTAACATATATCATTGCAAAGTGTCTTTTCTTGTGTCTCGGGCAGGTACAATCATCCGGAGAAGTACTATACTTGTGGGGAAACAATAACTTGACTTACAAGGCATCTCTTCCCACCTTTCATTCCACTTAGACTTGACCTCTAGGGGCTTCACTTCCTTTTATCTCCATCTCCATCCCCCTAGGGTCACCGGGATCACCTCCCTAGAGTGACCTAGTCACCCTTGAAGTGCCGGACCTACATCAAGGTGGCATTGGGTGTAGGATTCCCAAGTTGTAGCACTTGCTTTGTGGTTGGGTAGGGCTTTGCCCAACCTACAACGTGTGCTATAACAGGCCCCATTTATATCTAGCCCCTGCTCCTTCTCTCTCTTCCTTCTGACATCAACTGACCTGGCTCTTTTATAATTTCCTCAGGTATTAGCTAGTAGCTTAAACTATGTTCTCAGAGTGGCCCTAGGAACTACTGCAGGTATTTGTTGTTAACTGTATTTCCCTCTTCAGTCCCATCGACCTTCCTTTTTGGTTATTCGTTGGACATTCATATAATTAGCTTATCTTATCTTATCTACTGTGGATCCAGACCTGAGTTGTGTTGCTTTCTAATGATTGCAACACATTTTAAAACCCTTAATATAGCTTGTTCAAGTCAGTAAATATCACTTTGCTGTAAGAAATTAAATTTTCGATATAATGATGATAAAGCTCAATATCCCAATTATACTAAATAATCAATTCACCATACTAACCATTTCATGATGTGCCCCTTAACAGGTTTTGTTTCCTTTCGGTTCACACAAACTATATTAGACCTTTTTAAACATCCATGTATCCAGGAAGATGATAATCATGGAAGTACAATGCCTTCAATAATTTAATAAACTAATATGAAGAAAATTAGGTTATTACTGTTGGCTAACCTTTTACTTGGCATAGGCAATAAAGCATTAACAACATTCATTGTCAGCAAGTCATACCATGATCATAGACAGAAAAAGTAAAATACTCATAGCATCATATAAAGAACAACAGAAAAGAGGATAACGAGCTTTTATTACATGTGCTGTTCACAAAATATATATTGGACATGTCATGGGCGTCAACTAATTTTTAACTGATTTGACATGCTCCAAAAGGGAGGAATCAATCTGCATTCAGTTACAACAACAATTACATTACATATCATACTTAAAGCATTGTCCATGATTAAAGAGCATCTAGCCAGTATAGCCTCCCAACACTCATCCAACCCTTAATTGTGGGTGGTCTCCTGGCCACCTTTGTTCTGAGGGTGAGATGTTGAAGATGCTGCTATGGCTTTTTTCTGTGGTGGGTAGTTGAGCTGTCTATTGGAGATCTGATGAAGCTGCAGGGATGATGGCTTTCTCTCTCCTTATTTTCCTTCTGCCATTCATCAAATTTATGTTTTAATTCTTGAATGAGGATATCTAGTTGAACAGTTGCAGAAGGATTAATGAGATTATATTCTGTCTGTAAAACATTAAATTGAATTGTCTACCAGATTTTTAACATGATTTTGTAGGTCTGTAATGCAAATTATCATCAGTATAATATGCTCTAAAGAGTGCATGTACCAGTCTTGTTTATCAAGAAAGATAGAGAATATAACACCTTGCAGATGCAACTTACTCTCCTCCTAAGTTCGAACAGACTTTCATGTAAGAAACTAGAATTGAACTTTCTGCTGTGGCTTGAGTTTCACAGCCTGTATGATCAAAGATATTTAATCTTTTTATTGAACATGGTAACCTTACTCTGGATGTCAATTCATCCACATCTGAGCATAACGTTTCCAAGTCTGCTACTACTAAGGTCAGCGTGATTTTCATGGGGCCCAATAGAGAAGTTTTGACTAGCACCTGCATGTGTAAGGCCTCCAGGTGTTGAGGAGTATAATCAATTTTTCCGTACATGATGTACAAAGGTGAAGAGTTTGATCCCAGCCGATGAGAGCTACACCTGTCTCTTGGTGGGAATGGCTCCTCGTCTCTTTATCCATGTTTTCCATATCCTGTAGTTCTATATATAATGTATGCAAACCTTCAAAAAGTTTATCAATCATCATCTGACTGAAATCTTTTATGTATGCCTTGGCCTTATTATCTTGTGGAGCAAAGCCAGCCAATCTAGCCTTGGCTTTATCCAATTCTGTTTTGGGTTGTGAATGATAGCTAAACTGGCCGTGGAAAAAGTTTGACATCCAGTTTACCATGTATCCAGTTCCTGCTTATAATATTCGTTTTATTTTCCAACAGATTCTTCTGTCTTTTCAACTCGGATTTTTCATCCACCACTGCCAGGCTGAACTGTTTTAGCCCATCAGATATTTGCACAGATTTCCCTTCAGTGATTTTAACAGTTGTAGTAGTCATAAATTCATAATATTCTAACTGGGCATCCAGTTTGGCTTATTAGCTGTTCTAGGCAATAGAGCATGTTCAACAATGCCAATGCCTTTCTGGTATTCAATTTCCGTTCTGAGCTTGTCCCCATCTTTGCAGTAGCAAGTTGGTTATTTTGCACACTTTTAAAATCATCTACAATTGGCCTCTTTTCCTGTCTATTCGTTGAGAATCTGAACAAGAGTGGGCTGCAGAGGACACCTCTCTGGTGCAGTCGGACTAAGCTATCAAAGGAAGCCTTGAGGATTTCCGTCTATCTGATCGAAATCTTTTGTGTGCCTTGGCCTATCCTGTGGAGAAAAGCCAGAGAAAAGCCAAACAATCTAGCCTTGGCTTTATCCAATTCTGTCTTGGGTTCTGAACAATAGCTAAACTGGCCCTGGCAGAAGTTTGATGGCCAGTTTACCATTATCCAGTTTCTGCTTATAATAATTGTTTTCTTTTTCCAGCGGATTCTTCTGTCTTTTCAACTCGGATGTTTCATCCACCATTGCCAAGCGTAACTGTTTTAACCCGTGGGTTATTTGCACAGATTTCCCTTTAGTAATTTTAACAGTGTAGTATACTCGTAATCTTCTAACTGTATGTCTAATTTGGCTTGTTAGCTGTTCTAGGCAACAGGGCATGTTCAACAATGCCAATGCCTTTCTGGTATTCAATTTCCATTGTGGGCTTGTCCCCATCTTCGTGGTAGGAAGTTGGTTATTTTGCGCACTGTTAAAATCATCTGCAACTGTGCAAGCTTGCCTCTTTTCCTGTCTATTCATTAAGAATCGGAACAAGAGTGAGCTGCAGGGGACACATTTCTGGCACAATGGGGTTAGGCTAACAAAGGTAGCCTTCAGGATTTCTGTCTAATCTGACTGATGTGTACCTTGGCCTTACTATCCTGTGGAGCAAAGCCAGCGAATCTAGCCTTGGCTTTATCCAATTCTGTCTTGGGTTCTGATTCCTGAACAATAACTAAACTGGCCCTGGCAGAAGTTTGTTGGCCAGTTTACCGTGTATTCAGTTCCTGCTTATAATAATTGTTTTCTTTTTCCAGCACATTCTTCTGTCTTTTCAACTCAGATGTTTCATCCACCATTGCCAGGCTGAACTGTTTTAGCACATGGGCTATTTGCACAGATTTCCCTTTAGTGATTTTAACAATGGTAGTATAGTTGTAATCTTCTACTTACATATAATTTAGCTTGTTAGCTGTTATAGGCAACAAGACATGTTCAACAATGCCAATGCCTTCTTGGTATTCGATTTCCACACTGAGTGTGTCCCCATCTTCGTGGTAGCAAGTTGGTTATTTTGCACACTGTTAAAATCATCTACAACCATGCAAGCTTGCCTCTTTTCCTATCTATTCATTAAGAATCTGAACAAGAGCGGGCTGCAGGAGACACCTCTCTGGTGCAGTGGGGTTAGGCTAGCAAAGGGAGCCTTCACGATCTCCATCTGAGAGGAATTGGCAGAGTGCAAGATTCTCTTATAGGGGGTACTTCATGAATATTGATTTGTCGCTGCAGGTGGATTGCCTCGAGTCTCCTGCATATCTTGCCCATCGATTTCTCTATCGTCTCCAGTCTCATGACCATCTATATTCCCTAATTGGGCCTTCTTATAAAGCTTGGATTTCCTTGGTGGGGACAGGGGTCCATGCTTAGGTCTTCTGCCTTTGTCATTATTGCCATCCCCGTCATCATCTCCATCGAGACATTCCCCAACAAGAGCATATTTCCCTAAGGAGTCAGGTAATTGTGTGGGGGTTGGGTTGTGGCAACAGGGGTAAGCAGAGTATCCTGTTGGGTGCTACTGCCCTTGCTTTGTGAATTGCTTCCTCTAGCTGTTGTCTGATGCAGAATATCATAATGATAGTTCTGGGATTGAATGTGTTGGGATGTGGGAATTGTAGCAGAACCTACAATAGGTAAAACTGTAAAACTCGAGCAGCAGAAGTATTTGATGGTTGTGGTTGCTAATTGTGAATTTGTTGAGTTGATAAAATAGTGAAGTATTGTGCAGAAAAGATAACCAGTGTAAAACTTCAAGTTAGTATAGCTTCTAGTGTATTCTTCAGATGCATGGTTGTAGTCAGCCTGCAAATATTTCCTGGACTGTTCAGCAAGACATCATCCATGATGTTGTGTACCTGATCGGGTAAGGGCAGTACTTTTGGGCATTGTTAAAGGCCCGGCAGACTACTGGTGTCTGATGAGCTTGCTCAGTTTGCCCAGTGTTACAGCAGTATGCAAACTTGCACCTCAGGTACACATCCCAGACAGTGACCACATACTAGGGTTGTAAGATACATCCCAGGTACATCTGGGCCATCCCCTATTCAGAAAGGTACGCCGGGGATGCATGGGAGTATGTCCCTGTCCCAGTTCCTCGTGCCTCAGGCACCTGGACATACCTTGTGGGGCGAATGTCCAGGCATCCCCTGCATGTGGATCCACCCCACAAAAAAATTAAAAATTAAAAAAAGAAAAAGAGCCTAAACCCCCCGGCCCTTTCCTAGTGGGTTCACCTACCCTATTCCTCAGCATCTCAAGCATCATTAGGGACTCATAAAATTCCAATGCATTCACAGGGAACTTTTGGCAGGAGCAGGGGTTTGAGGGGAAGGAACTCATCTCAAAGGTCTCCACAGAATAACATGCAAACTCCATCCCACATTGCTCGTTGGGAATGTGGGGGACCTCATTACCAGCATGACTGCCCAGAGTAATAACCTGGCACCATGCACAAAGAAGGAAATGCCCCGATGGGGAAGGCAGGCAGTAACCACCAAGTCTATGCAGTGGTTAATAAATAACCAATAGGCTGAACATCAATCCACTATGGTGGAGTCATCAAGTAAAATAAACAATGTTATAGTTAAAATCTTGTTTGATCCCAGTGCAACAAATAGTTTCATTTCTCCATATGCATTAGATAAACATGGGTTGGCAGCCTTTGAGCACGACAATTTTACGTTGGTCGAGATGGCTTATGGGGTAAGGAAAGCAGTAGGACCTAGTGTTGACAAGTGTTTAGTAGACCTAGGGGTGTGTACTACTAGGTTAAAGTGTACATCACTACCCTGGGGACTTGTGATTTAATTATTGGTATGGACTGGCTGGAAGCTCATCGAGCTTTCTTAGATTGTTTCAAGAAAAGAGTGTTTTGTTTAAACGATGAAGGAAGGACAATTGATATCCAATGGTTTTAAGAGGGTGTCCCTACATTTCATCTCAACAATGAAAGTAAAACGTTGTCTGAGGCAAGGATGTCGATCACACGTGGTAGACGTTGTAGGTGATGGAAAAGGGCCCGCCTTATATCAATACCCAATTTTAATAGAATTTAAAAATGTTTTTCCCAAGGAGTTGCCAAGGTTACCTTCGAAAAGAGAACTTGATTTCACTATTGAGCTAAAACCCAACACGGAGCCAATTTCCAAGACACCTTACAAGATGACGGCTCCAGAACTTTGTGAATAACAGATACAACTAAAGGAACTATTGGACTTAGGGATTATTAGGCCCAATGTTTCGCCATGGGGTGCACCAATAATATTTGTCAAGGAGAAGGACGGTTCCTTACGATTGCACATAGATTACAGGGATTTGAACAGAGCTACAATGAAGAATAGGTACCTAATACCTTGAATAGATGATCTCTTTGATCAGATGAAAGGGACAAAGGTTTTCTCAAAAATCAATCTACAATTAGGTTATCTCCAACAAAGGATTAAGGGAGGGTTACATTCCTAAGACCGCCTTTCGGACTTGGTTTATGAACTCATAGTGCCCAAACCAAGTCCGAAAGGCGGTCTTAGGAATGTAACCCTCCTTTAATCCTTAGTTGGAGAACTCATAGTGCCCAAACCAAGTCCGAAAGGCGGTCTTAGGAATGTAACCCTCCCTTAATCCTTAGCTGGAGATAACCTGATTGTAGATTGATTTTTGAGAAAACCTTTGACCCTTTCATCTGATCAAAGAGATCATCTATTCAAGGTATTAGGTACCTATTCTTCATTGTAGCTCTGTTCAAATCCCTATGCCATTTGGTTTGACCAATGCACCAACTGTATTCATGAACCTCATAAATAGTGTATTTCGAAGGTACTTAGACCACTTTGTGCAGGTCTTTCTAGATGATATTCTCATCTATTCCAAGAATGGAAAGGAACATGAGAAGCACTTGTGGTTAGTGTTGTCATGCTTAAGGGAACACAAATTGTATGGCAAGTTATCTATGGATTAGCCAGTGCCAAAAAATGTTCATGAGGTACAAAGCTTCATGGGGCTAGCCGAGTACTATCAAAGGTTTGTGGAAGGGTTCTCAAATATTGCAAAACCTATCACTACTTGCAATGCAAGGGAATCAAATATGAGTGGACCGAGGAATGTGACGTTGCATTTGTCAAGCTTAAGAGATTACTAACCAGTGTGTCGATCCTATGAGTACTTGATATGGATAAAAACTTCACAGTTTGCACAAATGCCTTGAAGCATGCATTGGGTGTTGTGTCAATGCAAGATGGGGGAGTAATGGCGTATGCGTCTAAAAAGTTGAAACTTTGTGAGGAGCTTTATGCCACACATGATTTAGAGTTGGCAGTAGTGATGCTAGATGTAAATATTTGGAGGCATTATCTTATAAGGCAAAGCTTTGGGCTCAAAACTGATCACAAAAGCTTGAAGCATCTCTTCATGCAAAGGGATCTAAATGCCACGCAGAGGCAATGGAGTGAATTTATGGGTGAGTATGATTTTGGAATTTCATACATCAAGGGAAAGGAGAATGTAGTGGTTGATACCCTAAGCAGAAGGTCGTGGATCTTCTCCTTGGTGTCCTTAAAGGTTGATTTGAGGGAGCGGGTGTTAGGACAACTTCTTGGAGATAGTTGGTATTTAAAGGTTACATCAGCACTTTAGAATGGGAAGCAATTAGCCTAAGTTCGAAGGATATGTCCTTGAGGCAGATCGATTGTTGCGATTTCAAGGGAGGATGAACATACCTAAGGAAGGCGATATCCTGAGCACTATCCTTGAGGAAACCCATAGAGAACTTTACTATGGGCATCCTAGTGTGAAGAAGATGTATGCAGATACGAAGAGGCTTTTCTTCTAGGTAGGCATGAAACACAATGTAGTCCAATTTGTTGCAAAATGCCTTGAATTATCACCATTCGATAGGACTCTTACAACTGCATGACATTCCTATGTCCAAATGGGAAATCATTTCCATGGATTTCGTTGTGGGATTGCCTCTCGCATCACAAAGGCATAATGCCATTCTGGTTGTAGTTGATAAACTAACCAAAAGTGCTCATTTTATTCCAGACAAAGAAACTTATGATGTCATTGATGTGGCACAAGAGTTTATGAGTGAGATTATTCGTCTTCATGGATTTCCCAAGAAAATCATCTCAGATAGAGACTCTCGATTTACGTCCAGATTTTGGACAAGTTTGCAGTTAGTAATGGGGACTCTGTTAAACTTGAGCATAGCGTATTATCCTAAAACGGAAAGAGTAAATCAGGAGATGGAAGAAATGCTTATGGATAACCAAACCCATTGGGAAAAGTACTTACCTTTGGTGGAGTTTGCTTACAATAACAGTTACCATAACTCAATCGGGATGCCTTCTTATTAAGCTCTGAATGGAAGGTCATGCAGGACACTATTGAGTTGGGATAGGTTATAGGACCGAGCGATAGTAGAGAGATGGAGGAACAAGTGATTCATATTAGGCAACGGTTAAAGGAAGCATGAGATAGACATAAGAGTTACACCAATGCACATAGGACTGACCGAAGTTATAAAGTAGGAGATGAGGTTTTTATTCATATCAAGTTGTGTGGGTGAATTGTATTTTGCATGTTTAGGAGGGTACGGTTGTGTGGATTTTTGGAGCTGTGCAGATGAGAGCTTCTGCTACTATGAAATTGCCAAACAAACACTCACTACATGGGAACTATACTTTATGCACTAATAAGCATAAGGTATGTACGTTATGTCTAACTACAAGCTAACATAAGGTATGTACTTTACATATAACTACTAGATAACATAAGTTATGCACCTTATATTTAGATTTCTAATGCATCCTTTAGGAATCAATGACAACGTTTAAAGAATTAAGGTCACTTTTGTCATAGGAATTGCCATGTTTTGTTGTTAACTCCTAATCGAATGTGTCCTCGTCCATTGTTAACAAGTGTTCCATTTTCAAGTTCCTTACCAGAAGCGCCACCCCCCCCCCCTCGCTCCGGAGCTCTGAAGCCCACTCCGAGTTGGAGCGCCCAGGAAGCCACCTTTAGAGTGCGCTTCAAAAATTCGGGAGCACACTCCAGGCAGTTTTCAAGATTTCATGATTGATGGGATTGCAACATTTTCATTGGATTCTATCATATATGAGGGTATGTGATTGGCATTTAATAAAGAGCACCAAGCCCTTTATGTACCCCAATGTTGGTGGTGTTGATTGTTAAACTGCTTTGTCATGAACTTAGCAAAAATGCACCCTTCACTCAAACCAAAATCATTGATTAGGCATGTTAAGCTTCTTCTACCATATTTTGATTAAGTAGTTTCATCAAGATTGGGTGGTGTCGACTGATGTCCCTAGAGGATCGAGGTAGAAGCATAGGCTAAACAAGAGGCAAAGGATGAACGATGATACTAATGATGTGGATCCTAATATAAGCGATGGTGGAACATTGCTTGTCATTTATGTTTGTCATTTAAATGTCCTTGCTTGTTTATTCATAATGCTTTCTTTCAAAGTTTTGATATAATCATTAATATACTATGGAGTATGGATGGCATTTCTAACTTCATAATAATGTAGTATTGATCTACAAGTAGCACAAATATGCATGTTTTCATATATTCTACAGTGAATTTGTCTTTCTGCATGTTTTTTTAATATAAACACAATATATATAAATAAATATATATAACAGACGCTCCCGCTCTCGAGATTTTTGGAAAATGACACTCCCGACGCTCCCGCTCTCGAGATTTTTGGAAAATGACACTCCCGAGTCCCGACGCTCCCGCTCTCGAGATTTTTGGAAAATCACACTCCCTACGCTCCTGCTTCCTAAAACCCTCCCGCTTCGCTCCACGCTCTAGCAACGTAGGTGCAAGAGCTAGGGGGAGAATCTTGCCAAATGGACATGTTATCCCCTATCCTAGGGATAACTAAGGAGATTATGTCTCGAGGCCCACAGGTCCTAGACATGGAGTACCGTGAGCCATATTGATTGGAGCTTCGCCCTGGAGGGCCCATCTTTTCTTCAGCGCCTCATATCTATCAGTAGCAACAACATCCCTCCCATCGGCCTGGTTCTGAGGTAGCAGTGGGTCTTGCTCCATGAGGTAATGAGTCTGGGTATCATGGTATGTGCCACTCTAATTCTCAAAACATTTGAATATGTGCATTGAATTCTCTTTTGTTTCATGACATTTGCTTGGAAATTATGCCTTTTAACTTGTCCATACCTAGGGGGGATGACAGAGTGCCCTAGTAAGTTGGTTCCCTAGGGATAAGTTGCAACTGGGTGGGTCTATGAAAGCTCATCGTCCATTCCTTCCATACTTATCATTTTTCATCATTTTCCCTCTCATCTATCCCCTACATTGGTTCGGGCATTGGGTTTGCCAAGCTAGTAAGGGTTGTACCTTGCCTTGTGGGAAGAAGGGGCTAAAGGCCCACAGGGTAAAAGTAGCCTGCAAAAGTTAAAAGCCAAGATGAAACCTTGAGATGCTTCGCCTAGGGATCCCCGAGAAAGCAATAAAAGGCTTCTCAACAAGAAAAAGGGGGGGACCCGTAAAATAAAATAAAACTCAAGACCTAGTTGGTGGATAGGAGGTCTCATCATGAGCCAGCCTATTAGCTCCATGGGCATGTAGTGGTATGACACTACTATTCATCTGGTCACCAAGCCAAGGTAGTGTCTCTTGGTGGCATAGCCAAGAGAAAGGAGGTCTCATCACAAGCCAACCTTCTCATCTCCGTGAAATGCTTGTGGGTAACGTTGTCACCACTAGTCACCACGCCAAGGCAATGTCCTCCAACTATTCTCTTGAAAGAAAAAACATTGAATGGGCTAGGAAACAATTGCATCCATGACAAGGTGTAGCTCACCCTCTATAGAGGCACCCACAGGTAAGACCTACATTTCCCTGTTATCACTGCACCCCTTGCCCAAACATCCCCTACACCATCTCATGCATTTACATGACCTAGATTGGTCTTCACCTGGAAACACCCCACACCTAAGGAGGATTAGCCCAATAGGACATCCTGAGCCCCTCTCCAAACCTGGCTTGTTAAATTGCATAACGTCTTTGAGCATTTGTCTGGGTAAAGGGGGGTTTGATGCACATGTTTGGGTAACTTGATTATTAGATGTGATTGACATTACTATGATCCCCGTGACTTATTACTATTATTAGATGTGATTGCAGGACCATGCCCGATGGACAGGTACATATGGGGAGATGATTAGCTCAGACCCCCATGGGGCTAAAAGCCCACCAGATGGATGCTGAGACCCCAACCAGGGGCAAAGGGATACCAGAGGCTTGCACCAGAGAAAAGGGAGGACGTTCCACCAAAGGCACTTTGACAGGCTTGGACCTAGGGGGTCTTTCCCTCCCACCATGACGTTGGCCCTTGAAGGCCCCTGACATCATCATTTTGAGCCTTGACGTCATCCAGTTGGGGTTTTGGCATGAGGACGTCTTGATTGGCACGTGTGGCAGTTTCTGATGGGTTTTGACCCCCAACGCCTTGGTTGGCACATGTGGCGGCCGATGGGTTTTGACCTCAACATTTCACTTTTTGGAGGCCTAGCGCTCCAAGAAGGGGCCAAATGTCACTCTAGGAGGGGCAATGACGTTATCCCTAAAAGACAAAATTAGGTTTTTAATTGTCAATTTTATGTAAAATCCAGTTTTATGTAAACTGACCATGTCGTCCTTTTTTGACCTAAAATGTAATTAAAGGTCACTTGTATTGTATAAATAAGGGAAAAATCTCTTATATTTTTTATCATCTTTCACTCACACAAGTGTGAGGTCTAAAATTCGGTCTCTTTTAAGGCTTATTGGCTGAACTAGGTGGTGCGCAACTCTTGGAGGGAGCTTATCTTGGTGTATTTTTGCATTTTCATGGTGGAAAGTCTTCAACTAGGGTTTGTGTGTAGATCATTCTTGGTGAAGTAAGTAGAAATTTGCAATCCTTCTTTATTTTGAATGGTTATGGTGTATTTACTTGTTCATTTATAAGATTATGAAATTGCTAGTGTGAAACCCTAGGAGAAAAGCACATGTTATTGTCATTTTCTTAATAACCTACTTGATTTTGCTAGAAGACAACTCCCTTGAAGGATTATACTAGAGCCCTACCTTAGTAGCACTCTAGTACTATTGTTTCATTAAGCTTTCATACTTTTATTTCAAGCTTGACCTAAAGAAGAAGGAAAATCGTGAGGGCCTAGGGTTACCTACATCCTAGTAACTTTTCCTTCTAGGGTTTTGGATGATTGAGGCCTTAGGTTACTGACACTTCAACCATCCTCCCTCTTCCTTTAGCTCACCTATTATCATTTGTGTTTTCGTCTAAGAATTGTCACTGCTATATTGACTCCATTTACCCTAAAAGGTACTAGTTCATACCTTGCAAGTGATTGATTGATTGAAACAACTCTTAAACCATCTACTCTAAGACCTATACTAACTATTTCTAACGTTAAATTAAACTAACCTACTAACTACTTTGCTGTTGTTGCAAAAGATTGCTATAGCCATCTATAACAGCACCAAAATCATCTTAAAAGCAAGTTTTAAAGCTGATTTTACATTGCCTTCATTGCTTCTGACAAATACTAGCATTTTTCCAAGTTTATGTTATCATTTTTTGTCATTATTGAAGCTTTATTGAGGCATAATTGTGAAGCTATTGCTATATATACATTGCTGTTATAAATACTTCTGTTGCTTCAGTTTTTATATCAGCTTGTGCTTTTTGTCAAAGTCTATGGTTTTATGAAGCACTAACATCATATGGTACTTACAAATAGTATTTTTCTTGTTGTCTTGTTCTGGGCAGGTACACTTAAATATTACTTTGCTTCATCTTATTAAAACCTTTGGGACTTTTGATCAGAGTGACCTGTGAGAGGGATGGGACTTTCTTGATACTTTTACCTTAGCCTTCTCAAACCCCCAGGTCACTAGGGACGTCTCCCCTGGGGTACCACTCCTAAAGAGAAAGAGGTGTCTTGTTTAGGTGATAGTGATAGGGCAACCTCCTGTTACGCCAATTCGTTGATCACTTGCCTTTGGCTTTTGGGCAAGTACAAATTGCACGATAATAGGACCTAAACAATTCGATGACTTCATATTAGCTACTATTAATAGAGAGACAAGTAGAACTGTTGGCAAACAAGGTTTCTGCACTATTGAGGAAACCAGGCCCAAATTTGAGGGCGTTTAGCATGTCTAAGATAAAGGGCCACTCAACTTTGTCATAGGCCTTCTCAAAATCAATCTTGGCAAACAAAGAAGTGGAGTGGACCCATTCCATGCCCTCCCACACAGCAATAACATTGTCTAGAATGTATCGTCCTCGAATGAAGTTAGTTTGTTCTAGTCGAATAACATTGGGTAGAATATACTTTATTCGCAATGATAGGGCTTTGGCCAGAATCTTATAGGAGATGTTAAGCAAGGTAATACGTCGTCAGTTCATGATGAACATGGAATCCCCAAACTTTGGGATAGACCTAATGAGCCCCCACTTGATACTCGCACACAGAGAACGTTGGTGAAGAACCTCCTTATACACATAAAGAAGCTAAAGGCCAACAAATTCCTAGGAAACTTTGTAGAATCACACAAGTAACCATCCAACCCATGGGCTTTGTCATCCTCCATTACAAGAAGGTTCATAACTAGCTCATCCAAGGTCAAGGCTAAGTCATAAGCTAGTCATTGCTCCTCTAGAAGCTTGCAGGGCACAACATCAAGGCAATTTTGAGTAGCCTCATGTATTTCATGGGAGAGGCACTCAAATTGGAAACCATAGAAAATTCATGTTCAATCTCTACTAGGTTAGCCTGCTTGATGGCTAGGGTTTTGAAGGAGGCTTTGGTGGGCCTATCACCGGATTTGAGGCAATGCAACCAGGCACGCAATGAGTGTCTCACGTCCGACAGACATTTTCTACTTGCAAAGCTTGGCAACCTGAGCTTGCTTGTCTTCATCATAAGGGGGCCATTGTAGGTTCTCCAAAAGCCAATCTAGCTCTACACGCCCCACATAATTGCAATTACGACATTTTTGGCAATTTGTCAACCATAGCCCCTCAAAATGGCCACAAGTCTAGAGATAGCATACTCCCACCATGTGATCCATCCCACATGCTCGCATGGTTGGGGGATGAGGTTCCACACCGGGCAAATGCAGGCTAGACAATCAGGGTTGTTAAGATGGAAGATATTAAGGATATAGCAGGTTTGGGCTAGGTTCTCCAAAATCCAATCTTGCTCTCTACACGCCACATAATTGCAATTACGACATTTTTGGTAATTTGTCAACCATATCCCCTCAAAATGGCCACAAGTCTAGAGATAGCATATTCCCACCATGTGATTCGGCCCACATAATCGCATGGTTGGTGGATGAGGTTCCACATTGGGCGAATGCACGCTAGACAACAAGGGGTATTAAGATGGGAGATATTGAGGATATAGCAGGTTTGGGCCATGCAACTCCTTTCAGCACCCCAAGTAATAGAGAACCAAATGGATTGATGATCATAAAGAGTAGTTGTGCTCTCCACATGAATTGGGTGGTCCCCAAAAGAGTCGAAGGAGTTATGCTCGAAGAGCATAGCCCTATCAAGCCTCAATAGATTCGCTCGGTGCCTTTATGAAAATTGATCTAAGTGAACCATTATTTAGAGGTGTCTTTTCACCAATTGTAGTTAGAGTCAAAAATCCTATGGCAAGACTTCAAGGCTAACCAAGCTCCTTTTTCACCCATTAACAAGCGCACAAGAAGGGCCCCCTCTTTGTCTTCTTGAGGTTTTACCATAATAAAATCACCACAAATAAGCCAAGGGGTCAAGAAGGTCATTACTCATCCAACATCAAGACGCTACATAATCTCCTACATCGTTGGAGATATATATGTTAGCTCGGCCAAGAAGTTGGTCATCTAGCTAGCAGAGCACCCACACAAGCCGATGGGTGGGATCCATACGCCACCCTACTATCCTTTTAGTCATCTAGGGAGAAACAAGGATTGCAAGGCCCCCTTCACCCTCAATGTGATCAAAATAAAGAACCTTAGCTCCCAGCCAAATCACTATCAAGGTGGTACAAAGCATGAACCCCACCATTTTGACTTCCTGTAAACAGAGGATCGTTGTCCCACCCAACAAGGTCAACAAGTAGTAGGCAGTGAGCTTATTGTCGGGATCATTGAGACCTCGAACATTCCACGATATCACATTCATAAGAAACAAATAGTGTCAGGCATCTCTGCCTCGTTATCCTCAAGGCATCGCAAAGTGCCAAAGGCCTTACACACCAAAATAATCTCGCGAAGAAGTCCCCCAAGTTGGTTTACTTTGGTCATTTAGAATGGCAATCCAAAACGTAGGTTCTGTCACTCTCCTAAGTCTGAAGGAAGTCGGTGGCAAATGAGCGTGCTAGCTACATTCTCTCATCTATTCACTCCCCAAAGTGACCTTAGAAGCTATTGAAGCCACCTTCTTACTGAGAGCAGTCATAGATGAGGCCTTCACAACAAGCAGCTTAATGTTTGTGGCCTTTGCATGTTGGTTCTTGGCCATGTTGACCCATATTCCCTTTGCATGACTTCAATCCATGCACCTTCCCCTGTTTTGGGAGCCTAAGAGGCTTGGGTGGCGAGAATGGTTTGAACGAGTGGGGTTGTTTTAAGGTTAGACCAGGTCATAAGTGGACAGTTTAAGATTCGATGGTTCGGGCTTGGGTAACAGAAACAACAATTGGGCAACTTGATATAGTGCATTAGTTGGTGATGGACAAGGCTACCAACCCAAATGTAAAAGAATTCCTTGAGGTCTTTTAACATGTTGACTTGAACACATATACGAACACAGGCACAACATTAAGGCCTAGATCTCAAAAAAACCTGGGCTCTTCATAAATAACTTCCCCCACAGGGACGGCAATTCCCCAAATGGTTGCCAGAACTGCATGGATAAGCCAAGAAAGTCTAACCAGACCAAGCATGATAGTTGGGCCTCTTGGTCAGCCAAGTCATCAGGGGACCACTAGTTCATGACTACAAGGTATTCAAGGCCACACAAGGATTACCTGGACATGGGTAGGATTATTAAATTGGAACGAGAAGCCTTGGGACAAGTTTCACATGTGAAAGCATTGCCAACCAAAGGGTTTATAGACCTCACAGATCTAACTTATAATCATTTCCTTGAGAGGCACTTGACCCATGAAGTACCCCAGTGTGGATCCCACCTAAAACAATTCACAGAAAACATCATATTCAGTATCAGAAATTTCAATATCAAGCTCAAAAATAGGGTCGTCATTATCTCGTTCTATACCTTCGGGGCGAACTTGTAGGGAGCCTTGGGTGCCATGTCATCCACAGGGTTAAACACACCACCATGCAAAATGAGAGGTAGGTCAAGAGAGGCCATCAAGCCTCGCCTTATGGCAAAAGGGTCGTTGGCTTGACAGCAGCAAAGTTGTCGCCAATGCATTGAGGACAATACGACTACTCTCACCTACCTAAGGATTGCAACCTCAAGGCATCACATCACCATGAAAGTTGCTCCGTCTCCAAAATATTTACGGCATCCAATTAGCTCTTATGCATGTTTTTCCTATTGATATTGATTGATTGATTGATTTTAATGACTTCCATGAGGCTGAACAGCCTAAGGGACCAAGAGAATAACAGCCCTATCAAAATAAATATTCATTCACAAATGCTTTACTCAAAAAGTGTTGTCGGCGAAATTTATTTATATAAAAGAGGCGTTGGCTAAACGTTCTACCTTTTGGGTTTTTTGCCGGAATCTGGCGATGTAAATATGGACAAAATCATTATTTTCTGTTGTTTAAATTGCATTTCTGAATGCATAAATGGATTCAGCATGCTGAGAAACCCCCGAGGCACTCGGAATATACAAACTTAGTCATTCAAATCTACAGATCCAACCATTCCTCACCAGATTTCGGGCAAAATCAAACAAAAAGTCACCAGAAAACAGCCAAAAGGTAGAACGTTTAGACTACCTCTATTAAATAAGTCACTCGGTTTTTCCTTTCGTGGAAAGAGTAAAAGCTGCTAGAAATATGTGTACCTACTTTTATAGGAGGAGCCATGATGGCTGTAAATACTAGTGTCATCATTTATTAAAACATAGCAAAAAATAATATTTAAACAAAAAGAATACGAAAAGAACAAAAATAAAAAGGCCGAGGGACTAAAAGCTCCAAAAACTGCCAGTCTATCTTTGCATACCTTTAAAGGGATGGCCATAATTACTGTAAATCGTATTATTCGCCATTTATGAAAAACGAGGAGAAACTATTTTTTTTAAGAAACAATATGGGTTTTTCTTTTAAACGAAAATCCTAAGAGTTATGAACTGCAACTTACCTGTATGGAGGACAAATTGGGGTGTCGCTCCAAGGCTTTCGCAAGCTCTCCATTGTCCTTCATGAGGCTTTCTCGGCTCATTAACGCGTTTTTGGGAATTCTGAGAATCAATTCTCCATTCTGAAGATCCCGGGCAGCAGCCAACCCTCTCCTGTCAAATCCATCATCACAACTATTCATAAAAACCACGCATATTCATAGAAACTTCAGCTGTTGCTCCCATGTGAAAAGAGATGATATATGATTCCATAAAAGTGTATTTAGTTAAGTGGGATATTTTAAAATTTTAAGTAGAACGAATGAGATAACTTACCCACCAGCATCCTGAAAATCTGAGACAGAGAGAGAATACCCCAAGCAGGATTGCATTTTATCATGGGATACTCCGAGAGGGGCATCAGAGATCCCCAATGTAGCTGCCCATCCCAGAAACTCCTGAATGTCGGGAGGAGATGATGTCATTAATATTCTTATGAATTGTTTCTTGTAGTCCCTAACAACACTGGTGCACTTCGGTATGTTTTCTGGTCCTGAACGAGTGAGGACTCCTTAAAAGTTAAAACCAAACCTCCTAAATACGATTTAATATACGGAAGCTCTTCCCAATTCCAATTTGCTTTGACTAGGTGTTAGCGCACTGCGTATCTACACGTGTCATTGGTATTGACAAAGGAGTATAGAGGTTTGGGACAGGGTTATGCATTATCCACCCCCGGAAGTTATGATGGGCTTGTGTGATAATTTCCAAAATCATGATGGTAGGGATGGAATTGTGAAATGTTGGGTAGTTTTAAGAAGTGTGTTTTAATCATTTTATTATTTTGGATAATTTGTATTTTTCAATTATATACAATTTTGTTTAATGGTTAAGAATATGTGTTTCTTCTTTGAAGGTTATAGGTTCAAATTTAGAGGGGTAGACTTTAGTAATATTATTTAAAAATTAATTAAAATTTGTTATTTTTCATCTTTGCATGAAATTTGGCAATAATTTGGATTGATTTGGTATCATAAATGAATGTGTTTTGGTTAATGTTCAGCTTGTACCTTTTCGAACTATCTTCTTACTACAAACAAGTGTCACACAAGGGCTCTTGTGTGTTCTTGATTTTCCCTTCCCTTCCTTTACTTGTATTATTGGGTTGAATTGGAAAATGGTATACACAACTAATTTGAAGAAATAAGTTAAATGGACCCCGTGGTGTAGGGCAGTCGTTGATGGAGTAAATTGTCAAGGCACTCAGTTATGTGAAGTCGCATGTTTGAAACCCCGACTTACCTTGTGTGTCATGTATGGGGCATCGTGGGCACCCCTGGAGGTTATAGTGGTAGCAGTCGAATAACATGACCCTGTGTCACGCAAGTAAGTACCCGACTAGTTGTTGATTCCTCCAGTCACAGAAAAGAGAAGAAATAAATTATATGGACAAGGTTGTTGGATGTTGGAAAACTTTACAACTTGATAGTTCATGTATCCACTGTGTTTTGGAAAAAGGAAAGGTGTCATGCATACACTTGGTAGAGTAATCTTCCAAGTTAATTGTGTCCATGTGCATGTTGGATAATTGTAAAAAATAATTAAAGCTTTGATTGTGCATTATGCGCAAAATATGTCGATAGGAAACCATTACCATATGCCTAGCTTGTTCGAAATTAAAGAGATGTTTTTGATGCAATAAAAGAATAAAAAAATAGATTTCAATATGAGTAATTGCTCTAACGCATACAATGAAATACTCTATGAACTAACATCATGATGATGACTACTAGCTTTCCATTTTTTGTAATTGTGTTCTTTGTCACTATACAAGGCAATTCTAGCAATAGAAATTTTTTTTACATGCCATTAATGTGGGGATCTTCTAGCAATAAAAAATTTCTTTGACATGCCATTAATGTGGGGATTCAGGGAGCATTGTTGTAAATTTGCTTGTATAAATACTCAACAATGATAGAAACAATGAACTTTTCTTATGCTTCCAAACTTTAGATTGCTAACATTATTTTGGCTTCTATGTTTCCATATATTATCTTTGGGCATGTGAATCATTGGTATTGAAGTAGCTTAGTAGTAGAAAAGCATTTGCCACTGGTGGAATAATGTTATCAATGTAAAGTATTGCCCTTATCAATACACACTTTCTTCTATATTCATACATTAAACCCATGGAGTAGGCTTTGTTTACAATAGTTTTTCTTGTTTGTGCATGCTTGTGCATATGCACTCTCAAACACAATGCTTGAACTTGAAACCAACATCAATAATGGAGTACCTTCCTACTAGGGTAATTTCAAGATGGGAAAAGAGAAACGATACACACATTCTACTCTTTACATGGAGCAACTCCTAAAAATTGTTGTCAAACAACAAAGAGATGAGATGCACAAGCAATTCCATGAAAATTTGTAGAGATTGACCTCTTTGTTCTACACCTCTTCATCAAGCAAAGCACTCAGTGCTACATTTAGCAATGCCTTGCATTCAAAGCTTAGATGAACTTGGACATTTTGAAACTGAAGATAAAAATTGATGTTGGAGCATTGGATAATTGGGTTCAGTAACTTGAATCCTACTTCACGGTCCATCAAGTCATGGAAGAATAAAATATTGTCCTTACCACTTTGAAAATGTCTACTTCCCTTCATTGTTGGTGACAAAATAGTAGTTCACAAAAAAAAAAAAAACACAATCCCATATGTATTTGGAATAAGTTTGTTGATGTGGTCAAATAGGGGTACTATCCTCCCAAACTTCTAGATCCATTATACAAGAAATTGAAGTAGTTTAAACAATGGAAGGATCAATTATTCTAGAGCTACATAGATGAAATTCCACAAATTAATGACTAATCTTGGAGATCAAAGATGAGGAAAAACTCAAATTGTGGAACTATCATAGAGGTTTATCCCCTCATATTCATTAAGAGATGGAATTTATCATTATCAACACTCTTGCATAAGCTTACCATTATGCTATAAAACTTGAGGAAAATTTTACGAAAAATATAAGTTTGTGAATTCCCTCCCTTTTAATACCCCAAACAAGAAAGGACAATATATTACTAGAAATAATCAAAATCCTTCATAAGAGCTAAATAAATTGAATAATAGATTAAACCAACAACCAAATCATCGAAAGGGAAATAATAATAGTAGAAAGTATTTTTGAAGGGGAACTCCATAAGGAAAACACAACAACAAACCTCCCACGAGGAAATGGCATGACTATCACAATTCTTCCCAACTTGATGAATCCAAATACAACGTAAGGAAGACCTTCAATGCATAATTATCTTGGTTGAATGAGGAAACTCTATTGAATGATCCATTAACAAATGAAAAGCCAATATGCCCTCATGGAAATATTGAATTCAATTTCGCATGGAGCCTTGATCAAGCCTCTAATGACCAAGTAGAGGCTTACGCCCTGCTCCAAGGAGCTCAATTAGTCAAGGTGAACCATATCCAGAAGCTTATCATACTTGGAGATTCCAAGAACACAATTAGATACTTTGTTCAAGGTTCCTCATCAAGGGATGCTCATCTTGGTTCTATCATCAAGGGATAATGTTGCATCCTCAAGGCCATTATCGGGTCTCCTTCTACCACATCCTTTGGGAAAATAATGGATTAGCTAACAACTAAGCAAATCTTGCCACTACTTTGACAAAAGGGATTTTATGTATCAACATGAGGTCTTCCCACACTCTAATTCCTTGATAAATAATCGTCACATCAGATCATGCAAGTGACAAATGGGTGGAAGTCTCCAGCTTAGGTCAGGGCATCAGCGTGACAGTTAGCATGATGACTCCACATGTCATTCCTTCAATAAACTAGATATGTGTACCCTCTGCACGTTGTTCTCTTTCCTGCGGTGGGACAATTTCGTTATTTTTCTTTTGGTTAGTCTAGATCTAGATCATGGAGCTTGTGCGGATGGTTGAGGGCTAGATAATAGTAGTTAAGAGATGTCTGGGTGTGTTTGTACACCTGTCGTTCCTCTTCATTTATGTTCATGGTTTCCTGCTTAGGCATGGGAGGAATTACATATGACTCTCATGTCATCATTATTTCTTTGTAAGCACGAGCTTGTGGACCAAAGAGAATGGTGGGAGCATTTTAATTACATGTCAGTGTGGGGCACATTCTTGGCGAGGTGTAGTAGAGAAGAAGTCGGTGGTTGGTGATTTGAATTGGGTCTTTCAATTTTGGAGCCCCTCCCAGATCACCAACTCTTCATACCTGAAGTAGGAGTATGTGAGAATTGAGTGGAGCATCCTCGGGCTCAGAAGCAAGGAATTCAAGCTTGGGTTGGGTTATACCCTCTTTTGGTATTGGTCAATTTGTGGTCTTTTCATTCATGGGTCGTACC
This sequence comes from Picea sitchensis, assembly GCA_010110895.2. NCBI lineage: Eukaryota > Viridiplantae > Streptophyta > Pinopsida > Pinales > Pinaceae > Picea > Picea sitchensis. The sequence goes on from SNQJ01S0004263.1 coordinate 140,089, forward strand.
CTCTTTTGGTATTGGTCAATTTGTGGTATTTTCATCCAAGCCTTTGAGGGTGATTGTTCCAAGATTAAGTTGCTTACAGGAAATGTTTTAATGGAAAACGAGAAGGGTGTGGCCTCCATTCGCTCCTCGATTCATTATGAGCAAATGGAAGACACATGGACCGCCCTTCATCAATTGCATATCAGTATGCAAGGCTTGACCTCTCATGTGTTATTTATTTTGGAAATTTTAATACAACAAAGGATATCAATGAGACAACAACATGGTGAGATTGAAACTTTGCACTTGCAACTGGAAGAATTACAGGCCAAGTCTATACCCACACCTCCTATTCTTG
>SNQJ01S0004264.1:0-10958 GCA_010110895.2 Picea sitchensis
CTCTTACCCCCTAATTTCTCAAGCTACAACCTGAGGGAAGCTCCAACTCCCCAATTCTTTGGATACATCCAAAAGGAGGCTACAACCCCCTATGTTCTCTGGCTACAACCACCTATCCTTTCCCCATCCAACTTCCATGAAATAATAGTAGAATGATGGAACCAATGTCACAATGTCACTGTGAGATATATTGTTGTAAACATGTACCAATCTATGCCACTAACTTGTAATCAACTTGTTCCACTGTCCTATAACTAACCTGTACATGTGCCTTTCCTATACCAACAAAACTAAATACACCAACAACATGTACCAATACTCTCTTGAATATATCAGATCTGATAACCTAGATCTCATACCCAAAATCACAAGAATATCACTCAAACCATGTGTCAACAATGCACATCAATCATGTACATCAACCATGTACATCAACACTATACAAAGATAACCAACAACATGTACCAATCATGTATCAATGACAAACCAATCTATGCCTCAACAAGATGTGAATAAATATCACCATGTACTTCAAGTATGTATCTCATCCATGCACCCAATCATATACCTCTACCATATACCAATAACATACACCAAGATAACCAACAAGATACCTCTAGCAATGCACCACACTCTCCATAAATCAAATACCATAAATCCTCACATTAACCATGTGTCACAACCTCACTGTTATACAACCTCTATCTATACCAATAACTTCAACAACATAACTCAACCAAAATCCCTCAAACATTAACCAATATTAAACTTCAGTAGATCTGCCTCAGATAAAATCTACAACAAGCCCTAAATTTCCAAGAGGGTATTGAACATATTTACAAGGCAAACCCTCAACCAGATTCATAAATTCAACACTACACATATGAAAACCATACAGTTTTCTTCTTGTAGCATTTTGTTGCCGTGATTCTATTGCCGTGAATCTGTTGCCACACTTTTTCTACCGTGGTTTCTTTGCCACGATTTTTCTGCCGTGCTTTTTTTGCTGCGGTTTTTCTGCCGCAATTTTTCTTCCGCACTTTTCCTACTGCACTTTTTCTACCACACTTTTCTTGCTGTGAATTTTCTACCACGCTTTTTCTGTCGCGGCTTTTCTGCAGCGATTTTTTTGCCGCACTTTTTTTTCAGCAGTTTTTCTTCCTTGATTTTTCTGCTACACTTTTCCTGTTGCGATATTTTTTCCACACTTTTCCTGCCGTAATATTTTTTCCGCAATTTTTCTGCCATAGTTTTTTTGCCACATTTTTTCTACCGCACTTTTCATGCTGCACTTTTTCTACTACACTTTTCTCTATCAATAATACCTGCCCAAATAATATTTCAAAAAATAGATATTCAATAGGTGCTAATGGGAGAGTCTTTCTCTCTTATTTATACTTCCATGTAGCTTCCTCAAGGGGTTACCTTCTAACTAAATTAACCCATTTTCCTTCTTTTAGGGCTAACCCACTTCTAACCACTTATCCACTTCTAACTCACTTTGCTACAAATAGTAAAATCTCCACTTTTGGTTGCAACTAAATTATTTTTAATTATTTTTAATTTAATTTTATCCCCACTCTAATATTATTCATTTGATATTTCTTTTTTACTTTTTTTACCCTTCTCCTCATTTTTAGTTATCTTTTTTCATTCCTTGGATTTACAAATTTAACAAATTATATTTCTTAAACGTTATTTCTTTAACATTTTTTTTATTTCAATTTTACCATTAGCAGTAATTAACTTTTATTCCCAACTAATCATTTACTATTTTAATCATTTTTCTTAACAGTTAAACTATTTTTCCACAATGGTTAACCTAAATTTTTTAATCCTATAAATGTCCACCCAAGCACTCTTTTCTATTATTGTTTTAGTTTTGTTTGTCCCTAATCATGGGTGGCGTGTCCACTGGAAAGGTGGGAGGTTTCAATATTTTATATAAATTTTATCTCCAAAAAAGTAAGGTTGTTCACCTTATTCAATTTGATTAGCATTTCCTTTCTCTCATTCAATTTAGAAGAAAGAATCATTTTCTGAACTAATAGTACATCATATAGAGTTTGTCTTAGTTCATACAAGATTTAGTATGTTCAAGAGTTTTGTTATATTTCACATAATGCTATTAAATTAGGTTAAATACACTAAAAATGCAAGGAAGTGTGGAGGGTCCGCTTCATTTTTGAAACTTTTAACTGAAAAATGTAGTGTGTTTCAGACTTAGCTCTAAGAATTAATGAATTACTTGATGACATGTGTTGTTGATAACTGTAGCGTGTTTCAGACTTATCTCTAAGAATTTTAATTACTTGATGATATCTTTGTTCATATTTAAAATACAAGGATTTAATGAATGTTCGGATTTCCAAATTTCTTCTAAAAATTTGATAATAAGGAGTTCATCATCGGTTAATCATTGGGTTGCTTAATAATATCTACATATGTAATTGTAAGAAGTGATTATGATCTAGGAGGAGGCCTTTTTTCCCTTAATTAAAATGTGATTCTCAACTATTATACTTCTAAAGTATCAATGGAGTTCTTAAATATAACATGGATTTTTAATTGAAAGGCCCATTTTTTATTAATATTTGTTTCTAGTTAATATTTGAAACATTCTAATCTCTGTTATTTGCAATTTTCAATGGAGCATCATGCATGTAAATTCTCCTCACAAGGATTGCTGATTGGTTTAAGAGGACCAATCTATGGCTAAGTTGAACACACTTATGTTTTTAATGTTTTTTTTTCTAAAGAACATTGTTTCATAGATATATTTGAAATTTTTAAGTATTCATGTTTTTCATTACATGGGAACTGTATGCTTATTTCTTATTTATTGTCATGCTAGTTATCACAAATGTACTTTGATGTACTTAATTTATGCTTTTAAAAGAACAAAATTATCTAAAATATTCAATTCTCGTAAGAGATCACTGGGTGCTTCAGCCTCATGTTTGTTAGCATGAGGTATTAATGAAAGCTAAAAAAATTCTACTTTAAACTATATATAATTACTACATCAAAATAGTAAGAGGTGGGTATAAGCAACTTTACTGTTAATTTAACTTGTTTTTATTTATTTTCTCATACATCTATTATTCCAGTGCCCAAAATTTCAGCTTAATGTTTTTATTAATAAATCACCAAAATAGTAAAAAGTGCACATTCAGTGATAACGTCGGAATAAAACATGTTCCCAAGATCAATTTTTTTTTTCTTCTCTCATTATTTAATGTAATCCTTAATTTTCAAGTCGATGCTTCTGTGAACTATTCTGATTTTTGAATCATCATTAGTCCCTATTGTAGTGGTTGTAACAATCCCTAGCATACATGTGTATCAGTGGATGTACTTTGTTAATTATTTGTGGAGTGTAATCGTTAGTTTCATTGAGTACGTTATTGATGCAATTTTTCCATACACTTTGAAAATGATGCATTGAAATCACATGGTGCATAAATTTTTTGTTTAAGAGGAACACTCAATTGGAAATGGTTACTCTTCCATATTAGTTAATGAAATATGTGATGTAAATTAGTGTCCTTACACTTTGAAAATGTTGCATTGAAGTCTCATAGTGTATAATTTTTTATGTTTTTTTAACATTTACATTCCTATTAAATATGTTGATGTAAATCAATGCCCTAACTTAAAATATCGAAATTAAATTTCTATCAATATAAAAAAATAATGCATAAATGTTATCAAACAAAAATATTAATTTTACATAATAACAATATACACTCTCATTAATTTTAATATTCTAAGCACATAATTGTTTTTGTAGACGACAATACTGAAGCTCGTTTATTTCCCTGGGCTTCTTAGTTAACTAACTTAACTCCACTATTTGACCTACTACCTAATTATACTATCTCTCAGTGAACATTATTGTGAAGCCATTGAATCAAATGGTTAAAGGAGGGTTTCTAGTAAGATGGCCATCAATGAAATCATTCCAATTTTCAACATATTAGAGAAACCACCCTTGTCACTATAGACTGATAATGATTAGCTCAATATGTGTTTAACTAATTTGAAGAGTAATGGTGAAGAAAGCTATTGAATGGGTAGATGAAAATGGTAAGTTAGGAAAAGGGAAAATAGTGAAAGCACTCAATTGTGGATCATTGCATAACATCGAGATACATGGTGCATAGAATTTGGGAGAAGGAAAGATCTAGTGTACAGATGTTTTKTTTTAAGGAAAACCTTGCARRKAAATCTAAGGAATGCTTCATCACATTTGTGGATGGAATTMTTAGTAAACYTGTTGACATAGACTAGTGCTCTTAACCCAAGAGGAGTTGAACATGGCACCTATGTACATAGAACAATAGTGCATAATTTTTTTGGAACTGAAATTCTAATTTTACATAAGGTAAATATCCATTCTCATTAATTTTGTCTAAGCACATGATTTTTTGTAGAGGATAATATTGGAGCTCAGTCCTTCCCTTGGGCTTCTTAGTTCACTTACTACTCAACTTAACTATATGATTTGACCTAATAACTAATTATACTAGCACTTAGCGAATGTTACTAGAGAGTGATACCGTGGTAATCAACTCAATGCAAGGATTCTATTGGAATAGGTCTCAAATAAGGGTACTCCCATCTAAATATTACTGTGTTGATAGAATTCTCAAATTCTCAATATTCTGATTTAAGTAGGAATTTCGTGAACTAGCAATAGAAGACAAGGTTTCCAAGGTCTTGAGGGAAAGGGAGTGCAATGTTCTATATCTATTTGATATACATGTAGGGTCCAATAATAATTACTCAACCCAATCTCACAACACCAAATAAGGAGGTTTGACTATACCTTTAGTCGTACTACCCGATTACTCAAGTAATAGAGAGTAATATTCTCGAGTGTTGTTCTTGGTACACTATAGCAACAAGACGGTCGATCGACCTATCTAAAGCTAGTTTTAGGTAACCTAGGGGACTTCCAATATATTTGAGGGTCTATGGAAATAAAATTATGTATACATGAGTTTTTTAATGTACTAATAAGATCAAAGAGGCGCCAACATATATTATAGGGGTGTCCAACTAGGTGAAACGACTTGTATTTCCTACGTGTAGTATTCCTCAACTACATATTTACTTGGTGAAAAAAATATCATTGTGTTATTTATAAATGTCTAAATACATCTATATCCTAGAAAATTATCTAAAAAACTTGTATTAGGAAAGTGTTTTGATACCACTTGTGGTGTTGTTTATTAAGAGAAATGGAAAATTTAGAGTAGAAATAACACAAGATAACAAGATTTAGAGTAGAAATAACACAAGATAACAAGATTTAGAGTAGAAATGATAGATAATAATAAGAATAGGTAATTGTAGAAGAACTAGAATATCACAAATAGAAATACCTTTTATTGATGAAAGAATTGTTCACTTATCTCTTCTAAAGGATAATATCCATATTAACATAGCTCCAATTACAATATGCTTCATAAAACATCCCATTTCCTTGCTTCTAATTCGTTATATAGTTTCTATTGAACCTCCTAGGAGATTTCAAGTGGGTGGAACCTTCTAGTAATCATTCTTATAGTTATTGATTTCATGTTATATATACTACATGGTCCCTATTTAGTAGAGATGAAATCAATACATACCAACCTATCTATTTACTTGAGGATTTAGGGTAAGACCTAATAGGCTTGAACTCATTCCAAGAATGCAAGGGAAAGTGAATAACATGATTATAAGAATGAAAAAGATGACATATCCATGAAATATGTCAAGAGCCATTCATGCATGATACAATGACTTCTAATTCACTACCTTTCCATTGAAAGATTGAAAAATATTAGATAATATTTGATCATTGAGGTTTCCATAGGGTCGATAATATGGAGACACCACAAGTTTCCATATTTAATTAAGTCTTCCTAACCATTATTTTTTTTTCATTGTCCAACATTGATTCTCCTTGAGACATGGTGGAAAGAGATGTTAGTAAAGGAGCGACATAATAGTTATGTGTGGGAATGGAGACTTTATTTTTTTATTAGTCCCTTCCCTTAAAGATGTAGGGACTATATTAAAAGGTTCATCATTCTTACATTAGTTATGCACAAAAACCAACCACTTTTCATTGTTTTATCCAAAGTTTTAACTAATTTATATAATTTTCCAATTCACAATTCACTTTTTACTCTAAGTTCTAAATTTAGGGTATTATTTGGCCTCATATCGAGGCAAAGGGAAAATTTTGTGGTTTGAAACTTAGCATTAGTTCATAGAAATTAAATTTCATATGTTTATCCTATTTAATTCCAAACACATTATATCATTATATTTGTTGTTGTGTGTCAACCAACGTAGTGTAGTTGTAGCTTACATGCAACTTTTTCTAGTTGTAGCTTGGATGGAACGTCCATTGTTATTTTTCCTCTCATCCTTGCAAACTACCAACATCCATTTCATATGATCCTTGCATGAAATATCCATCTCTATATTTCCTCTTATCCCCGCAAACTACCCTATGGTCCCTACAAACTACCAGCATTCATTTCCTCTAATCCCTGCAAACTACCCTCTGGTCCCTACAAACTACCAATGTTCATTTCCTCTAATCCCTGCACACTCTTGTAGACGCAGGAATGTTCATTTCCTCTAATCCATGCACACTCCTGTAGACGGAGGATATAGGCACAAGCACCAGGTGCAACAACCATTTCATTTGATCCCTACATACTCTTGTAGACAGAAGATGGAGGCACAAGCACAAGGTGCAGAGTCAATGGAAAGATTAATTAAAGATGAGTAGTTAAATATCAAAAGAAAAAAATTAGAAATATTGCTTACCGAAGGATTCAACACCAACATCATTTTGACTAGAAGTTGGAGGCCAAAGACAAAAATATGCTTCCACCATATGTTGTATTGCTACCAGAACCAAAGGACTACCACCAATAAGAGATATGGCTCAAGATTTGGGAAAGTGGAAATATAAACATTGGACTACTGGTAATGTATACTCATACACAATAAATTACAAACAAACTCTTTGTAAACAATGTTTGCATTCATTTCTCTTTATACTAAAGCAGTGATTTGAACAACTATCATATTGTATGTCGCAGGCTTGATAAAATGATTGAGAAAATGGTTCTTCTACAAAAGAACATGTACCCTTACATATAGATTCCATATGGGATGTTTTCCATTTTTATTTTCCTTGAGTGGCCATTTTTCTAGTTAAATGTCCAGGTTACCAATAATTTAGCCGAAAATACTTAATGGTTAACGAAAAATACTCATCTCCATCATTTTCTTTCTCTCTGTAAATTAAAGGTATAAAACAAATTATTAATTGTTTAATTTTGTATTTTTTTTCTTTTTAAATGTTATCTTAAATCTTTGAAATTCAAGGAGACTAAGATGGTTGAGTTTGAAAAAACATTCAAATATTTATAGATATAAATGATAACTTAACTTAATATTACAAAATTAATATAAAAATTGAATTCAATCATAAGTAAGTTATATACATATTTCTTATCATCTTTTTATTTTTCTTCTAACCAATTCTTCAATGAATTTTAAATTATATTTTTCATATTATATTTTATCTACTCTTAAATGATTTTTTTGATATTATATTTTATCTACTCTTAGCAAGAAATGTGTAGTAGCAATGTTTGTGTGTCTTAAAGAGGAAGTTCCTTAAAAGGAAGGAGGTGACAACTTAGTTAATATATGGACATATAATATAAATGATTTTTATTTTTTATATTTGGAGAGGGGGTCTCTCAATGACATAATTTATTTTACACTGGAAGTTAAAGACACAGGCTTTGTTGGTAATACTTCTAATTATTTTATTTTTTTGTAGAAGCTTAAGACACGAGTTTTTAGCGTACTCTGTTGGTGATGCTTCTATTTAATTTTTTGTTTTCTTGTCTTAAGTAGGAATATTTAGAGTCTTATCAATTTGGAAAACATACGGTCTGATTAGAGATTTGGAATTGTTTCAAAATTAGTGGCAGTAGACTTCATGTTTGGATGCCAAAATCACAAAATTGTGAACATGTAATACATTACAAAAATCTTGTGCTACAAAGAAGGCCCAAGAAAGGGGACAATCAGTGGAGAAGGAAGAACATAAAAAATATAATTTGCAAGATCATTTTAATATATGTGGTGTCCTCTCAGGTTTTTCTGGTAGACTTATATAAACACTAGAAATAAGATTGACATTGTAAACTTGTTTTCTCTTGTTGGACAAAGTGAAACATAGACAAAATATCTACATCAGACCAAGAGAGTTAATGTTGTAAAGTGTCTTACTAGTATGACGGGCATTACAACATCGAAAACAACATGTATAGGATGCAAAATTGTTGATAAGTGAACAACGAAGTGTTACAACTAGGAACGATTTCTTAAACCTTACTCTCTAGTTTCCACCACTTATGAACATTTTATAATAAAAATACACTTTGTACATACTATACTAATAATTTCAGGTATTAGCACTCAATCAATTTTTTTTATCTTTAATAAGCGTTTTTAAATTATTATTAATATTTTTAAATTTAATATATTATTTAGTCATTTCTCACTATTAAAATATATTTTTTTTTATTTAATTACAATTAAAATACACAAAAATACAAAAATATATTGAAGAACTCTTAAAAAAATATCATCTAACAATCATAAGTTGTTAATCCATTTTGTTAATACATTCAAACATGTTTATATTACATTGTTGGTGACTCGATAGTAGGTTGATTTGCAGATTCAAGAATAGCATAGTCACTATGCCATACTTCTAATTTATGACTTATATATCAAACATATACAAAATGAAAGAGGAACATTGTAAATGAATACGTTCTTTCAAAAAATAGACTTTTTTAAACCTTATTAAAAGGAAAATAATTCAAATCAAAACAAAGTAAGTTATTTAAAATGCATATAGTTACAAGGATTAGATTAACTATGCTTATTATCAACCAATGAACGAAGAAGAATACCAATTCGCAGTTGAAAGAACCTATCCATAGAGAATCCTGAATACAACAAGGAGAAAGAAACTCGACCAAATTTACAACATGGCTCTTGATAATATCATTACTTTCTCAAGAAAGTGATGGGCATGAGGGTTTTGTAAAGGCAATAAACCAATCTTCTGGAAAATCATCGATGCACTCGCAAGGATTTTCGCTTTCCAGAGAGCCAAAATCTTTAAAGTAAACTATTAATTAACGACAAGGGCTTGCTGCTTTGCAACATCTCTTGTTTGAGATGTTAAGAGTAACTAGTCTGGTATATTTGTATCTATGATATCCTCTTTCTTGAGCTTCTTTTCAACACTCTTAATCTACTTACCTTCCTTTTTTTCTAATGACTTGTAAGATATTCATTTTTCCAAATTCCCAATGACCAATTCCCATCACATTTAAAGATCACTATTAAATTTGAATTTTGAATATTAGATTTCTTTAATCAATTATGATCACATTTGGACATTAATATTAAATTTATATTAAAATAAATTATGAATATGATTTTTTTCCAAATTTTCAATTATTATTATTTTTTAATTTGTGGACATGTTGACGTGTAATTATGGGAGTCATAGTTCAAATATGATAAATTTATAATGATCTAGATTTCACATTGTGACCAAGCATTGATAGACTATGTTTTTGTTGGTTGTGGATCCGAATTATCTTCTTGATTTAGACGTCTTTGTTTTCAGCTGTGTTTATTCCCCATGAATAATTTACACCCCGGAAGAATGTACACTCCTCCACCCGGGGAAGTGAAGATGGGGGTTACCCCCTCTGCGGGGTCCGGGGGAAAGCGGGCCCCTAACGTGGGTTCAAGGGACAGTGTTCCCCGATGAGGCTTCGTGGGCAAAGCCCCCAAAGGAAAAATTTCCTTGTAAATTTATATTGTAATTTCATTGTAAATATGGATCGTTCATTATAAGGTCGCAAATCTGACAATAGAAGTTATTTTAGGGTTTTTTCCCTAGAATGCAACCCTCTTTTATGAGGGAAATGTATTGCGGATACATATCAGAGAGAATATTGTATTCTGAGACAGGAGATTGTGAGAGAAAGAAGAGGAAGTTACAATGGGTGTGTTGTAGGTTGTATCCCTTCATTTGTTGGATAATAATAAAGGAAGGACCTAGAAATTTATCTGGTCGATGTAGCCCACACTGCGTGAACCATGTATATCTGTGTCTCTATTGGATTGTGTATATTCTGTGTTTTATTTCTGCATTTTTTTTATTTTATTCCTCAATGATCTTGTTTTTCTAAAAATTGGTATCAAAACGAAAGGTAACTCGCAGGAAAAGAGGATTCCTAGTTCGAGTGGGAGCAATGGCGGAAGAAGGAAATTTTAGGGTCGAGAAATTTAATGGCCAAAACTACCAATTATGGAAGATGTAGATGGAATATTATTTATATCAGAAGGATATATTCCTATGATTGGGTGGAATAGAAAAGAAGACGGCGACCATGAAGGATGAAGAGTGGGAGGTTCTTGATAGAAAGGCACTAGGAACGATGCGGCTGAGCCTGGCAGTGTCAGTGGATTTCAATTTTTTTGAAATAAAAGACAACAAATGAGTTGATGGAATCATTGGATAAATTGTATGAAAAACCCTCAACATCCAATAAGGTATTTCAAATGAAGAGATTATTTAATATGAAGATGTCAGAAGGTGGGTATGTTGCAGATCATTTAAATGAATTTAATAGGGTTACTAATCAACCAAGTTCTGTAAAACTGGAATTTGATGACAAGGTTAGGGCTCTTATAATCTTGTGCTCATTTCCAGAAAGCTGGAATGATTTGGTCATGGTTGTAAGTAACTCTGTCTCTGGTTCAAATACTTTAAAATTTGATGATGTTGTTGGTGTTATCCTTAGTGAGGAAATGTGATGGAAAAACACAGGTGAGAC
>SNQJ01S0004264.1:11008-24358 GCA_010110895.2 Picea sitchensis
GAAGCAAATGTGACATGTGATGTGTTACAAGATTCTTTGATTCTTTCTATAGATAATATTTATGAGTCTTGGGTAGTAGATTCAAGGGATTCATTTCATGCCACACCCCATAGGAAAACTTTTTTAGATTATGTTCAAGGTGATTTTGGACAGGTTCATTTGGGTGATGATGCACCATGCAAAATTGTTGGAATGGGAAAGGTAAAAATAAAGCAAAGCAATGGAAACCAATGGTTATTGAAAGAGGTAAGACATGTTTCAGATCTAAGGAAAAATACAATTTCAACAGGGCAGTTGGAAAGTGAAGGTTTTATATCCATATTTACAGATAAGGTGTGGAAGGTCACCAAAGGATCATTGGTGATAGCAAAATGAGAGAAGGTAGGTACATTGTATTTATGTACTGGTAATATTGACTCTTCTATCTCTTTAGATTCTACAGGAATGGATACAACATTGTGGCATCATAGTCTTGGAAACATGAGTGAGAAGGGGATGCAAACACTTCACAAAAGAAATTTGTTGCCAAATATTAAACAAATTGATTTGGATTTCTGTGAGCATTGTGTTTATGGAAAACATAAGAGAGTCATATTTCTCAAAGTCGGAAAAGAAAAGAAGAGTGAAAGGTTAGATCTTGTGCATACAGATGTATGGGGAACAAATCATGTATCATATCTTGGTGACTCTCGTTATTATGTTACTTTTTTTTATGATGCAACTAGAAAAACTTGGGTTTATTGCATTCGACAAAAATATGATGTTTTTGATACTTTTAATAAATGGAAATCTTTGGTTGAGAAAGAGACAGGAAAAAGGTTGAAGTGTCTCAGATCAGAAAATGAAGGTTAATATTGCAACAAGGAGTTTTATGATTATTGTTCATAACATGGGATTCGTAGAGAGAAGACAGTTACAGGACCACAAGAAAATGGTGTGTCAAAAAGGATGAACAAGACAATCATAGAGCGTGCAAGGAGTATGAGATTGCATGCTGGTTTTCCCTTACAGTTTTGGGTTGATGTTGTAGATATTGTTGTTTACTTAATAAACAAAGGACCTTCAAGCTCTTTGGAAGGTGGAATTCAAGAGGAGGCATGGACAGGTAAAATGGTAAACTATTCTTTTTTGAAGACTTTCGGTTGTGAATCATTTGTTCATATTGATAAAGAAAATAGAAAAAATATTGAGGAAAAATCCAAGAAGTGTACCTTTATTGGATATGATGTTAATGATTTTGGTTATCTCTTATGGGATTATGAAAATCACAAAATCATTAGGAGTTGAGATGTCATATTCAATGAGAAGGTCATTTACAAAGATCAGTTGCAGGGAAAGATACAAGAAAAAGAAAAAACAAAATACACTTTGCTTGATGAGATCACTAAAAAAAGAAATTCCAGAGGAACCAAAAAATCAAAATGTACAACAATAAGAGAAACATGTACCTCAAACTCTTGCAAGTGTTGTTAGAAGATCTACTAGGTTAAGTAGACCCCCTGAACGATACTCTCCTTCATTGTATTATTTATTGTTGACTAATTCTTGTGAACCAGAATGTTATGAAGAGGCAATGCAGGTAGACACCAAAAAGAAGTGGGAGCAAGGAATGAAAGAGGAAGTGGATTCCCTGGTAAATAGAAAGACTTGGGATTTGGTTCAATTTCCTATAGAAAAAATATCATTACATAATAAATGGTTTTACAAGTTGAAGGAAGAATATGGAGGCAAAAAGTGGTACAAGGATAGACTTGTTGTAAAGGGGTTTGCACAAAACAAAGTTATAGATTTTGATGAAATATGTTCTCCTATTGTTAAAATGACTTTAATTAGGACTATTTTAAGTCTTTTGGCTATAGAATATTTGCATTCTGAATAGTTAGATTTAAAAACAACTTTTCTCCATGGGGATTTGGAGGAAGAGATTTATATGCAACAACCACAGGGGTATGAGTTCAAAGGAAAGGAGAATTTGGTATGCAGGTTGAAGAAGATCTTGTATGGCCTAAATCAAGCTCCAAGACAATTGTATTTGAAGTTTGACTGGTTTATGACAAAACAAGGTTATAGTAGATGTCATTTTGATCACTATGTTTATTTTAAAAGGATAGAAAATGGAAGTTATATTATCTTGCTATTGTATGTAGATGGCATGCTTTTTGCAGGGTCTAATATGCAGGATATAAATGTGCTCAAGAAGAAATTAGCTAATTCATTTGCAATGAAGGATTTCGATGCTGCAAAAAAAATCCTTGGTATGAGAATAACAAGAGACATGAAAATTTTCAAATTGACATTGTCTTAGGGTGAGTACATAGAGAAGGTGTTGGAGAGGTTTAGAATGAAGAATGCAAAACCAGTTAGTACACCTTTGGCCAACGATTTCAAATTAACTAAGGAAATGTGTCCCAAGACATAGGATGAGATAGAATACATGTACAGGGTCCCTTATTGATCAACAATTGGAAGTTTGATGTATGCGATGGTTTGCACAAAACCATATATTGCACATGTAGTGGCATTTGTGAGTAGGTATATGAACAATCCAGGTAAAGAACATTGGGAGGAAGTAAAGTGGAGTCTTGGGTATTTGAGAGGTACCACTACTCATGCATTATGTTTTGGAGGTTCAGGCATTGTTCTACATGAATATGTTGATTCAGATATGGCAGGTGATAAATATAGCAGGAGGAGAACCATAGGGTATGTTTTTACTATAGGTGGAATAATAGTAAGTTGGATTTTGAAACTGCAAAAGGTTGTTGCACTTTCAACAATAGAGGCAGATTTTGTTGCTGCTACAGAGGCTAGTAAATAAATGATTTGGTTACAGAGGTTTATGGAGGAATTGGGAAAGAATAAGGAGAACAACATGTTGTACTATGACAGTGAGAGTGTCATTCATCTTGCAAAGAAATCATCCTTCCATTAGAATACTAAGCATATACAGATCAAGTGCCATTTCATACAATCCATCTTGGAAGATGGAAATTTGAATTTGGAATAGATACACACTAGCCAGAATCCTACAGACATGTTAGCAAAGGGAGTAACCAGAGAGAAACTAAGTTCCTTCTCAGTTTCAGTAGTTCTTCAAGAATGAAGATGAAGATGATAAATTTGCCAGGTCCAAGAAGGATCATAATCCAGCATATACAACAACGATGGAGTTTTTGAGATCAGTCTCCAAGTGGGAGATTGTTTGTTGTGGAGCCTAATTATCTTCCTGATTCATAGGTCTTTTTTTTCAACTGTTTTTATACCCCATGAAGACTTTACACCCCCGGAAGAATGTACACTCCATGCAGGGGACTGCAAAGGGGGTTTACCCACTCTGTGGGTTATAGGAGGTCCATCCCCCCGTTTGGAGGGTTCGGGGGAAAGGGAGCCCCCAACCAGGGTTCGAGGGAAAACTTTCCCTGATGGGGATTTGGGGGCGAAGCCCCTGAAGGAAAATTTCCTTGTAAATTTATATTGTAATTTCATTGTAAATATGGAATTTTCATTATAAGGTCATAGATATGATAGTAGAAGTTATGTTAAGGATTATTTACCTAGAAGGAAACCCTATTTTATGAGGGAAATGTATTGCGTCTATGTATCATGGCGAAGATTGTATTCTGAGAGAGGATACCATGAGAGAAAGAAGAGGAAGTTACAACGGGTGTGTTGTAGGTTGTATCCCTTCATTTGTTGGATAATAATAAAGGAAGGACCTAACAATTTATCTGGTGGACGTATACCACACTAGGTGAACCACTTATATATGTGTCTCTATTGTATTTTGTATCTTCTATGTTTTATTTCCGCATTTGTTTTATTTTATTGATCGACAATATTGTTTTTCTAATAGTTTTTTGGTATTTAGAGTAGGGGATTGGAAGACATGGGATGAGCCGAAATTGATCTAAAATCTCCAATGGTTGTAAGACTTGGTACCTAGAAGTTGGTTTGACAATTGAGGACCAATTCCCATTACATTTAAATATCACTATTAAATTTAAATTTTGAATATTATATTTATTTGACAAATTATGACCACATTTGGACATTGATATTAAATTAAATTGTGAATGAGTTTTTTTCCCAATTTTTCAATTATTATTATAATTTAATGTTTGGACATGTTGACGTGTAATTATGGGAGTCACAATTCGAATATGATAAATTTAGAATGATTTAGATTTCACACTATGACCAAGCATTGTTAGACTATACTTTCCCTTAGTTAAAGTAGGGGATTGGAAGACATAGGGATGATTCAAAATGGATCTGAACTCTAGAACAGTTGTAAGGATTAGAAGCTACAATTTAATTTGGAAATTTATGAAGGTTAGAAAAACTATGGAAAACAATGCAAATGTAAAAATGGAATAAGGCAAAAGAAAAAAAATAGAGAATTAAATGAAAAGAAAAAATAATAGAGGAGAGAAAAGACTGAGGAACAAGAAACAAAAGGTAATATTGTTGGCCTTGCCATCCCGCCATATCTCCCTATTTCCTCTTGTAGTTTCACTCTCAAAGGGTCTTTTGGCCAAGGAGATGAGGAGGATAAAGATTTATAATAACAACATAACCAGATATTGTCAAAATAGACTAAAATTCCATTCGAAGCTAGTTTTCCCAATTATGTTTCTAGGGTAAATATGGTGTTTGTTGTGTCTTAAATTCTTGTGATATTTTTATTTGATTGTGCTCTATGATTCATGTTTTAGTTCTAGTTTTAATGGTTTCCAGTGAATAATGGGAGTGCAAATAAGAGAGATATATAACCATACTTGTGGAATCATTTCATTATTGATTTTATCTATTTAATAGGAAGTATAAAAAATCTATTACTACCACTATATGATGCATTTCTAGGCCCAAATATCAAATTTTTCATCTCAAATTCGTTTCACTTCTGTAGGAGATTCTAATTTGGTTCATTCCGCGTTGTTGGGTGAATTTCTCTTTTTGAAAAGATCATATCTCGCCCATAGTCTATTCACTCTCTCTAGGTAAATTTAATCCCTCTCTGGTCGATTCAACTTCTAATTGGGCATTTTCTCTCACCCATAGGTCATACACACCTTGCTTGGGTTGTCTCTCTCTCCTTGGGATTGCACGACTAGTTGTATGAACATGCACTCCACAAACAACAACTTCTATGTCTAATTGTTCGATTAGATTGTATTCTTTGATCTCCATTAAATGGGAAAAAAATATTCCCAGAGATGCACAAAAGAGAAGGATGTGTTCAAAAGGAAATTCTTCCTTTTCATGATCACCATTTTTATGTACTCATTCTTCCTTGACATTGTCTTAGGGTGAGTACATAGAGAAAGTTCTAAGCTAGATGTGCATTGTGAAATTGGTTGTAAAGATAATAAGTATATCTAATGTGCCATAGATATTTGGAAATGCATAAGCATCAGAAGAAACTTTCATGCCTACACATTCTATTAGAAATGGTTTCCAATATTGTCATACATTTACAAGAAACGACGATGGCATAACACGAAAAAATCATTACAATATTGGGTATCAATGGGTTGTGCAGGATAATTGAGTTAAATATTATTTAGGTTTGTTTCCTTGTTTTATATTCTTGCATCATCAAATGAAAGTTATTAACTAATATATGAACAAGTTTCAACCATTGATATTATATACAGTTTGTTCATAGATTAGGTTTAACACACATAAAGTTACAAGGCCTTAGGATTTTAGCCTTGTTTGAATGTTAAGAATTTATTTTTGAGTAGGTGGGAAAAAGATTTATTATAATGATGCAATCCAACACATTGCATATCTAAAACTCTTGGGGAATTTGGGATAGACTGCATGACTTATGTAAAGTAGATTTCATCTACTAATCAAATTATTACATGAGGACTTTATCCATTGATCAAAGTCTTTGATTACAAAGAAGATGAATGGTGAAATAAGACAATGTACTTAGAGGAGAGTGCAGTGGCATTTGAAAAGTCAACTAGATGGAGGAAATTTTGACTTTACAGTGAAGGAAGTCAGTTCAATTACATAGTCCGAACATGATATAGTTGCCATCTTGAGTCCAAGGTATTGAGAGTTTATTGTTGTTATTATCCTTGAAATCCTAACCACCTTTGTAGGAATTGAAGGAGTTGGAAAATGAAAACCTATATTCAGATGCAATAATTGATAGTTTGCATTATTGCATGCACACGTAGACAAACTGGTGACAATAATTATTGTGCAACTTCATCTGAAGATGATGACCTATAAGATACAATGATTATTTTAGCACTAAGGGTGGTAATAATCATTCAATATGAAAAGTGTTGGTTTTTTAGTGTTCCATTTTGCATTCAGGATATTAATCTTGGAAACCTTTTGAAAATAGAGGACTCCCATAGCAATAGGTTCAAGAAAAATATACACTAGATTCCTTTTGTATTAGAATTGTCTCTTGAAATAGAGCATTGCATATATGAATGAACATAATCCTTGAATCCCATAACTTCAACTCAAAATATTGATTGGAAAACTGGAAAACATGATATATAGAGTTATAGAACTGATTTTCATTGTGTTGTCGACTATTTTTTGTGTGTACGTTATGTTAGACAACAATGGACCATTGGTTGGAATATTGTAGGCCTTACAGCCATTAGAAGAACAAAGATATAAATTTTATACTTTAACTTTTATAGAGGATCCATGTTGGTGAAGCAAGTGGGCTATAAGTCCGTCGTTTACAGATCATATTGGTATTCGAGCAGTTGAATCCTTGACCATGATGTATCTGCTAGAAATTTGAAGAGAGCGCAGAATCAACATGGGTAAAGAAAATAGAGAAAGGTTGGAAGACCTAAGAACCATCAATGATCAGCTGCAAGAATACAAGAACCATTGAATGGATATGTCTAGATGTTTAACCAAAGGATGGAATAAATGGAGAAGAACCTTGAGAGCTCAAAATATTTTTGCCAATGCCACAAAAACAATTCAACACCAAGACTCTCTCACTATGGTTATGGAAGATTGGAACAAGAACATAGTCCATGTTGTACACTTGGTAGAGAATTTCATCCAAATGGATAGATGGTAGGAGGACAAGCTCACTCAGATGAAGAGTCAGCTACAACAAGAGTTAGTAGAGGAGGAGGCCTTGGAAAATATCCAAAAAACCATCCAAGAGAATCGAGAAGTAAGGTCACCTTCCATTTCCATTGTAGAATCCAACACCATGACCGAGAAAACTCTAATAAGTGCATCTTCCATAGACCTTTCACAAGATCATCACTTGGGTAATTTTGAAAATCATACCAGAGGCATTGGTTACAGAGTGTTAATGTAAATGAGCTATGATGGAAAAGGGATAGGCAAGAGAAGACAATGAATTATAATCCCCATTGTAGTTACATTGGGGGTTAATCATGAAGGATTGGGTTTTGATGTCATACGAGATAATCCCATGACCATGAAGACCAATTTTTTGAAGGAAAAAGACATGACAGATTTGGCTTTCTCATCAGATGAAATTGAAGCAATACATTAAGATAGAATCCTACTACCACCTTATCCTTCTAGTGGTGGATTTAAAAAGGGAAATGATGAGAATATCTCAAAGACTCATCCAACACCATCACTAAGAGGAAACAACAAGAATATCAACTAGAAGAAGAAGAAGAAGAAGAACCATGGGTATGGATCAGGTAAGGCATCCCTTGTTTGTCATTACTACAAGAATAAAGGCCATATTTATATCAACTATTGGTACTTAGAGGCATGCTCATTTTGTGGGAAGAAAGTCCATCTTGAGTCATCTTATTGGGAGAAGAAATCCATATGCCACAATCCTAATTTTTCTCAGAGGAAGAAGGACAAGAATTATTCCCTGATATAACAACAAAATGAAAGGTACAAGGAGAAGAAATGCATGTCAAGTAGTCCATACAACAACACCAAGAATATTTTCCACCACTACAAGTTGATTGGTCGTTGGGAAGTAAATATTTAGTGACTTCATCCATATCTTCACCCCAGAAACTGCATAGCCAAGAGAAGAGTGTGGAGAGTGAAGATTGAAGAAGATGAATATTTGATTGCATCTCCAATCCAATTAGCTATAACACAAGAAGTCAGTGTCACCAACAAGATAGATAATAGGTTGATTCAAACAGAAGTCACCATCCATTTGTTGGTTTCAATATTGTATATAAAGAACCCATTCTGGAAGATGTGTCAGATATTGGTGCACAAAGATTAATAACATTGGGGGAGTTCTTAAGAACTCCAGGAAGTGATTGTAAGCATGCGCAAGCATCAAAGAGTTGTTTCCATGCTAGGAAACAAATTATTCTTTCAAGAGAATGAAAACCACACTTCCCTTGTGGAATTGTTACGTGATGGAATAGAATGTTGGGGTCACGCTAAACATAGACCAACATTTGAACTAGATTCAATGACTACCAAGATGGACCATCTCCAAGACTGAGAGAGATTGAAGTGAATGATGACTGTGGAGTTCAAATTTGTTGATATCTCAGAGCTAAGAGTCAATGAGAAAAATCATGCATTGTGGGAACAAGTGAGCCATTAACCCAAACCAAAGCCATAGACAAGATTGGAGCTAATATATAGAGCTACGAGATATATTTGGAGTTGTATCCATGAGCCAGATTTAGATCCATGTTCCAGAGAAATAGATAGAATGCACAGTGATCTAGATTGGTTTAATTTGAGATTTTGAAGACCAAAAAGCCTCTCAATGGGGAAGTGTGATCCGAAATGGATCTAAACTATCAAATTATTATAAGACTCAATACTTGTAAGCCAATTTAGAAATTTATGAAGGTTATGAAAAACAATGCAAATGTAAAAATGGAATAAGGAAAAAGAAAAAAATAATAAAGGAGAGAAAAGGGTGATCATGAATGGAAAACAAAAGGTTAGCCTATTGGTCATCCCATTACCCTAGATATCCTTATTTGCTCTTATAGTTTCACTATCAAAGGGTATTTTAGCCAAGGAGATGAGGAGAATATAGATCCATGAAATAATTGTAACCACGGATTTCCAAAATGGATTGAGCATCCATTCAAATATAGTTTTCCCAATTGGGTTTTGAGGGTAAATATAGTGTCCATTGTATCTTGAATTGCTCTGATATTTCTATGTGATTGTAATCTTTGCACTCATGTTTTAGTTTTGGTTTTAATGGCTTCTAATGAATAGTAGGAGTTTCAATGAATCAAACTAGATCTAGTAGATCTGTTATTATACTCTCTATTAAAAAAGGAACAGAAGGGATATTTTGTTGCACAAACCTAACTCCTGCATCCTGGTTGTGAAATTCCTACACAATTTTACGCATTAAAAATGTGGGAATTTTGTTACTACAGTATTCTTCACACCGAAGTATAACTTTGCATGAGTAAAAGTAGAATAAAAATAGTATATTGGTCTCGTCAACACCCTTATCTAAGACCTATCCCATTGGGTTCCTCTCTTTTCCCTGATCATCATGGTACCCATCACTTGTAATCTTTTTTTGTCTATGGAACCACCCACCCTTCCTAACACCCTTATTTTCCACTTATCCCATTGGTTTCCTCTCTTCACCCCATCCACAATAATACCCCTCATCTGTAACTCTTTTTTCTATGTAGACCCACCTGTCCATTTTTTTCTAGTGCCAAATGTCTCTCTCCCGCAACCAAGAACTCACTACCTTTCTCAAAGACAACACCTAGAACATAAAGGACATCTTATACATCTATTCTAACATTATCTCCCTCAATTCCTATGTTTCTACTCTCAAGGACCAATATGCCTCCATCAAAGACACACTTGAAAAATTATTGAGTTGATCCATGAACTCGTCCTCATCTAAACAACCTTCCTATTAGGAATACCTAGACTATTCTCATTTTCAAAACCCTCATTCCAATCACCTTCATCATGAATTGTTTCTTTCAAGAGTCGAGGTGAACAAATTTGATGGCTTGGATCCCATGGGTTGGGTCACTCAAATGGAACATTATTTCTCCTTACATGGCATCACCAATGAATTGGAAAAACTTGGTTACAGTGTCCTCTATATAGATATGGAATGTTGGAAATGGTGGCAATGACATAAAACTTCATTCCAAGCATATGGTTCTTAGACATAGTTTGTACCTGAGATTTATGAATGCTTTGACACTCATACACACCATTTGGTTTGTTTGACCAAGTTGAAATACTCTAGAATGGTGGAAGAATTTATATCCTCCTTTGAGAACTTGACTTTCATAATGGAAGGTATGTCAGATTCCTTCTTCAGGAAATGCTTTATCAATGGCCTAAAGGATGAAATACGGGCCTAGGGCCTAATGAATCACCCCCAAACTTGGTTGGAAGCTACTAAAAATTCCAAGGAGGAACAATAGGTTTTTCCTTCACAGAGTAGAAAACCCTATTGTATTCCTCACCCTAGACCCACCAATCCTACCCCTTAGGACACTCCTCTCAATATCCATAAATTATCTCAGGAAGAAATGGTTGAATGAAAAATCAAGAGTCTTTGTTATCATTGTGATGATAAATATTTTCTAGGGAACAAGTGTAAAGAACATAAACTTTTATGGCAATTTCTAAGGTTTTTTTGATGAGGATGTTGATGTTTCCCCTATTGAAGAGCTACCCCAAATAGATGATCTTACTCAACCCTCTGATACACCAAAATTTCAATCATTGATTTCAATGCATGCCCTCATTGGCTTCTTTACTCCCAAAACCCTCAAGTTAATTGGCTACATTAAGCATAGAAAAATCATCATCCTAGTTGATAGTGGAAACACCCATAATTGTATTCATCGCCCAACAAATCAATTGATATATCCATGCAGTCAACAATTTTCAAATCATGATTTCCAATGGCGGTTCCATGAAATGTGGTGGGAATTATGAAAATGTGTTCCTACAAATTGGTCAATACCACCTAAAATCTCATATGTTTTCTATCGACATGGGAGGTTGTGACATTATGTTAGGTTTGGAATGTTTACACACTATTTTCCCCATCCTCCTGGATTTTAAGGACATAACCATGCAATTCCAATAGGAAGGACAACACTATAAGTTCGAAAGAATCACGACAGACTCACCAGAGATCATCAGTTCCCACCAAATGGAAAAGATAATCAAAAAGGTCATTCTAGAATTATTGCCCAACTCCATTCCATTGAATCTGTTAGCACTCCGTAATTTTTCCAAGGCCATGGAGGCAATCACTAAAGTAACATCAAACCACCTAGAGTCCTGGATCTATCCCTCCAAGACTTAGAGAGGGTTCTTTTTGTCTGATATATATATATTTTATAATAGATTTTAGGCTATTTATTACTGTACAAAGGTTTTTATTTAAAGAATTTGGTAGGGGTAGAGAAGAGGAACCATTGGGCTATGGAGTCACAGCAGCAAAATAATCAAAATCCTTTTTCAACAAGCTAATATTGCAGGGAAAGGTAGACTACTCACTGGATCCTTTGATTTAAATGAAATGGGACAGAAGAAAAAGAAATAAATTGATTCAGAGGAAGAGCAATTGAGAATTATTCAACTGAAAATCAGATGAAACCATGGAAATTATTCACAGCCAAAACAGAGTGTATCTTGCAGCAAATTCTATGTTATAACTCCTGCAAATAATTCAAAGAGAGAACATGTATGTAAATAGAGAAAACACATTTACTAATGAGATACACACATCACCAGTCAAATTAATCACAAGAATCCTGCAACATAGCACTGTATTATTTGGAAAATGAAACAGGCTCACAATGAGCTACATTACAATGTTGGTCCTATCCCACTAACTAGTCTCAAGTGATCCCCTTGTATATTTGAATTATAACAATATATATAAATATTGTCTCCCAAGATCAGGATTTCGAATTCAACAACCTCAGCCAAAAATAGAGACAAATCCCTGAAAATCTTGAACTGTCTGCCATGAAAAACGGGTCGAACTGCTGAAAATAGGGGTCAACTCAGACATTTTTATCTCCCATAATATGAAAGTTGTATGGAAACTGAAATAGGTTATTGTATATGATTCCTTCCTTAAAAAACTATTCTTTTGGTTTTTCTCAATTCATATCCATATCGCCAAAACAACCACCAAACGATCATGACCAAAACAGGAAAGAAATGGAAGTCTGAAAACTAGGGCTCAGAGATGGATTTTATTCTCCCAACTTATGACACCTGTTTAAATTATGGGAGAGGTTATTGTTATTCATCCTGTTATGAACAAAACCCTCTCTCAGATTTTTAAAATTCATTTCCGTTTGGCCGCAATCGCTCTTGGAAAACAGGTAGTCAAAATTGGCGAAAACGGTTTTTTTGGTTATTTTGGGGAAGGCAGTTTTTGAGGGGAAAAAGTGGTTTTCGGACCCCCGTTGGGTGGTAAGTGGTATTAGGGGGGGGTATGAGTTCACCAGATGGTGACATGTGTCCTTGGTGGTTTTTCATATCGACCCCCCTTTTGGTTGAGTGACGTAATGGGGGCGGTCTGATCTATGGGTAAAGGGTGTGGGTGTAGACTTAGGATTAATTTTATTTTAGATTTTTTTTATTATTTGTTTTTAATTTTTGTTTTTTTAGTTTATTTTATTATATATTTTTAGTTTTTATTTTGTTTTGTTTTGTTTTGTTTTGTTTATTAGTTTTTAATGTTTTTTTTATTATATGTTTTTTGTTTTTATTTTGTTTTGTTTTGTTTTGTTTATTAGTTTTTAATTATTTGTTATATGTTTTTATTATATGTATTATGTTTTATTCATTTTATTTACCATTTAATTAATGTTTTATATTATTGTTTTATTTTTTAATTTATATGTTTTATTTCATTTCTTAATTAATGTTTAATTCTAAAACACTAACCTAATTACTAACTTAAACAAATTAACTTTATTACTAATTATTAATTAATTAATAATTTATTTATTTTTAACAAGTCTAACCTAGTTTTATTAGTCTAACTCCACTAATTTAATTAATATTAACATTATTATGCTAATTAGTGTTAAAAAATGCCTCAAAAAATTTATTACTAACCTAATGTTTTTTATCCTAAGCTTGTTTATGCATGTAGGGACAAAAACGATGGAGGGGTGAAAAAATGGAGGGTGAGGGCATGAAGGGTGCGGAAGGGTGATGAAGGATTGGGTGAAATGGATGGAGGGGGAAATGGAATCAACCAAGTCCAGCAAGCCAATTTTTTTCATCCCAAGACCAACGCCAAATAAACAGCTGAAGAATCAAGTTACCTATGATTATAGTACCCCAACATAGGTTTCACCTGGGGATGACAGTGTTAGGTAGCTAGAGAGGTAA
>SNQJ01S0004264.1:24368-67421 GCA_010110895.2 Picea sitchensis
ACTATATAAAGGGGTTCAAGCAATGTAATGGGACATGAAGAGAAAAATATTGTATTGTGAGCTAAATCTCAATACGAGGTTGTCCGCTCAAAGAGGAAAGTGAACAGGATAGGATCCCTTCCATAATAGGATCCATTGTATGGTGTTACCCTACCTCAAAGGTTTTCTAATAATTAAGTGTGGTTTCTTCTATCATGCTTTTTGGATCTATTGTGTATTCATTATTTGTGGTGATTATATTTGTAGATCTATTTAGGTTCTTAACATTGGTATCAGAGCACTTTATTTGGAAAACATTGTGGGCAAATATTTTTTATTTTTGCATATTTTTTTTTGAAGAAGAAGAAAAAAGAGGGCCTTGACATTCCAGAAATTTTTGGTATATTTGTATGAAAAATTTGTAGAAAAGGTTATATATATGAGTTCCTCTCATAAAAACACCAAATTTGAAAAAAAAAATCGTTTGAAACGGAGTGCGGGAAGTCAAGATATTGAAGTTTTAAAATCTGCAATTTTTTAGGGTTTTTTCCACAGACGGCGGCGCAATTTTTTTATTTCTGTAGCAGTTGGAGGCTGAATTTGCCCAAACAAATTAAATATATAAGTGCCTCTCACAATTTCAGCCAATTTAAAAAAACAAATCATCCGAAACGGAGTCCGAGAAGTGAAGTTATGAGCATTTTAAATTCAACATTTTTTCAGGGTTTTTCCGAAAAACGTTGCGATTTTCTGCAGTAATTTATTGTTCTATTTTTTGGGTTTTTTCGTGATGGTGATGAGACTTCAGATTTCATAGGGTGCTCATATGGCTATTTCTTCTCAAACCCTCAAATAAATTCTACATATTACTGAAGCATTCAAAGCCCAATGGTGTGACACATTGCATGACCGATTCCATGACCTTGCAAATGGCCTCAATGATAGTTTATGTAGTATTCAAGATTCATTGGATAGCATGTAGGAGAGATTTCTTATGGCGGACATCATGAATGAATATCATCAAGAAGTGTATTCTTGGTATGCTTTGGAGGATGATTTTGATGATTGGTATATGGATAGTTGTCATTTCTGGGATGACAACCACTTCCATCTTCTATTTGATGACTCTCCTTCACCTCATATAGAGCACATTATGGAGAGAAGTCCAGCATCTTCTATGCACACTATTTTTCAGTATTCTTCAGTACTAGTATGTTATTCACATGATTTTGGGGATATGGAGGTATCTACATATTTGGATCCCCATGATCAATGTAGATCTTTGGAGTATCATTTTCAGCTGGATCTTGAGTTTAGATATATTTTGTGTGGAGTTCACATGAACACTTGGGCATGGGACCCCAATTCACAATCGATGTTGGACTACTTTAGCATGATGGTTTTCATTTTTTCATGGAACCCTGGCTCTCTAGTCTACTTTAGCACTATGGTCCACACTTATCCATGGGACCCTGGTATATGGTTGTACATCAAGCATTGAGGACAATGCTTTCATAAGGGGGATGGAATGTTAGGTAGCTAGAGAGGTAGTAGGGGGGGCAGAGGGCCCATAGTTATAATAGTGGAGGTCATTCAATGTAAGGTGGACTAGGTCCACTATATTATTAAATAAGGCTCACTATGGTAGTTAGACATAATAAACGGGTAGTTAGATATAATAAATGTAAGAGTACTTCTTAGAATGTTCTACTTCTAGAAGATTCCTCCTCTAGAATGTTCTTAGGTGATGGTAGAACTATATAAAGGGGTTTAAGCAATGTAATGGGACAGGAAGAGAAAAATATTGTATTGTGAGTTGAAGCTCAATAGGAGACAGCCCCCTTGAAGAGGCAAGTGAACAGGAGAGGATCCCTTCCATAATAGGATCCATTGTATGGTGTTTCCCTACCTCAAGGGTTTTCTAATAATAAAGTGTGGTTTCTTCTATCATGCTTTGTGGATCTATTGTGTATTCCATATTTGTGGTGATTATATTTGTAGATCTATTCAGGTTCTTAACAGACAGCTCTTTTCGGGAGCTGACAAGAACCACTAAAATCTAAACATGCAGACCAGTGTTTTATCCATTGGGTTGATCCCAAAATATGAACATTGTTCTGATCTTCAACTGATATGAAATCATACTGAAATATGAACTTGAAATACACATTGAACTGGAAATTGTACTGCAAACTACAACTGAAAAAATTGCTGAAATGAATGCTCAAAGAGTTGAGATTCTTTTCACACTGCTACCTACTCTATACTGTTGAAAATCATGTTGAATCAAATAATACAAAAAATCCAATGAATCCATTCAAGTAGCTACCGAAACAAGTGGACTACTTGACTTCTTGACACCACAATCAAAAGGACAACTTGACCCTTTGTCCACAGAGTCAAAACTGCAAAGTGTAATGGCCACTGTTGAAAACACGATTGATCTTTTATGCTGAAAAAATATCCCATGTAGTCTGCTATGGGATCAGGAAAGATACAACCTATTTCTTGAATTTCAACAAAATTATGGTCATAATTGGGTATGACACATAAGATTTTTACATCATTATACAGTTCTTGAGATGGCTGCCAATTTTTTGTTGAACTTTGAAATGAAACTCCTGTTGAAACAGACCATGAAAGATACTACCTAATTATGTCTATATCATAACCTCTTTTAAGTTCATAGCTAGCCAATGAACCATTACTTTGACAACACAAGTTATCCAACACATCAACTATTAGGTCTTGTAGGAACTGAGATGTTTGTTGCATTGGCTCCAATGAAATTTCTTGATCTTCTATGTGTTTATTCTTTAGTGCACACTCAAGATTCTTCTTCAAAAACTGAAATGAATTAAATCTTAATGGTACAGAGTTATATTGTATTAA
The DNA here is from genome assembly GCA_010110895.2 of Picea sitchensis. Taxonomy (NCBI): domain Eukaryota; kingdom Viridiplantae; phylum Streptophyta; class Pinopsida; order Pinales; family Pinaceae; genus Picea; species Picea sitchensis. The sequence goes on from SNQJ01S0004264.1 coordinate 27,240, forward strand.
TTCATCTTCTATTTGAACCTCAATGTAATATAGGGGTTTCAACGTTGGAGCAAGAACATTTTCATGTCATCTATGACATCCTCAACAGATTTATCAGAACATTCTCCATCTCTATTATTGACAACATGTTTATAATTTTCTCTCAGAAAATGAAATGAAGAGGAACATAAGGGCAACGATTTTTCCCTTACTCTGAGATTTTATGCATTTTCCTCATTGATGTCATAATCAATATGAATAGGTTGATTGTTATATTTGAGTTGTAACTGATCTTCTTCCTACCAAAAGAATATTGTTGATTGTTTTGAAGAATTCACATTGATGTAATCATCATCATATTGATCATACTTGGGTAGATTGTCTATGAAATAAATGACATCAAACATACACATCATATCAAGTGATTTCTCCTCTACAAGATGATTTGGATTTTCATCTGTGTCCATGTTGTGAATTGAATACATGAAATAATCATTTTCCAATCCATGATACCAATGGTGAGTTGTAAAGTGTTTGGAAATAATGACCCTTTCTTTCTTTGTAACCAATGGAACAAGATCCCTTTGAAAATCATGTTCATTTCCCATGATGACTTTCTGCATCATTCTTTTCATTGTGTTGGACAAAATGTCCAGTTTATCTTCTGAAGATTTCAGCTGCTCCTTTGTTATTTTCTCCCTTTCTCCTGCCTTGATATTTGACCTTTTGATCAACAAATTAGCTTCCACACTAATTGCACTATCCTGCATCTCCTTGACTGTAGTAGTGTTCCTTTCTCTTAGTTGAAATGCCATCTCCATATCAAAGGCATCTAGGTAGTGTAAAAGAGATGAACCAAGAGGTGATCTTATATCAACAGGCATTGAATTGTAAACTTGATTGAATTTGGCTGAAACTTTCTGCATTGTTTCTCCTAGATGTGTTTTCAAATGATCACACTCTTCTAGAATGAGGAAAAGATTTCTCTTGATCTCCCATTTATTAAGGAATATTTTACAAACTATTGAAGATTGGGAATGCTTGCAGCTGACAAACTTTTGAACCATTCCTTAGCTCTATCTTGCAAAGAAAGAGCAAAACATCTCATGTACACATCATTTTCCTCAACCAAAAAAAGATCAAGAAAATTCTCAAAACCCTGAATGTGTTTCACAGCAGTGATGTTACCATATTCTCCATCAAACCTGGGAAGATATTTCTAGTAATTGACAGGGAAATCATGGAGTATAGGGGGTAAGATAAAAGGATTTTATCTATCTAGAATATTTACAGGTGTAGGAGTATGTACAAGGGTTGTAAAACTAGGCTTGATCCCTTGAGGCTCCTCAGTTTCAATTTGATAAACATGAGTTTCAACAATATGGGATTGTCTAGATTCACAAAAGAAAGGAAATAATTAAAAATAAAACCTATTATGTCTTGGATGAAATTCCAACTTGCATACCTGATCTTTTCAAATTGTCTTATCATGTTTCAGGTTCTTCCTCCATCAGAGTATTTGAAACTGATTGGATTTGATTGGAGTCGTAGGGTGGATGATTCAGCCTTCTTGTGTCTGATCATTGTCCACTATCAGTAATTATATCTGGAACTTGATCTGCTTTTCTGAGGAAGGGTCCCCAGTATGATCGCCACTCTTTTAGCACTCTATAATTTGCCCAAGGTTGTGGAGGAAATCACTAAGGTAACATCAAACCACTTGGAGTCCTGGATATAGTCCTCCAAGACTTAGAGAGGGCTCTCTCTGTCTTATCTAGCTTTGTTTATAATACATTTTAGGCTAGTTATTACTATACATAGGTTTTAATTTAAAGAATTGGGTAGGGGCGGAAAAGAGAAACCATTGGGCTATGGAGTCATAGCAGCAAAATAATCAAAATTTATTTTCAACGGGATAATCTTGCAGGGAAAGGTAGAGAACTCACTAGATATTTTGATTTAAATGACATGGGACAGAAGAAAAAGAAAGAATTCAATTAAGAGAAAGATAAATTGAGAATTCTTCAGCTAAAAATCAGATGAAAACATGCAAATTATTCACAGTCAAAACAGAGTGTATCTTGCAACAAATTATGTGTTATAACTCCTGCAAATAATTCAGAGATCCAACATGTATGTAAACAAAGAAAACACATTTACTAATGAGAGACACATGTCACCGGTCAAATTAATCACAAGAATCCTGCAACATAGCACTATATTATTTGGAAAATGAAACAGGTTCACAGTGAACTACATTACAATGTTGGTCATATCCCACTAACTGGTCTCAACCAATCCCCTTGTACATTTGAATTATAAAAATATGTAAAAATATTATCTCCCATGATCAGGAGGTCAAATTCAACAACCTCAGCCAAAAATAGAAACAAACCCTTGAAAATATTGAACTGTATGCCATGAAAAATGGGTCGAACTTCTGAACATAGGGGTCAACTCAGACATTCGTATCTCCCAAAATATGAAATATGTGTGGAAAATGAAAGCAGTTATTTTATATTAGTCTGTCTTTAACAAAAACCTCTTTCAATTTTTCTAAGTACATCTCCAGCTCGCCAAAACAGCCACCGCAAGGTCATGACCAAAACAGGAAAAAATGGAAGCCTGAAAAATAGGGCTCAGAGATGGCTTATATTCTCACAAATTCTGACACCTATGTAAATTTTGGGAGATTTTATTGTTCTTCAGCCCGTTCTGAACAAAAAAATCTCTAGTATTTTCAAAATTCATTCCCATTTTCCCGGAATCTCTCTCGGAAAACAGGTGGTCAAAACTGGCGAAAATGGTTTTTTTGGTTATTTTGGGGAAGGCGGTTTTGGAGGGGTGAAAGTGGTTTTCGGACCCCCTAGGGTGGTAAGGGGTATTAGGGGGGGTCCTAGTTCACCATATGGTTACATGTGTCCTTGGTGTTTTTTCATATCGGACCCCCTTTTGGTTGAGTGACGTAAGGGTGGGTGTTCGATATATGGGGAAAGGGTGTGTGTGTAGACTTACAATTAATTTTATTTTTGTTTTTTCGTTTTATTTATTATATGTTTTTTTTTTTTTAATAGTTTTAATTATTTTTTATATGTTTTTATTATATGTATTATGTTTTATTTATTTTATTTACTTTTTAATTAATGTTTTATATTATTTTTTTTATTTTTTTTTAATTTATATGTTTTATTTAATTTATTAATCAATGCTTAATTCTAAAACACTAACCTAATTACTAACTTAAACAAACTAACTTAATTACTAATTATTAATTAATTAATAATTTATTTATTTTTAACAAGTCTAATCTAGTTTTATTAATCTAACTACACTAATTTAATTAATATTAACATTATTATGCTAATTTATGTTAAAAATGCCTCTAAACATTTATTACTAACCTAATGTTTTTTATCCTAAGCTTGTTTATGCATGTAGGGACAAAAATGGTGGAGGGGTGAAAAAATGGAGGGTGAGGGCATGAAGGGTGAGACAGGGTGATGAAGGATCAGACAAAATGGATGGAGGGGGAAATGGAATCAACCGAGCCCAACAAGCCAGATGTCTTCATCAAGGGAGAAACGCCAAATAAATAGTTGAAGAATCAAGTTACCTATGATTATAGGACCCCAACATAATCCATTGAGACTCCCTTGGTGTACCCTAACGTCCAATCTATACTTTCCCGACACCAAGATATTTTGAACACTCCCCATGAACTTCCCCCTTGCCATGGTGTCCATGATCATTCCATTCCTCTACTACTAGGAAGTCTTCTTCCCAATGTTCACCCTTATCATCATCCCTTTGCCTAGATAATTGAATTTGAGGAAATTGTTCAATAATTGCTAGAAGCGGGTGTTTTCCATCCCAATATTATCCCCTATTATTCTATGGTAGTCATGGTAATCAAGAAAGGAGTCACTTGGCGCATGTATCCTGATTTTCGTGCCCTCAAAGAACTCACAATCAAAGACAAATTTTCCATTCCTATCATTGATGACCTTTTGGATGAATTGAGTGGTGCTCAATACTTTACTAAACGTGATCTTCATTCTGGCTACCACCAAATACGTATGAAAGAGGAAGAGCCTCCTAAGACTAATTTTAGAACTCATGAGGGTCACTATGAGTTCTTGGTCATGCCCTTTGGCCTCTGTAATTCCCTCTCCATTTTTCAACGTCTCATGAATCGTTTATTTCATCCTTTCCTCTGTCATTTTGTCTTATTTTTATTTGATGATATTCTCATCTATAGTAAAACTTGGGAACCATGTCTCACCCATGTGGATAAAGTTCTCCATTTACTATCTAAGCGCAAACATTTTCCCAAACAATCTAGATGTTCTTTTGTAGCCTATGAAGTTGAGTACCTAGGTCATATTGTCAGCAAGGATGGTGTATGGGTGGATCCTAATAAAATTTTAGCTATGAAGGATTAGCCTCACCCTAAAACTCTTAAAATATTGCATGTTTTCTTGGGTTAAATGGGCTATTATTGCAGGTCTTTTCAGAATTATGGAAAAATTATAGCTCCTCTCACTATTGTCCTTAAAAAGAATGCTTTCATTCAGACTCCAGGATTTGATCAATCCTTCCAAGACTTGAAAGAGGTTATGTGCACAACTCATGTCCTAACACTACCAGGCTTCACCAAGACTTTTTTTCTAGAATGTGATGCATCAGGGAAAGGAATTGGGGCATTCCTCATGCAAGATGGTAAACCTTTGGCTTTAAATAGCAAACAATTGTCAGAGCAACATTTGGGCCAATCAACCTATCAAAAATAAATGTTGGTTATTCTACATGTGGTGGATCTCTGGCATCCTTATCTATTAGGGAAAGTATTTTTTATAACAAATAATTTCCACCCCGAAGCAACAAAAATGGGTGACCAAGATATTTGAATATGATTATGAGATCATATACAAGAAGGGAAAATAAAATGTGGTTTGTTATGCTCTTTCAAGGAAATATGAAGAGCAATTTTCCTTATTTCCCTCTCATTCATTTTCATAGACTGGGTTTAGGTTGTTCACTAGGAATGGTTACAAGACCCCAAACTTTCTAGCCTGATCCAAAAATTGCAACAGGATCCTCAAGTTTCTCCAAGGTACTCTTATAAAAATGAAGACCTTCTCTATAATGGTCATTTGTATTTAAGAAAACAGTTGAACCTTAAATCCATGGTGCTCTCTAAGTTTCATGCTTCACCCATAGTTGGGAATTCAATATTTATCAAAACCTATGAACAAGTCAAATGCTATTTTTCTGGGAAGGTATGAAACAAGACATATTCACCTTTGTGGTTTAATGTGATACTTGTCACCAAAATAAGGGAGAAATATTCAAATCTGCAGGTACACTCCAATCACTCCCAATTACACCTAATATCTGGATGGATATATCTATGAATTTCATTGTTGGCTTACCTAAATCAGAAAATAAGTAATTCATCATGCTAGTAGTAGATCTTCTTTCCAAATATTCTCATTTATGTTCTCTTCAACACCTGCTCACCATATCCGCAGTCGCTCAATTTTTTATGTATAATATATTCAAACTCCATGGCATGCCTCATTCTATTGTCTCTGACCATGATCCAACTTTCACCAACAAGTTTTGGAAATAATTGTTTAGAATATCGGGAACTCAATTACATCTTAGAACCACCTATAATATATAGACTAATGGAAAAATTGAAGTTGTAAAAAAGTAATTGGAAACATATTGGTGGTGGTTTGCATCCGATAGAAAAAATCAGTGGGCTCAGTGGTTACCCCTAGTTGAATGGTGGTACAACACATCTTACCATACTTCCACTCAAATGACTCCCTTTGAATTCATCTACTGGAAAAATACACCATCGGTTCTCTAATACATGTCAAGTGTCTGCAAGGTTCAAGAGGTTTACAATAATATTACAATATATGCAGCCATCCTCCATACCCTCAAAGAAAATTTGGTCCAGGCTCATAATAGCATGAAGCAACAAGAAGATCAAGGTCATTCTAAACATCAATTCAAGGTGTTTCTTCGTATCCAAACTTATAAGTAGACGTCACTCAAATCTCAACATTGTTAGAAACTTTCCCCCAAATTTTATGGTCCTTATACAATTCTCAAGTGAGTGGGGCATGTGTCTTAATAGTGACTTGTTCCTAGTCACTCTAAGATCCATCCTATTTTTCATGTCTTTTTTCTTAAAGAAATTGATTGGAACTAAGTACCAGACTCGAAACAGTCTCCCTGAGTTGGATGAAGAAGATTCCATTTGGTTGCATCCACAATCGTCTCCATCAACACACCATCAAGGAAGTTATATTTTAGTGGAAGTATACACTAAGAGAAGATGCCAAATGGGAGTCGGTTACCATTCTACAACAATTTCCTCATCGCAAGCCTTGAGGACAAGGATTTTTTTAAGTGGGGGTCATGTGAGGGACCTAACCTCCCTAACCCCTCATGTAGGTAGAATTATATATTTTCCATGTAATAAAGGTTGGAATTAGTAAATAAGGCCTAGTTAATAATGTGAACAAGTATAATGTAAGAAGACTTAACATAAGCTTCCACTTCTTGAAATATCTTCCTCTAGAATGTTCTTTAGAAGATATAATTAGTATAAATAGGAGTAGAAGGCATCAGAAAGTCTTGTCTTGAGAATTATTGTAATAGAGCTCTACTCTGTTGGACGTTTCCCCCTCGAAGAGGAAATTGAACTTGGATTTGTATCAATAAAGGTATCATTTTTTGTGTTTTCATTCTCTATATTTTGTTGTTCCACTAGTATTCGTTGCAATATTTTTATTTCTACTTATTATAATACATTCGATACCTTACACATTCTAATATACATCCAACTAACTCTACTGAAATCCTTTAACAAATCAACCTTGTGAGTGAGGGCCTTCTTATTTCCTCTATTAATGGAGTGTAATACCTTTTGGGAAATTCCAATCGCTTCATGAATTTTTCTCCCTCCAAGGAATCTAAATTATTTAAGAGAGATATGTTCTGATAAAATATCCTTTGGGTGACAAGATATTGTTTTCAAAATAATTTATATATGTTGTTGCAAAGAGAGATGGGCCTTAATTTCTCATAGGTATATGGATTGTAATATTTAGGGGTGAGTGCTATGAAATTAGTGTTGAAGGTTGCCAAATTCTACCTAGTGGATCTTGAATACTCCACTACCTTTAACATCTCACTTCCTAGGAATTCAAAACAACCAATATAAAATTCCACAAGATGCTCATCCAGACCAAGGATTTCATCTTTCTAGAAACTATGTAATACCCTTTGAAGTTCTTCCATTGTTATTTCTACCATTGGTTGGGTGTTTATCTCCTAGTCAATGAAGCTAGGGAAGTGGGAAGCCACCTTGAGTATGGCATAAATGGTTGCTCAATATGATTCCTTGAAAACATTCATGAAGTATGAAGTCTCTTCCTCAACTAGTTCAACAAAGGATGTGTCTTTTGTTTTGTTTTCTCTATCAATTGCCTTGTTTTTATTTATTGATTTCCTATTGTTTTCAAACTAATGGAAAATTTTGGTGTTTTCATCACTAGCTTGTAGACAAATTGCTCTTATTTTTATTCTCCACTCATGTTCCCTTTCCAGCAAGATTTTCCTTCTTCTCTCTTCCACTGATTTGAGTGAATCCTTTTTCTATTCTGAAAATAGTCCTTCTGCTTCCCCTTCAAGATCTTTTTGTATCATTCTTTAAATTTCCACCAAGGACTTGTTATCTCTCTTCCATATCTCCTTTGACTAGGAAATTTCTATGGCCTTTTATCTCTTAATATTTTCTTGGAATTGGAGGGGTGGGGATTTTGGAGAGGTGGAATCAAAAGGACTCTAGCGAGCCTTGATTTCTTCTATGAAGGTTGGGTTTGCTAGCCATGTCGTCTTTAGTTTGAAAGGGATAGGTGGTTTTCCCATGGAGGGAGCGAGCTCCATCAATATGGGGAAATGGTCCAAGTCACCATTTGAAGAGACCCACTGACAAAACCTTATATTGGCTTCCAACATATTTTCTAAGATGAGAAAATGGTCTAGTCATTTGGACATTCTAGCCTCCCTTGTTTTGATATTCCTCCATGTAGGTGATAGTTTTACTAGTTGAATATACAACATACCAACTTCCTCCAGGTTTGTGAATCCACTAAAGGATCCATATATGCAACCAAACCCCAAATGTTTCTAGCTCCAAGTGTGAATTTGAGGCCTCCACCAATTATAACAACCCTTTCTTTAGAACAGGGTTGTGAAGTGTAGATTCCAAAAAATAAATCTATCTAAGTAGGGCCCATAGAGGTTGATGAAATAAAAATCCAATTTCAATTCTAGGGATTAAAAAACAGTACCTAAGATAGCTCTAATAACCTAGATTTTTCTTACACTAAGATCATTCTTCCTCCAGCCCATTAATAACCCCCCATATTACCTGTGTGCATCAGCGACCAAGAAGTCCCAGCCTGGAAGGGAGGGTGTGAGGTTTTTTATCTCTCATTAATTATCCAACATCGATTCTAAAAGGAAGAGAATTGATGGTTGTGGGGGTCCACCAACCTCCTTATGACCAATTTCTTAGAGGGATTGGCCAAGCCTCTATAGTTAAGGGATAGGATGATCATGGTTCCCCCTTCCCTGGGGAATTAGCTCTCACGACCCCAATTAAAGAATATTTTTTTCCTATTCAGATTTCCAAACTCACCTGCTTCTACACAATTGAAATATGGATTTTTTCTACCCCCTTGAGAGGTATTTCTCTCCATTTCTTCATATGAACCTAACCCTCCCTCCAATCCATGGACCTGAGAGTGTTTCCTCTAATTTTTGGATCTCATATTGTATTTTAGACCCTCTTGAAGGGAGTAGCCATATTATGATATCAAGTATATAAAGGTGGCATGGGGAATATACTTCAAGGGGGGGAGTAAATGGGTTTATACAAACTAGAGAAAAGTAATAGGAATAAGGGTGGAGGGTCGGGGTCCCGTAAACCTTGATAGACTAGACAAGGAATCCTCTCCATTATTTTTCTCAGGGTCAGGGGTTGGAAAAATGAAAGAACCAAATTGAATGTCCAAAACTAGAGAAAGTGATGCAGTAGGAGAGGAAGGAGGATTCATACCCGTCGAATGATCTTGGATTGTATACTTCACCACTTTCTGAGCTTATGGAGGTATAGACAAAGGTTCCTCCTTTTCTTGAGGTCCATAGTATTCATTTATTCTTGGAGCACTTCAAGAGGGAGATATATGAGAGGATGGAATATGCATCGATGTTTCCTTCTTATCCTTACAAACCCATTTCATTCATTTCGACCCTTGAACACAATATAATTGTAAATGACCATAAGAGTGACATCTTCCACAATTAAAAGGAATGACCTTGTAATCCACCTATTGTCTGTACACTAATTCCCCTCGTCTAATTGAGATGGAATCAGTTAAATCCATTGATATATTCAAACCAACCAAAATATAGGTCATCCCCATGCAACTGATAGAGTGTTATGAGATATCATCCTCATAGAAGAACTCTACACTACAAGGAGGAAAACTTGTAGCATATTTTTTACGGAACCTCCCCGAAAAATTTATCAATTATTTGTTTATAGCAAAGGAAAGTGGTTAGAGGTTTTTGCAGAGGGTTTTAACAATAGTTTGTCTTAATAATCACAATGCATTGGTGTACTCACAAACATAATTCCCCAATGCTTAACAAATAAAGCACGTTGATAACTATTATTATAAAATGCTAAGATATAATTTTTTGTTTTAAAAAATATATATAATGGATAGCAGTGCTCCATGATAAATGAAGTGCACTGGTGCATGTATAAAGGATGCACCAGATCAGGTTAGAAAAATTGGTTATTCAATAAAAATTTTAATTTAAAAACCCATAAAACCTTCCACAACGCACTTAAAAACCCCTACAGCCTTGATGCAACTATAATAGTGACACACTAAAAAACAATAATGGTGTGCTTAATAGTACTATAGCCTTGATTTTTTTAATATATACCCAAAAATCCAACCGGTGTGTTACTTGTACTATAATTCACCATTACATATAACTATATGGTGCACCACTATAAGGTAAAATAAAATAAAAACGCACTATTGTGTTCATGTACTGAAGAATGCACCAATCTGTCTTACTGTTGGGTGCATCACGATAGAGTAAAATACAAATAAATTGCCAAATCAAATTTCATTATTACAACCTCTCACACAAGCATCGTTGCTCACCCTCCTTCTACAAACACCCCATTTGCAGTGCTCTACAATGTGTCTTCCTCAATGCCCTTGTAGATTCCATACATTTTCCAATTTTGGAAAAAGTTGAAATTTTTATTTTTCCTCTATGAGCCAACCATGCCTCAAAGAGACAAGATAAATTTTTTGTTACCTCCTTATTTTGAATTTCACCAGATTGAAATTTAAACTTGGTCTTAAATTTGGCATTTTTCATATTTTTTCTTAAATATGCATGGTGTGTTTTACACGTTTGGCTCGCCCTATATGTAGTGCATCCTGTGCATTTATGGGAAGCACCGAAAATGGTGAATCTTGTGAATTAACAAGAAGAATCACTAGTGGTGCATATAAAATTACATAATACACCACTAAAAACTAACTACATCACACACCAGAATAGGGTTGTGCATTATCGGTGCCTTTCTCTTAGAAGAGGCACCATCTTCATGAAAAACCCCACTTGTGTTTTATAACAAATTATATGCATCAGTGCTCCTCATTGAACCAAACACACCATGACTGGTGTGTTATAAAATATAACACATCACTAAAAATACACATCAAGGCTCTAAGCAACATGGAGCACTAAACTTATTGTTGTACCTTAAGAGTGCATATTGTTTAAGACAAAGCATTGCAAACTAGTACATTATTATGGAATAACATGCACCAATGCACCTCATCACACCGCACATACAATAATTATCGTACCGGTGCACTTAATTACCAATATACAACCAATGTGACATACAACATGGAGCACCGTGAAAATTGCAAACATGGATCATTGAAATCATTGATGCACCTTAATGATGTGTATTGTTTTAGATGAGGCACCACAAACCAGTGTGTTATAATGAGTAACTTGCACCAGTGCACAACATAACAATGCAAATATAAAAATTAGCATATCACTACATTTAATTTCAAATCTAGCACGCATGCACCAAATAACATAGAGTACTAGGGATGATGCTTGTTTTTTTATAAAGCACATTATTCATGGTGCACATTATTTATTAAAGAAACATTGGTTACTTTACCATATTTTTTTGAAAATAGAAATTAATTTTAGTTTTTGATAATTCAAAATGGTTATATATGTCTGTTTTTTATAAATAAATAAAAAATTATCTATATATATGTGCCTAAAAATAATTGTGTGTGAATTAGAGACGATGACGACGAGAGCAGGAGAAGGAGTAGTAGAAGTAGGTTGACACATACAAATTTGTATGTGAGTGGAAGGCCAAAGAGAGGGAGAGCGAGAGGATCCCTTGAACTATTGTAGCATGACTCATTTTCTTTTGAGGAATGTTTTCCTCCTCAAGTTTTATGAGGAGGATACATTCCTTGGGGTAGGGAAAATTTTAGGGGTTATAAAGAGTTGTTGGGTCATTATTTTGACACATTTTTTTCACCATTAGAACTACTTATATTTTTATCATTTTGCCTCTTCCATCCATTCATCCATTAACATTTTTACCTTATTTTTGCATGAATGCACCAATACAAATATCCAAACATTAATTGGTTAATTGTCATTAATTCCCTTGTGTTTAATGAATTAAAGAGGATTCTGATTGGTTTACTAATGATGGTTGATGAAGTATGTTGAAACAAAAAAATTACATATCAGTCTTCATTGCCATCACCTTGATTATCTTCCTCGCTTGGAATTATAACATTGTTATTCTCAAAAATATTTTTTGATGTCAAATCATGTCTCAGTACAAACAAACAATCCCCATCCAACACATATAGGTAAAAACACACTTGGTTGTAGTGTTTTGGGAAAACATAAGTCTCCTTAGTTTAAACCAACATTTCTTTAGATTTAATACATGTTAGTAGACTATCGAGATCTTCCTTTAAATTAATCTAGTCAAAGGTATCTATTGTAGGGGATAGTCGACCCCACCAACTAGACCTTCCAGTCGACTAGCCAAGTCAACTGCAGTAGTCAGTTAGGAAGTTGATCGAACAGATAGTTAGAGTTGACCAATCGAACATTTAAGGAATGTAATACCCTTGTTTCCCCCATCTTTTAAATATAACTATAACTTTCCAAGAGACTATGGGAAAGTTGAATATGTGTGTATGTTGGAATTGATGAACCTTTTGTTATAAAGATAATGTATGTATTTATGTTCTTAAATAAAATGAATAGTGTTACATAACTGTTGAGGGGGTTTTACAAGGTATACCATGATGCTATGAGAGAGATGGTGAGGGGAACCAACAATCATTGATATGACCCCCACCAAACCAATAACTTACTGGATTTAAATTACTTATACCTAGAGCAGTCCTTTGACCCATTAATAAATTACCAGTCAAGTTGGTAGTTGGGAAGTCCTCCTCAAGTGTTAATGAGGATATGGGAAGAGTACCCATCTGAAATACTTTCATACCTAACTAGGATCTGGAGATTTGGACCCACACAATATTGTTGAGGAAGGCAATAAAAGAAGGGAATTTGTGGGTAGAGAGAATGGCAAAAGAAGATGACTAGAGAGAACATTGCACTAGGGTGCAATAAGTTTTTGGCATTGTTTTCATTCCAATATTATAAATGGGGATGCGATAAGATGAGTGACTAAGGAAGCACTTTTTTCAAGCCCCCCCTGCTTGGTGAAAAGAAAACCAATTTCCAAGTTTCTATGGGAGGAGGAGAGTAACCTATGTCCCTGACTGTCACTGAACAAGAAAGAAGAGTCTCTCTAAAATCATCATGGTCTAGCTAGGGGGTGGCCAGTGGTAAATCATTTCAGAAGTGGTTGTGCCTATAGTTAGGTGGAAACGAGCACCCCTCTCATCAGTTGCTTCACAAATTATGGTTTCCTGATAAGTATTTTTATGCTCTGTATACTAGAATTGAAATGATGGTTGAATGTATGTATATATGACATACAAATTATATTGTATGATTAAAGTAGAAATTCTTATTGTTTTTTTGTGAACCCATGCTTTTGTATGGTTCATGTTTTCTTCATCTTAGTAGATGGAGAGCTATGAGACATAGGTCTATAGATGAGTCTAAGAATAAGTTTACGGTTCTTGTACTCGTTGAGAAATACCTTTCCTTGTTTTAGAACTTACATCCAGGGAATGGAAGGTGTTTCCTTCAAACCCATCATTGGTGTGACCGAGGGCTCATGGACATTGTCCTAACTAAATCCTGCTAAATAGGTGGCCATGTAGCCTTGATACCTATTAGAGGATCAATATGACCAAGACTTGGGAACCCTTCACTAGGTCTAAAATCAGCCAAGATTTACTGCCTTCGAAGATCTTGGACGCTATGACTTCAAAACCTCCAAAACCAACCGAAGGAAACATATTGGTTTGGTTACCAGCGAGGTTGACTGAAATCTAGTGGTTTCCCTAACCGTGACCATAGGATCTGTCCCACCATTAAGCCCTGACTCACTTATCATTCTCTAAGTAACATGAGTCGTAGATCCAAGGGTACCTGGGAGCCTCCCTAACCGTTGGAGCTACATCATGGTCATTTCAGTGTTGACCACTCCAGGAGAAAGGGGGTGTTAAACAGGTGGAACTCCTGAACGTTGAGCTCGCGAAGAGACAAGAAACGTCGATCCAAAGAATCTTTGGGACCTCTCGTGATCGTTGGATCTAGACCGTGGTCAGTCTGGCGTTGACCACTCTGGGATTAAAATGGAAACTACATATCCAAACCCCTGAACATTGAAGTCACAAAGATACGAGGACCGTCGATCCAAGGATTCTTCGGTACCTTCCCTTACCATTAGATCTACACTGTGGTCAATCCGACATTGACTACTCTAGGAGAACAAGAATTTTAAATGGGTGAAACCCCAAAACTTCAAAGTTATTAAGTAACGAAGGTCGTAGATATATGGATCTATGTGGACACATCTTGACCGTTTGAATTAAGTGGCGTTGGAAGGTTTCCAGTTTCAGAGTGATGTGGCATGATGACATCACCTAGGGTGACGTGGACCTCTGTTCGACATGCCATGTGTCACCCTGATGTGTACTTATTACAGACCCTAAAGTCCCATTAGAAAGTGACACGTGTCACCAATTAATGGGGCCATGTGTCACTATGACCTTTGTTGCATGCCATCCCCCTAAAGCATGATCACTTAGAAAAATGATGGTGGAGTACCCAAGACTCCGTGAATTCAGGACTTCAGGAAGAGTGAGAGGATGGAATGTTGGGGTTAAATCAACCAAAGCCCCAGAACCACATGTCCCTGCCTCTGCGTTTAATGTGTCACCATGTGTAAGTGTGGACCCTTCAAGAGTCTGATAACTCAGGACTCTAGAGGATTGGAGTGGTGTGTTTGGATGAGTCAAAACGGATTGAAGTTCAGAGCCACATGGTAATATTTCAAGGTACTTCAGGAGTTTGATATTTTGGGACTCCAGAGGATATGCGTGTAGAAAGAAAAATGGGCGCTCAATGCCGAAGCGTTGGACAATGAATTCCCCTTGAGCTTATGTGTTAAATAACGATGAAGTTTCGTCGTTGGATTTGATGGTGGATGAACTTCCACCATAGATGCAAGAATGTTGGGGAATCTTTGGGACTTCGGGGAACTTGGGATGGTACGAATTAGATGGACCTATGTGGACACCACATGGACCTTTACTAATAATGCCTAAAGAGATTTGGAAGAGAATATCTCCCAATCCAGAGCTTGGATTTGAGCAGGGTAGCAGTTGTTAGATAACTCTTGATGGGCAGAAGAGGACGGAGATCCTGGGGAAAGGATTCGAGATGATTAAGGAAATCATAATTTTGATGCCCCATCCATAAAAAGGGTACTTAGGGGTCAAGTTTTTTACAAGGAATGTAACTAACTGGTAACCATATATCACACATATATATACATTATCATGTAATGGAAAGATAGAGGTTGTTTTGGACATATATATAATAAAGTATATTGATGGTTCTCCCCCAATTATGTATGATCTTCTATATGTATATGTTATCTTATATATAATGTTTTAGTGTGTAATTATATGGGTAAGGACTTGCTGGAAAATTTCTCATACTTTCCCCTAGACTACAACATTGATTTCGTTGTCGGTAGTTAGGAACTCACGCATTCACAAAAAAAATGCACATAGATGATAACTATAGAAGACATACATGAATGGTGGGAGCGTAATATTATCAATTACATCAAGAATTATTCAAGAAGAAAAGATTGATGCTTGATGAAGAGCATGCTCAATTCTTCTCAGAAACTCACAAGCGATTTATGGAATCCATTCTAGAAGTATTTTTCACATATCTTATCAGCCTAATGTGCAAACCCACTTTCGATGAGCAGTTAATTTACAATATCATAAACAACGAAAGAACAACCTTAAATGAGTGGGTTGAGAGGATTGTGGAAGATTACATTGAAGATCAAGCAATTGAAGATAGAGAGTCAGTCCAAACCATCAAGAACAAATTCTATACGAAATTGCACAATGGATTCCTTTACATTGTCCCTTCTCTACTGCATAAATTCCTCTTATACAAAGAAGTTGATGACATTGTAGAGTATCAACCCCCTTCGAAATATCCTCCTCCAAACTCCAATTGGAAGAAGAGATAAGAAGAGTGAGAAACGTTCTTGGAATAAAATTGTAAAGATACCAGAGAATCTTGGGATTATTTTTTAAAGAAATGTGTGTACAAAAAATGACAATGGAACCGTCTAATGTGAGTAAGTCAGGTAGGCTTCGGGGTGTTGGATGATCCATTAGATGCGATAAGTCGAATTAGAAGTTAAATACAAAGTTGAACTGAAGACTAACCACACCCAAGTCAAAAATTCTTGAAGTCGAGAAAAATATAACTAATTCAAACAAGAAATATGCACATCGAACACAAATCCATAATCCTTCAGTCGATATTCGAAAAATAGAATGGATAAAAGACAAAAGAAACAAGAAGAGTTTTGAAATGAGAGGGATCTCTGAAAATCTCATATAAAACCTACCCAGGTGAGGTAGATATATGGAGCATCCTTTGAGAGTGCCCCAACAACTCTTGGGAGGAGTGGAAGCTTGCAATAAAGTGTGGTAGTCGATGGTGACCAACAATCCAATGATTAAGTAGATGTGGAGATCGACGATTCGGGACCTACAATTTGAATTTCTCCTGTATGGATTCATCTCATGCGTATTGCATACTTTCTCTGAAAAAGACTTCAAATGGATACACAGTCATGGCGGGTATGGTTTCGAACTGATAAAACTGGTCAAATAAGAGATACAATGCTAATTGAAGCACAACAAAATAGTGAAAACCAACTAGAAGGTATACTTATTCATGTAATAGATATCACAGACATTTCCCCCCTTATGAATATACTTTTAGAATATTGCAAGTCAACATATAGTGAAAATGAATCGTCACAACCCTGTAGAGGATGATTCGTCAAATATTTAGTTAAATCTTGTTAGACATATTCTCAAATCCCAAAAACATAACCCACACAATTAGCAATTGAACTAGTCAAGTCAGAAATCCAGAACCTGACTCAAGAAAGTAATCCAACCTCTTAGTTGACCTCAACACAAAATATTACAATAGTTCCAAGTTTGAAGAATCCCTATAAAGAAAATATGGGTCTAAATCATATCCCAATTTATGAAGGTAACGAAGACCCTAAGAGACATCGGTTCGTCTGCGAGAAATTTTGGGATGCATCCGAATAACTGACGAAGACAAGAAAATGGCACAGTTCTGTGTTTCCCTTCGAGCATGAGCTCTTACTTGGTTTATGAATTATACATACAATCAACAACGCTCAAAGGAATATATAAGGAAAAAAATCCTCAAGTTCTTCTAAACTCAAGACAGCAAACACTTGGGAGAAAAACAACTAAAAGAAATCAAGAAAAATATGGAAGAGATAGTCCAAGAATATTATAAGAGGTTTAAATATTTATTAATCTAAATACCTTATGAAATCAATGAAAATTTTTTGGTACAATGGTATGTAGTAGGATTACTACAAAAGATCATAATTCTCCTCTGAATGTAATACCTTCAATCATGTGATGACATACTAAAACAATTATAGGGAATTGAAATGGATGATGAAGGCACCTTGTCCTCGACAATCGTTGAACAAATACTAGAAGAAAATCTCAAAAAGCTACAAAAATAAATCAAAAACATGTCGATTGCATGCAATAAAATATAGTGTACAATTTTCTCAAGTGAGGGTCAGACAAAAGAATATTTCAATTTCAATGATGTGCTAGACCCAACGTTCAGATGCATCCAGATCGAAACATACTGTGATATTTGCAAATCCTTCACAAATCATACTACAAGAGACTTCTTGGACAATCTAAGGAATGCAAGCCCCAATTGGTATTATATACACAAAGAAAATAATCATTCCACCCAGAACAAAAAGAACAAACCAAACATTCACTCAATATATCATACACAAGTGGCCAACTAACATGTTGACGAAGAAAATGGAAATGAATACAAAGGAGGAGGATGAGGTGGTTATCAAGGTCGAGGTAGAGGATGAGGAAAATTTGGTAGAGGATGCGACATCAAATTCTACTATTACTTTAATTGTTGTAAACATGATCTTGTCATCCCAGAATACCCAATCAAATATAGAACGAATATAAATTATCTAACATTTGTGTATTAGGTGATCATTCCCTAGAGGATTGTCTGATTGTACTAGAAAACATTATGAACAAAAGAAATGTAAATATATTGCACACAGTACCAAAACAAGAGATATTGAATTCAAATAACCTTCATGTAGTAACACGTTTAGGATCCAGTGAAGATATGTATCCAAACCTATCAGGTTGACAAAGGAGAGACCAACATATATACCCCGATCCAAATAAACAAGACAAACTTATGCAAAAAGCGATGAAATCCTTCAAAAATATCATCCAATATAAAATGAACAAGGGAGGGCATACAAACATTTCTGATACGGCGTTAAATGAATTTCTACAACTATTAAAAGAAAATCATTCGATCGACCGTTTAATTCACCTACTGAGTATTCTAAGAGAATATAAAGAAGACCAAAGATCTGTTAAAAGTTTGTGCCAACTATCTCAAGAACAACATAAAAACGACTTCGACCCACAAGTTGACCTCAAAATCGATGGACACATGATCAAGGGATTCGTAGAAGGTTTTGGCTCTCAAGTAAACATACTCCCAAGGGAAATGTGGATTCAACTCGGAAAACCACTACTACAACCAACCATGAATTTCCTAAAGCTAGGAGATCAGAGGTTCATTGAACCAATTGGTAAAATACATAATGGGAATAACGAGGAGATTCAATTTTGAAGTAATCAACTTGGTCAAATTCACCCCTGCCTATCCTGCACTATTCAAAAGACCTTGGGTAAGAAACATGTGAGCTATAATCTTCCCTGAAATAGATAGGATCAAATTGAAAAGGAGTGGAGGAAAATTTATAATCCCACTGGATCCAAAGGAAGGAAAACCTTGGGTCGACACATGGGATGAATCTCAGGAATCCCAAAGACTATATCAAGTAATAAATGAGAAAAGAGATAATGTTAAGACAAAAAGTGAAGGAGAAATCCTAGTTGGATCTCCCTTATAAATAGGAAAAAATTTTGATACAGAATTGTACAACTAGCAAATGGAGAATTATGAAGCCCAAGAAAGATAATGTTGGTAGATAGAATCCATACCAATAACAAGATCCAAATCATGTTTCTCAGTACAAGTTGTACCTATTGTGGAAGAAATAAAGTTAAAACAAATGCCGACACTCTTTTTGACTCATACTAATGCAAGGAAACCCCTGTAATTTAGTGAAAGGAACTCTCTGTCGGTGCAAGTCGATGAAGTTTCCAAGTTATTCGAAGAATAGGGGAGAATTCAAAGTCTAGCTAAGTCTTTCACAGGTCAAGCCACCCGATGGTGGGAAATGCATGCACCTCGACTACATACATGGAACACCACCACTTTATATTTTATCAAAATATTTGGGGGGAAATAATTATCAACAAACCTGGACATATCTAATTTCAAAACTAGGTTCGGCCCAGTGGCTCACATTCAACAATGTGAGAAAGAATGGAAAAACGTAGGATACTGGGATGAATGAGTATGGCGACACATGTTTCCAAATACATTTTCTGGCATACCACATAAATGGTATAATATCAAAGAAGAGTTTGGACATACATTCGAATGGAACATAATTAAAAGTAACTTTCTTAAAGACTTTGAATTCAGATAAGAGGAGGCATTTTTGCAACCAACAAAAAAAGAAATTAAAATCCTTTTAGAAAAATCAAGTCCTAACGAGATGAAGGAAAAATGAAAATCCAAATTCGGCGAAGGCTCAACCTCGACTCGTAATTTTGTATCAACTAAAAAAAAAATATTCTTATCGCTCGTCAGATAGATATGGAAAACATAAGTTTTCCCAGGCAAATCTTTCGTTGGAATAAAAATCACCAAGTGTACAAAATCATTTCAAAACATTTTACTCTGTGACCGAGGAAGATAAAGAGGAGAAAGAATATATAGACAATCTTGAATTCCCACAAAATTATCAGAAAGTCTTCGAAGGAGAGCATCAATTAGATGAATCAAAAGCACCAAAATGGATGGACATGGAAATCAATACCAAATAATTCGGCATTTCAATATACAACCGACAAATAATGGCCAAAATAGGTGACTACTAGAATGAAAATCAAACCTTAGAAATAGTCGACCTATTAAAATAATACCAAAATGTTTTTTCCAAAGATTATAAATATCGGAAAGGATTAGTTCAAGAGATGGGAAAAATGAAAAACGAACTAATACCTGGAGCCAAGATTCTCAAAAAACAGATGTATAAATTAGCGCATAAATACAAGCCTATTGTCCAAAAGGAAAATGAGGCAATGTTAGTTGCTAATATCATATATCTAATTTATAAGTCAGAATGGGAAATTCCCATGGTAATGCAACCAAAGAATCACGATTCCAAGAATCTAAGAATATGCATCAAATTCTGGGGATTAAACAAACTCACAGTAACAGATCCATTTCCAACACCATACACTGACAAGATCATCAATGAACTCACAGGGCACAAATGTTATTTATTTATCGACGGATTCTCCCAATACAATCAAGTACCAATAGAAAAATAAGATCAAGAAAAAACTACATTTGTATCTGAGTTCATATCATTTACATATAGATTCATTCCATTTGGTCTCAAAAACGCTCTGGCAGTATTCTCCAAGATAGAGGTCAAGTCATTCCAAGAATACATTTATAAAACATGGTCATGTACTTCGATGATTGGACTATCTAAAACCTCCTAAAGGATCATATACAATGGATAAGAATGATGTTGGAAAGATGTAGGAATATCCACTTATCTTTGAATATAAAAAGTGTATCTTTTCCACACCAATATGGACACTATTGGGACACATTGTATGTAATACTGCATCAAAGTCAATATGGGTAAGTAAAAAGTCATCCTCAACTTAAAATTTCCAGTCAATCAAAAATAAATAAAAATATTCCTTAGACACACCAGATATTATCAAAATTTTATTTGACATTATTCTGATATTAATTTTCCAATTGATGACCTATTAAAGAAAGAAGTGGAATTTTAATGGATTCAAGAATGTAACAACTCTTTTGAACTATTAAAAAGAAAGTTGGTAGAAGTACCAATACTAATATTCCCTAACTAGTCCAGAAAATTTCATGTACATGTCGATGCATCTAATGTTGTTGTTGGCACAGTTTTAGCCCAGTCGTACGATGAGATGGTCGACCATCCCAATGCATATTCCAGCCGAAATCTAAATAAAGAATAATGGAATTACTCCAAAACAGAGCATGAAGCTTTAGCAATGATCTTTTACCTACAAAAATTCATACACTATCTCTTAGTGAATCCCTTTGTATTTTTCATTGATCATCAATCTTTGAAATATTTAGTCAACAAACCAGTCCATCATGGTAAGATTTTTTGTTGGCTATTAATCTTCGAATAATTTGACTTTGAAATAGTAGTCTGACCAGGGAAGAAAAATTTCATCCGGGATCACCTATCTCGACTATATATAAGAGAAGATGTGATTGGGATAGGCAATGATCTACCAGAAGTGAACTTATTCAAGGTGGAAGAAGCCCCTAAATAATTAGAGGAAATTGTGAATTTTTTAGAATATGGGAAAGCACCTGAGGACCTCCCATCCAACAAGAAGAATATCCTATCAATGAAATTTGTGCCATTCACTCTTATAAATGGATACCTCTACAAATTAGGACTGGATAATATCTTGCGAACTTGTGCACTACAGCACGAATGAGAAGACATATTTTCTAAGGCACATGCATGCCCATAAGGAGGGAACTTTCAAGCCAACACAACATCTAGAAAAATTATTCAATCTGGTGTTTGTTGGTCGACACTGCACAAATATTGTTGAGAGAAAATAAATAAATGCAACAAGTGCCAGAGGATGGATGACCATTACGAAAGAACAAAATCACCCTGCATTCAGTAAACCCAAGTTTACCATTTGAAATTTGGGCTATTAATTTCGTCAAACCCTTACCAACAAGAGCCAAGAGGTTAAGATAAAAGTATATAATTACAATCATCGAGTATCTAACCAAATGGGAAGAAGTTGAACCAGTTGAGAATTGTACAAAAGAAACAACTGTAAAATTTATTTATGAAAACATAATTACCAGATTTGGTTTCCCTTTGACAATAATCAGCGATCAAGGAACACACTTTATAAATAGAATAATTGAATTACTACTCAAAAATTTCCTAATCGGTCATATAAAAATGATTGTGTATCATCCAAAATCCAACGAAATAGTCGAATAACTTAACAAAACACTGCACAAGGGGCTAACTAAAATATGTGGACTAAACGGAGGTGACTGGGATGATAAATTCCCAGTAGCACTATGGTCTTATGGAACATCATATAAAATATCAACTAGTCAAACACCATTCAAATTAGTTTATGGTCAAGAAGGTGTAATCCCACTACACTTCTATGCCAATGCAGGTCGTATATCCTCCTCCTTGGAGTTCAACCATAGACTTAACACATGGAAACTATTCTATCAACTAACTCAATTAGAAGAAGAGATAATGTTGGCACAATAGCATCAAGAAATCCAAAAGAGCCAACGAAAATCTTGGCATGATCAACATATAAAAAATAAGGACATCAACAATGGAGATTTGGTATTACTATACGATAGTTAGCTAAAAGGAAAAACAAGGAAATTAGAAATTGCATGGTTGGGACCATATGTGGTCGAGTACATCCGACCCAGTGGAGCAATACAACTAATAAATCTGCAGCTAAAAACAACACATTGAAAAGATGAGAATTACACTTCCATGATCTCTTGTATCTTTCCAAAGTAACCTAACTTCCCTTCTATTAGGTTTTGATCATTGCGGATAGCATGATTAGATTGGTCAAACTCAACCTCCACTCCACAATATTGTGTGATGTGTCCATCATCGGCATCCTCGATGTGAAAATGATGTCCATATGCCCACATATATGGGAACAAATTTACTTATAAAAATATGAACAAAAGATGGCTTCATATATCTAATAACCCGAGCATTAATAAAAACATAATATATGTTATAATTCAAATGTGTAATATTATAAATTGAGTGTGGTAGTTGGAGAGGTTATTATAGAGTTGTTGCACCTGATTCCTATGTTTAGTGCATCCAGTTCTTCTCCATGTGGGTAATGACTGAACATACCATATTTCTCTATAATTTCGTTAGCCACCCAACTATTGGGACACATTTTTGGCATATTTTATTTTAAAATATCAAGATAAGGCATGCTTCTACCATTCAGTTGTTTGAATTTTTTCCTACCATTGTCTCATTTCCTTATTTTCTCTTCATACAATGCGACCCATGGTTGCATTGCCTCTATGTTGTAAAGAATGAATTTAGTGATGGAATCAATTTCTAAATTTGTTGATGTATACAAGAATTTAAAATGAACAATATGATATCAAATATATATTATCAACTTCAACATAAACAATTTATTTGTACAAATTTGACAAAACATAAGTGACTTACTCTTTATCATGTGCCTTTTTCCATTCATTTGGAGTAGCTCCCCTTCCATTTTTTCCTCATCCCATTGTTCGTCCCAAAGCACTTCCATGGTGTATCATCAATTTGCTTCATGTACTCACTAGCATAACAAAACAACTCATATACTATGTACCCCTCTACCATAGAGTCCTCTGGTTTTTCCCTTTATGGAACAAACCCCTTCATTTTTTTTCGTGTACCTCTCTAAGAAGAAAACCCAAGGAAATGAGAGCACCCTATCTGATTCAACCTCATCAGGTAGGTGAATTAGGAGATGGACTTGCAAGTACATAAAACTCGTGGGGAGTTCCTTCTCAAACATACAAACAATCTCAGCTATCGGCGATCGCTCGATTCCACCATGGAATTCTATCCATATGAATCTCTTTTTATTTGATCCAATGTACAAATGCATATAATTTTGATATGGCATGTCACAGGTCCTGGGGGAAGTCATGGTTCACACAACCATGCACGAGAAAAGGATAATGACACTACAAAATAGACACGCACATTGTTAATTTCCATAAACTGTGAGAGAATAGTATATTTTTACCTACACTATAGAATAAGAATCATGTATTCGAAACACATACCTTTAGAAGGCTCATATGGTAATGTGATTTCAACCCCCCAAAAATCCCTTCTATAGTGAGGAAACCTCATAGAGTCGACCAATATAAAGAAGGTGCATTCACACCCAATATAACATCCATATCCATAGAAATATCATCTTTCTTCAAAATCCATGGGACATCACCTTCTTTAAAAGACCAAGAGGGACCATCCCCTCCTCTACTTTATTTTCTTGGACAATGTCTCTTTTTAGTATTCGAAGAAAAAATATCTCCTAATAGTCAATGTTTTACTTTTATTTCATGATATGCTCCTCCATAAATAAGATGAAACTTTTTTTAATATATGCATGGGAACTAGTAAGTGGGAAATATTAAGATTCTTCCAATATGGAAGCTCATAAAGTACATATTTATTTTTCTTCCCAATGTGCATTTTCTCAACATAGGTGTCAAAAAATTAAGGATCATCGAACATAGATTCCCCATTTAAATCAGACCATTATGAAATTTCCTTCTCCTTCTCTATGCATATTCCCTAATCCAATCTACCAGTGTGATTATTTCAGGTCTCCAGGTTCTCTCTGGTTTACCATTGAAAGTAGATGAAACTCTTCTATAATGGTGTTCTTATAGGAGTAATAACCTCAATTAATCATACACAATATTTCGTAGGTAGTTGGAACACCTAGCCTGTTGTTCATATGTTTTCATTGATGTCAAATGATCATGGATATGATAAATTATAGTGCAAAAAAAGATAGAGGAAGTCGCGAAATCATGAAAAAATAAGTGCACAGAAGGATCGAAGGACGAAAGGATCAATGGCGCAGAAGAAAATTTGCAGGGTGATTTGAACTAGTGCAATGAACGATGCAGTGGAGTGTACCAAGACAAAGACAATGTGATGAAATGGACTATGATGGATTGTGTGGAAGATTGCACAAACAAAAATCCATAGGGTGCCTTGAGCCAGTGCAATGAATGGCACAGTGGAGTGTTATGATACAAAGCCTGTGTGACAAGCAATGGAGTGGAATTCAGAAATATGAACAGAAATTTTGTAGTCAAGTGAGAGAATCACCAAGAAGTGCTAACAGTCTGGTGGAGCAACTGGTTGAGCACACTACAAGGAAATTCGATAGGATGAATACTTGTGACTTGAGCCTTGGGATCTTATTCTATCTGTGTAGTAGGTTCTCTATAGGTCATAATGTGAGTTGTTGCATCATTCTTAAGGAGATGCATTGATAATACTATGTTTTGTTGCTGGAGATGAGTTAGAGCTCGTTCGTAGGAAGATTTGGTTTGTTTTATTTAATTAAAGAATCTCCAACTATAACTAGACCTTGATCTGGTCAATATTTGTCCACAATATAACCATCATGCATCCAAATACTTTATTTAGATAGAAGTGTAACTAACAGGACCTTTATCTAGACAAGATTAGTAAAACATATAACTCTCATATGTCCACATACTTTATTTAAATAGAAGTGTAACTAACATGACCTTGATCTAGTCAATATATGTACATAATATAATTGTCACACGTCCACATACAAGAAGTGAAACTCAAGAAAAAAAATTACAAGTAGGGATGCGCTCTATTTGAGTTGCGCGCAGATGAGAAGAGAAGAAAAAGGTTTTGAAATTGTTCAAAGAAACTAAAATGAATACATATCATATTGTTTTGTAATATTTTTTTTGTAAACTTAATACAGGGTGGCAGGGTGATGCTAGGGTGAGTTGAAGCTCACTGAGGATTGGTGTCCTCATCATTTTGTAACAGGTTGGTTCCTTAGAGTATTTGTGTCCTCATTATCTACGACATGTTGGTCCTTAAGAGGAATGGTTTCCTCATTATCTATGATAGGTGGATTCCTATCAAGATGAATAATTATAAATTGTAAGTTGGTTCTTACAAAAGAACATAAATAAATATGTTCTGTGGTTTTTTCCCACATTGGGTTTCCACGTAAAAATCTTAACGTAATGTATTTTTTGTGTTGTGTTTTAATTTTTGCATGTATTGCTAGTCAAGTAAGTACTTCTGAATAAATTTAAATTGTTTAAAGGAAAGGAAATTGAGAAGACTAATACAATATTGATTCACCCCCCCCACTTAGTATTTTTGTAAGTTATAACATAGCCTTTATATAAGCTCCACAACATATACATCCATGATACCCTTTTGTTACAAGACATGGGATGTTATTGTATACAGAACACATTAGTGTCAAAATTATAGTTGCACTAAATTAAGCATGTCAAATAACATTACATATATAAACAAATCAATCAACATGCTTACTAGACAAAAATCCTAGTCGTGGATAATCATGCTTGGTATACACACGTATGCCATACAACATAAAATGCCTCTCCATTAGGATGGGTCTTGATACATCATATACATGTATCCCTTACCATAGTTTCTTAAATTCATCGATCAATGGTTGGAGGTAGAAATCTCTTCTCTTCACTTCTCTTCTACCCAAGACTATAAGAGCCAACATAAGATGTCCATTCTTCATGGAAAACCATGGGTGGGTATTGTTAGTGATCACTACCACTAGAAAAACAAAAGAGTTGGTGTTTTGGAGGGAATATGGGTTAACTCCATCCATGGTTATTCTCAATCATACACTTTGAACTTCATCCTTGAATTTATTGAGCCATGTATCCTCTATATGATTCATGTCTATTGAATTTGTTGGGATTTGCATAACTCCTTACTCACTTCTATGTGAGGCATACCACCCTTGAAACACAACTAATTGTTTGCAATGAAAGAGTGTTTGAATCATTGGAGTTATAGGCATGTGCCTCAATATATTATGAGGAGGACCATGTGCCTCAACATATTATGAGGAGGACCATGTGCCTTACCCTTTTTTTTTAATTGATGGTACCTATCATGCCCACATTTTGGACATATATATTTGTTCACATATTTGTCTCTGTATATAATAAAATCATTTAGACATGTATGGTATGATATGTGTTGGAATACAGAGGGGTGGGGGGGTTGATTCAGTATTTGTACTTTTATTTCTTTAACCATAATACAAATCTTCAATGATATTCAATCAACATTCAATATATCACCAATACCATAAATCAATGAATAAACACCACATAAACACAATACAATGAATTTTTACATGGAGACCCAATGGGGGAAAAAACCACAGAATGTTTTTCTTGTTTGTCAAAGAGTACATTCATTGGAAGCACCAACTTCCTAATTCTCGAGCTACAACTAGAAGGAGGCTCCAACCCCCTATTTTCTGGCTGTAACCTAAAGAAAGATCCAACTCCCTAATTTTTTGGCTCCAACCAAAAGGAGTCTACAACCCCCTTTCCTTTCCCCATCCAACCACCTTGAAATATAAATGTAGACAACTTTCTCACTACCTCTTCTACTGTAGTTGACAACCTATTACTACTATTGTCTCTGATATTCCTACTTCATCTAATGATATGAATGTCTCATCAAGATTGCAAACGCCTATTCCTCATGCAAAAAATCCATAATAGAATCCTCCAAACCAATACCTTATGAATTATTGATACATACTTGTTCCTGATATATTCAAAATAACTCCCTAAATCACACAGGAAGACATACCTTCAGACTATATCTGACCTAATATTTTAGATCCCTAGTATTCCACAACTTTTTATCATAGGTCTGTGACTGTGTGTACTATCTATATGGATTTTCCTCACTGCTTCAAGTGCTAAGAGAACATCATCTCTATGCCAAATTTAGCAAGTGCGACTTTTTCCAGAAGCAAGTACATTACTTGGGCCATGTCATATTTGAAGGAGTAGAAGTAGACCCTTACAAGATAAGGTCTATCATGGAATGGCCTACTCCAAAGGACGTTTCAGATATCATATTCTTTATGGGCTTAGCAGGATATTATAGGAGATTTATAAAAGGATTCTCCAAGATTGGTTGTCCAATCACTACCCTCCAAAAGAAGGGAGCTAAATTCACGCGGACACAAGAATGTGAAGAAAGATTTCAATCTGTAAAACATCTACTGACCCATGCACTCGTGTTGAAGATCGTCAATCCCGAAGATGACTTCCTCATGTGCACAGATGCCTCCAAGGAAGGGCTCGGAGGAGTCCTTATGCAAGGAAGAAGTGTAGTCTACTATGAATCCCAAAAATTGAATGAGCATGAAGTCAACTATGTGACCCATGATCTAGAACTGGCTGCCATAGTGCATGCCTTAAAAATGTGGAGGCATTACCTCCTGGGAAGGAAATTTGTACTTATGACAGACCACTATGGATTGTGATATCTATTTGACCAGCCAAAACTCAATGCTAGACAAGCTAGGTGGATGGCCCTTCTTAGTGAGTTTGATTTTGAAATCAAACATATCAAGGGAAAGTAAAATAAGGTGTTCGATGCCCTTACCAGAAGTATGAAAACAATTCACCTGACAGCGGTGAGAACCTGCGAGACGAATGTCAAGGAAAGAGTCAGGAATGCACAAGAAACAGACACATTCTTCCAAACCGTGACCTCGTACCTGGATCAAGAACCCACAGGGATAAAGTATGAAGGCTACCAGATGATAGATGGAGGTATGCTAACTTACAAAAACAGAATGTATATTCCAGATTGTGACAACTTGAAGAGGTTCATAATGGATGAACTACATAAAAGGCCATATACTGGTCATCTAGGATACCATAATATGATCACAGCCACCAGGAAACAATTCTATTGGCCTGGATTGAAGAAAGACATAGCTGAGTACTTAGCCAAATGCATAGAATGCCAACAGGTTAAAGCAGAACACCGACACCCAGCAGGATTATTACAACCTCTACCAATCCCGGAATGGAAATGGGAAACCATATCCATGGATTTCATCACTGGATTACCAACCTCAACCAAACAGAATTACTATTGGACCTGATATGTTGAAAGAAATGGATCAACAAGTGATTCAGATAAAGCAAAATCTAAAGGTCACTCAGAACAGACAGAAAAGTTACGCCGACCAAAAGAGAACTCCAAGAGAATTCAATATGGGAAACCACGTATATCTCAGAGTTAGGCCCAGGAAGAGTTCTCTGAGGATGGGAGCTTGTGCCAAGTTGTCACCTTGGTATTTTGGACCCTTTGAAGTTCTAGATAGAGTGGGATCTATAGCCTTTAGGCTAGCACTTCCTCCCACAGTAAAAGCGCATAATGTTTTCCATGTTTCATTATTGAAGAAATATGTACACGATTCTAATCATATAATTGACTGGTCTATGATCTAGGTGGAACTGGAGGGATAATTCCTGCTAGAACCTCAATGCATACTAGACAGAAAGGAAACCCCACTCAGAAACCAAACCATTGCACAAGTCAAGGTGCAGTGGAAACATTTTGGCCCAAATGAGGCTACGTGGGAAATGGAAGATGCCATGAAACAGGCATATTCGATTTTGTTTACTTCTGTACATACACGTCATATTGATAGATAGAACATCAAGGATGGTGTACCTTTAAGGGGGAGGGAATTGTAACACCTTGTTCCCCCCAGTATGTAAAAATAACTTTATTGGCCAAGAACTATGGCAAACTCAAGGATGTGAATGTTTGATTTGACGGACCTTTGTATGAAAGGTCGATGAATCTAAATTATGTTATGAATATGTGTTGCATGACTATTGGGAGGGGGATTTGATAAAAGAGACCATGATGGATAATGAGAGGTGGTGGAAGGGACCTAGAATGGTTGCGTTAACTTCCACTGAGCCAATACCATACTGGTTTTTACTTGCTCAAAGACCAAAGCAACTCTCTGACCCTAGAATGGATTTCCCATCAGATTGGTAGGTGGGGAGGATCCTTAGGAGTTAATGAGGGGATGGGGGTGACCCACCCATCCGTAAAAGCTCTCAGACCTGACCACGGACAGGGAAATTCGCGCCCCACATAATCTTGCAGAGAAAAGGCAAGAGAGGAAGTGTGGTAAAGGGTAGAAGAGAGAGAGCACACGACGGGAGATCGCGGAAGAGAACTCGAGAAACTCTGGAAAAAACAGTGAGTTATGAACATAGGAATAGGAGAGTAACCTTCATCCTGGATTATTTTTCTGTATCAGGAGAAGGAGAGTAACCTTCGTCCTTGACTTCCATTGAGATGGAAGTAAGAGATTGAATCTCAAAGCATCGTGGTCTAGCTCAGGGGTGGCTAGTGGTAAATCTGTTTGGAGTCAGTGAGCCTACGGTTGGGTGGAAACGAGCACCCCTCTCAGCATTTGCATTACGCCTGGTGGATCTGATAAGTGTTTTACACCTTGTATTTCGAATTGAATATCATGAATACATGCTTATGTTTATATGCCCATAATAATTTATGTGTGGAATGATTTCCTGGTGTTTTAGACTGGAAATAATGGATGCATGTGTATGCTTACATGCCATAGTTGGTTTATGTACAAATGATTAAGTCTGGGGCATGAGTTCTCTCCACCGAGAATCGTCTTGTTTGCTTGATTCTCGTAATATTCTGGGAAGGCCCCTTGAGAGTACTCTTCCCCGGGAATTACACCATAAACCTTGGAATCGTACCGAACCTTTACCTAGAGACTCGACTAAGATCAGGGACAATTTCCCAAGAACCGTCTGAAGGTTCATGCGATCTGGGTCTAGAAACTTTATGCAAGAAAGAGTAGCTCTCTAAGGTCTCGGAGTCGTGGGAGTTTGAAGCTCTGAGAGGTTGAATTTCATGATTCAAGCTCAGAAGGGATCGCGAGTCCAATTATAGAAAGAGAATACCCTATCGTTTGGTAGACGAACAGTCGGAATCCTTTCGGAAATACCCCAGATCTATCAAGACCGATCGATCTAGAGAAGGAGCGCAGGCGTTAACACCTCGACCCTTTCAGCCTTCGCAAGTAGTGATGGGATCCAGGACCGTAGATCCAAGGATTGGACGGAGCTCTATTGACCGTCGATCTTCTCCTTTGCACAAGCAGGAGAGTAGCATTTCACTGACTCGCGACTTGGAGTGGTCAAGGGTAGGACTGCACGAGCTCACGATTCGCAAAATCATGATGTGATCGTGGTCATTGGATCCAAGCCACGGGAAAACCGATGGATCAGAACCTTCACATGGTATCGCATATCGGGGGTTGAAATAACTTCCTTTCGAATGCAAAAGTCACAAAGTGCCAAGCACCGAGGGCTCATGCGAACATGTGGCACATTCGTTAGGTGGGGACCACGTGGTTGACAGGTGGCGTAACAACAAGCGCCCCGAGAAAGGTGGGAGCGGATGACAGGTGATGGACACATGTTGATTGGGAAAGAGTTAACCCATTGTTGACTTATCGTGGTTCAAAGTTTCACAGGATGAAGAAGTTGCACCTTGATCGCTAAGGTCGTGAAACATCGAGAACTGAGGTCTTGTGCAACGGGAGGTAGTGACACAGCTCGTAAGCAGAGTACAGTCGAGGAGACAAGTGGCATGTATGCATCGCTTGGTAGAGTCCACGTAACATTGACCTCTCGCATCTCAAGGATTTGTAAAGGAGGAGCACGAGGGATCAACACTCAAACTAGCGAAGTCGCGAGTTGTGAGTAGTTCTAGTGTTTATCCTAACCTACAGTTACATGTAGCAGGTGCTAGTGAGGAGGGAGCCATACCCATATCGCGTCTCGGGTATTGATGTTTGGAGAAAGAGGAGTTGAGAGCCTTGACTCCCAACTCATGAGTTGCAAAAGGTGCTTGCGCTAAGGCCAAGTTGTGGTCGCTTGGAGGAGGATAAGGAAAGGGATGGTCTACGCTATGCCCCATAGAAATTCGAGGATTCTGACCCTCAAAGAAAAAGATGAAAAATCTAGGTTGTCATAGTGGGTGTGTGACAAATTGGTATCAAAGCATGGTTACAACACTTGGCTTGCTTGGGCTCATGAAAGAGTTGCACAGAAACTCCATTTGAAGTACTCTTAAAAGGAGTAACCCTCTATCTTAACCCCCTTTATCAAAAGTCAAAGTTAAGAATGAAAATTCCTATTGTGAGTATGCATTTGAAAAATATGAATTATGCATTGGTTATAAATGAATATAAATATTGACTAACAACAAGTGTTTTTCCTGCACACAAGTGGATGATCAACTACGGGGAACTGTAGATCCATAGAATGGTGATGCACCATGAAGTGGGGGATGGATCCCACAATAGAGACGAAGATTCTGACGAAAGGAGGGTGGTAGAGACCCCTCCAGATCTAGCTGAGACTGTGATAATCCTCATGGTCGAACTACAGAGCTGCAAGGCCGACAATGAGAGGTTGATAAAAGAGAAAGAGAAGCAAATGGAAATTAATGCAGTCTTGTTGTAGAGTTTATCCGACATACAAAGACAATTGCAGCATGGACCTGACACCAGTCACGCGGACCAACGACAGACAAAGAAAAGTCGAAGTCCACCTGAGATGCAGAAACGTGGTATTTTAAGTGGCCACACTGGGAAGAGAACCTCGAGAAAGGTCCACCCTAGAGATAAGGGACAAGCATTGGATGATTCTTATGGAATGGAAACTAGCGACTCAGATGGATCTTCTAGTAGCAAAACTAGTTCTTATTCCCGAAGAAAATGGAAGAAGCGAAAGCATTCCAAAAGTCATAATCTCGAAGAATTCAAGAAGGCCAAACCACCCTCTTTCGACGGTGAAATAAAGAAGGGGGAGGAAGCGGAGGCCTGGCTACTTGGACTAAAGAATTATTTCAGATTCCATGACTTCTCAGAAAACTTGAAGACCCGAGTAGCCACTTTCAACTTGAATGGAAAGGCTTCCATTTGGTGGGAAGACCTTAAGAATGTAAAAGGGATTCACGAAGAGGACCTATCTTGGGAACAGTTTGTGAAATACTTCAGGAAGAAGTATCTGTCAGAAAAGTATTTCGACGAAAAGACTAAAGAATTCTATGAACTCAAGCTGGGGAATCTCACCATAGAGGAATATGTCAGCAGATTCCTCGAGTTGCTGAGGTACATACCCTATATAAAAGAAGAAAAGGAAAAGGTGCAACAATTCATCAGTGGACTACCTAAGGACTATTAGAACAGGATTGAGTTTGATGAGCCAAAGACCCTAGAAGACACTATCCGAAAGGAAAGATATTGTTATGAACATTTGGGGCATCAGACAGAACATCGTGAAGGCTGGAAGTAGAAGAATAGTTTGGGATTCCAGAAAAAGGGGTTTAAATCCCCAAGATTTAAAACTATAAAAAGGACTCAAGGATGAGCTTCCCAACCCGAAGTGTACACCAGTAGAATTTTCCCTCCCAGCGTAGAAATAAACCTTTTGGATATACCCTAGGAAAGATTGATAACCCAAAGAGAGAACTCTTGAAATGTTGGGGTTGTGGAGAAGAACATCTACTGAGGGACTACCCGCACCGACATCAAAACAGTCGAAGAATTTACAATGTTCAAGAAGCTACCATCGTCAATGACATGGCCAGGAGTGTGCCACAAATTTATGCAGCCTTGGATGATAAACAAACTGATAAACAAGCTGACCACCAAGCTTCAATGGTGGAGATGGAAGGTATGATCACCAACCACCTAGTTTCTATTCTAATTGAACCTTGTTCAAATTTGAGTTATATAGCTCCTAAGGCTATTGATAAGTGTAAATTACAGCCACATAAACATGCCAAGCCATGGTTGGTATAGTTATCCACTGGCACCAAAAGAAAGGTAGTGGAGGTCATACCAACTTGCCAATTCACTATGGGTGAATTCCCCACCCAAGCAACCCTTAACATACTACCCCTAGGATCATATGACCTATTGATTGGTATGAACTGGCTAGCCACATATAAAGCCAGACTGGATTGTTACCATAAAACCTTAGAATGTGTAAGTGAAGAAGGAAGAAGGATAACCCTTCAAGGGATCCAAAAACATGTCTCAGTGAGATGAATATCATCCCTTCAAATGAGAAAGTATTATAGAAAGGGATGCCCACTATATGTGATACAGGTGTTGGAATCAGTTGAAGATTACAAACCAAGCCTCGAAGACCACCCCACACTAAGAGAATATAGAGATGTATTTATGGAAGAGGTATCAGGTCTACCTCTAAGAAGGGACATTGACTTCTCAATAGAACTTGCACCAAGAGCGGTGCTAGTGTCTAGGACACCCTACAGGATGAGCACATCCGAGCTAGTTGAGCTTAAATTACAACTAAAAGAAATGATGGACAAAGGCTATATCTGGACCAGCGTGTCTCCATGGGGAGAACCAGTATTGTTTGTGAAAAATAAAGATGGTACCCTCTGACTGTGCATAGATTATAGACAACTCAATAAGGTAACCATAAAGAACAAGTACCCCTTACCCAGGATCGATGACTTGTTCGATCAATTGGGAGGTGCTTCCATCTTATCAAAGATTTACTTGAGATCTGGATACCATCAAGTTCGAACCAAGGGTGAAGACATCCACAAAACTACCTTCAGGATGAGATATGGTCACTATGATTTTGTGGTAGTACCATTTGGATTAACCAATGCCCCTGCCACTTTTATGTGCATGATGAACAATGTGCTCAGCAAATTCCTAGACAAATTTGTAGTGGTTTTTATTGACGATATATTAATTTACTCCAAGAATAGAGAGGAACATGAGGAACATCTTAGACTTGTGCTTCAAGTGCTAAGAGAACATCAGCTCTATGCCAAATTTAGCAAGTGCGACTTTTTCCAGAAGCAAATGCATTACTTGGGCCATGTCATATCTGAAGAAGGAGTAGAAGTAGACCCTGACAAGATCAGGTTTATCATGGAATGGACTACCCCAAAGGATGTTTCAAATATCAGATCCTTTATGGGCTTAGCAGGATATTATAGGAGATTTATAAAAGGATTCTCCAAGATTGGTTGTCCAATCACTTCCCTCCAGAAGAAGGGAGATAAATTTATGTGGACACAAGAATGTGAATAAATATTTCAATCCCTAAAACATCTATTGACCCACGCACCCGTGTTGAAGATCACCAATCCCGAAGCTGACTTTCTCATGTGAAGATATGCCTGCAAGGAAGGGCTCAGAGGAGTCCTTATGCAAGGAGGAAGTGTAGTCTGCTATGAATCCCGAAAATTGAATGAGCACGAAGTCAACTATGTGACCCATGATCTAGAACTGGTCGCCATAGTGCATGCCTTAAAAACGTGGAGGCATTACCTCCTGGGAAGGAAATTTGTACTTATGACATACCACTGTGGATTGCGATATCTATTTGACCAATCAAAACTCAATGTTATAAAAGCTAGGTGGATGGCCCTTCTTACTGAGTTTGATTTCAAAATCAAACATATCAAGGGAAAGGAAAATAAGGTGGTTTATGCCCTTAGCAGAAGTATGAAAAAAATTCACCTGACAGCGGTGAGCACCTGCGATACGAATGTCAAGGAAAGAATCAGGAATGCACAAGAAACATACACATTCTTCTAGACCGTGACCTCGTACCTGGAGCAAGAACCCACAGGGATAAAGTATGAAGGTTATTGGATGATAGATGGAGGTTTGCTAACCTACAAAAACAGATGTATATTCCATATTGTGATGACTTGAAGAAGTTCATAATGGATGAACTACATAAAATACCATATACTGGTCATCCAGGATACCATAAGATGATCACAGCCACCAAGAAACAATTCTATTGGCCTGGATTGAAAAAAGGCATAGCTGAGTACTTAGCCAAATCCATAGAATGCCAATAGGTTAAAGAAAAACACCGACACCCAACAGGATTATTACAACCTCTACCAATCCTAGAATGGAAATGGGAGACCATCTCCGTGGATTTCATCACCAGATTACCAACCTCAACCAAATAGAATTACTATTGGACTAGACATGTTGAAAGAAATGGAACAACAAGTGATTCAGATAAAGCAAAATCTAAAGTTCGCTCAGAACAGACAGAAAAGTTACGCCGATCGAAAGAGAACTCCAAGAGAATTCAAGATGGGAGACCACGTATATCTCAGAGTTAGGCCCAGGAAGAGTACCATGAGGATGGGAGCTTGTGCCAAGTTGGCACCTTGGTATTGTGGACCCTTTGAAGTTTTAGATAGAGTGGGGCCTGTAGCCTATAGGTTAGCACTTCCTCCCACAGTATAAGCGCATAATGTTTTCCATGTTTCATTATTGAAGAAATATGTACACGATTCTAATCATATAATTGACTAGTCTATGATCCAGGTGGAACCAGAGGGAGAATTCCTGCCAGAACCTTAATGCATACTGGACAAAAAGGAAACCCCACTCAGAAACTGAACCATTGCACAGGTCAAGGTGCAGTGGAAACATTTTGGCCCAGATGAGGTTACATGGGAAATGGAAGATTCCATGAAACAGGCATATCCGATTTTGTTTGCTTCTGTACATAGACATCATATTGATAGATAGAACATCTAGGACGATGTTCCATTAAGGGGGGGGAATTGTAACACCCTATTTCCCCTAGTCTGTAAAAATAACTATATTGGCCAAGAACTGTGGAAAACTCAAAGATGTGAATGTTTGATTTGACGGATCTTTGTATAAAAGGTCGATGAATGTAAATTATGTTATGAATATGTGTTGCATGATTTTTGGGAGGGGGATGTGCTAAAAGAGACCACGATGGATAATGAGAGGTGGTGGAAGGGACCTGGAATGGTTCCATTAACTTCCACCGAGCCATTACCGTACTAGTTTTTACTTGCTCAAAGACCAAAGCAACTCTCTAACCCTGGAATGGATTTCCCTTTATATTGGTAGGTGGGGAGGCTCCTCAAGAGTTAATGAGGGGATGGGGGTGAACCACCCATCCATAAAATCTCTCATACCTAACCACAGACAGGGAAATTTGCACCACATGCAATCTTGCAGAGAAAAGGCAAGAGAGGAAGTGTGGTAAAGGGTAGAGGAGAGAGCGCACGCGACGGGGGATCGCGAAAGAGAACTAGAGAAACTCTGGAAAACACAAGGAGTTATGAACATAGGAGTAGGAGAGTAAGCTTCATCCTGGATTATTTTTCTATATCAGGAGAAGGAGAGTAACCTTCATCCTTGACTTCCGTTGAGATGGAAGTAGGAGACTGAATCTCAAAGCATCATGGTCTAGCTCGGGGGAGGCTAGTGGTAAATCCGTTTGGAGTCACTAAGCCTACATTTGGGTGGAAGTGAGCACCCCTCTCAGTAGTTGCATCACGCTTGGTGGATCTGATAAGTGTTTTATGCCTTGTATTTCGAATTGAATATCATGAATACATGCTTATGTTTATATGCCCATAATAATTTATATGTGGAATGATTGCCTGGTGTTTTAGACTGGAAATAATGGATGCATGTGTATGCTTACATGCCATAGTTGGTTTCTGTACAAATGATTAAGTTTGGAGTATGAGTTTTCTCCCCAGAGAATCGTATTGTTTGCTTGATTCTGGTAATATTCTAGGAAGGCCCCTCGAGAGTACTCTTCCCTGGGAATTACCCCATAAACCTTGGAACCATACGGAACCTTTACCCAGAGACTCGACTAAGATCAAGGGAAATTTCCCAAGAATATTCTGAAGGTTCATGCGATCTGAGTCTGGAAACCTTATGCAAGAAAGAGTAGCTCTCTAAGGTCTCCAAGTCATGGGAGTTTGAAGCTCCGAGAGGTTGAATTTTGTGATTCAAGCTCAGAAGGGATAGCGAGTCCAATTATAGAAAGAGAATACCCTATCATTTGGTAGACGAACGGTCAGAATCCTTTCAGAAATACCCCAGATCTATCAAGACTGATGGATCTAGAGAAGGAGCATAGGCATTAACACCTCGACCCTTTCAGCCTTCGCAAGTAGCGATGGGATCCAGGACCGTAGATCCAAGGATCTGACGAAGCTCTATTGACCATCGATATTAGCCTTTGCACAGGCATAAGAGTAGAATTTCGCTAACTCGCGACTTGGAGTTGTCAAGGATAGGACTGCAAGAACTCATGATTCGCAAAATCACGATGTGATCATGGTCGTTGGATCCAAGCCACAGGAAAACCGTTGGATCAGTACCTCCACGTGGTATCCTGTATCGAGGGTTCAAAGGTTGAAAGAACTTCCTTTCGACTGTAGAAGTTGTGAAATGTCGAGCACCAAGGGCTCATGCGAACACGTGGCACATCCGTTAGGTGGGGACCGCGTGGTTGACAGGTGGCGTAAAAACAAGTGCCCCTAGAAAAGTGGGAGTAGGTTACAGGTGATGGACACATGTCGCCTGGGAAAGAGTCAACCCATTGTTGACTTGTCGTGGTTTGGGGTTTCGCAGGATGAAGAAGTTTCACCTTGATCTCTAAGGTCACGAAACGCCGAGAGCCAAGGTCTCATGCGACGGGTGGCAGCGACATAGCGCGTAAGCAGAGTACAGTGGAGGAGACAAGTGGCGTGTACACATCGCTTGGCAGAGTCCACGTAACATTGACCTCTCGCGTCTCGGGGATTCACAAATAAGGAGAACGAGGGCTCAACACTCCAACTAGCGAAGTCACGAGTTGCGAGTAATGCTATTGTTTAGCCTAGCCTACGATTACATGTAGCAGGCGCTAGTGAGGAGGGAGCCATACCAGCATTGTGTCTAGGGTATTGGCATTTGGAGAAAGAGGACTCGAGATCCTTGACTCCCAACTCGCAAGTTACGAAAGTGACATAGCCCTCCCAACCCGCAGGTCGGAAGTCCATGCACACAGGATCTTTCCTCCTTCACTGGCCCGAAGAGCTCTCGACAATGGCTCTCCTATTTCCCTTTCGGGAAATCTACACACACAAACAACCTTGAGAAATTTTCCCCCTCTTTATACTTTGGGAGATCGGACTTCTCGATTTCGTGAATCGAGTGGTCAAGCGCCCTGTCTCTCAATCTCCAAAACCCGAAAACAGTCAACACTTGACCTTTCCCTTGTCAATTTTGGATTTCTCCTTATCATGATTTCGGGAGTTGCGATGTCAAGCAACTTGTCTCCTCAACTTCACGAAACCTGAATTACCGAGACTCCTATGCACTCGCAAGGTTGACTTTACAATAACTCTTCATTCCATCAGGATTTCGGACTTCGTAATATTGTGAATCCTGATGCGAAGGTTTTGGGACTTCACCCCACGAAACCTCGAAATGGTCAATGAAATTGACTTCCGTGTCTATAGTGCGCCATCTGTCCACCTTGTTTATTCCTATGGCCCACACGATCCTTTTGGCCCTTCAGGACTTCGCGCTTCGTGATTTTGTGAGTCCTGATGCAAAGATTTTGGGACTTCAACTCACAAAACCCCGAAATAGAAATCCATGGGTAAATCCAACAGATATGGTTGGCTTGGATCTATGGTTCTGCCTCTCCTTGAGCTTGAACCCCTCAAAAGCACTAGTCATAACTTCCCTACTCCTCCGTGAGATCGGACGGCTCACGGGACTTCACGAATTATCCACAGAGAATTTCGACCGTCCGTCTCTTTCCTTCACAAATGACTTCTGCAACCTTTTACCAAGTGGTTTTCCCATGGTACTCAACTACCTGCGACACAAACTTGTGACGCCTTTTCACTGTTCCAATGCACAATATTTGAGTCTTTCAGAAAACTCTTGCTTGCACTCCTTGCGGCGAATTCCTCAATCACTCCAAGGAATTGAAATCTTTTGACTCTGCGCACTCCCTGCAGCAGCAGTCTCTCAATACTTCATTCAGGTTACAAACCCTGAAAATCTACTCATCTTGCGCACACCTTGCACGACTCATGTGCCTAACTGCACTTCTAAGGAAATGAGAACAATTGTTATCTCTCCTGAGCTTTCAGAGACAAACCTCTGAACCCTCTGTCAGCGCACTCCTTGTGGACAATTCAACTACACTCCTTGCAGGAACTCTTGCTCAAATAGAGAAACAATTGAAACTCATTTTCCTTACTCTCTCTCTCTCTCAGATTTCAAACATTTAACAAGAAATCATTCATACATAAAAGAAATTTCATGACAGAAAGAGTAAAACATTCATGAGCATAACATTCAAAAATGCATACACAGAGAATATTTGAACACCATGAGTCTGAATCAAAGCCTTCTTGTATTAATCCAGAACTTTTGTACATGGAATTCAGCTACACATCTCTTTGCTCCTTCTCTT
>SNQJ01S0004264.1:70822-132365 GCA_010110895.2 Picea sitchensis
TCACAAAGTATTTTATCATTATATCCTCCTATCTTAAATTCAACTAAACATTGTTTAGTGACAGTTACCTGATGTCCTTTTTGTAACCACGAAACTCTGTATGGGCTTGGATGATCAATCGTCTCCAGCTCCAGCTTCTCTACCATCTCTGTTGAAACGAGATTAACTGTGCTACCACTATCCACAATGACCTTGCATACCCTGTCCTTGGTTTTGCAAGCAGCCTGGAAAAGTTTGTTTCTTTGGACTGAACTCTCCACCTCCTTCTCTGGTGTCAAAAGAGCTTTTTGCATCATCAACGATCTTCCACCTTCAGCATCTTCTGCCTCAATATTTTGCCTCTATGCTTTGGGGATGTGAGTCTCACCACCTTCCTTCTTTTGATCTGGACACTCATAAGACTTGTGCCCATTCTTTCCACATGTGAAGCATGTTATTACTCCACCTCTTCCTCTTCCTCTACCTCTAGTATGAGGAAAAATATTATTATCGGCATAATCTCCCCTCTATTCGGTATGCTGCCCTATTTTTTCATCATATTGCCCTCGCTGTGAGCTTCCACCTCTCTTAGTTCGAGTCTGAGGTTTCATCCAGTCCTCCTTGGGTTTCTGATTTTTATCTTGGGCAACTGATTTGCCTTTGGGCTGACTTCTGCCTCGGCTTCTTTGACCCTGCTTTTGGCTCAACTTCTCTTTCGCCTTCAGAGCTATTTGATGAGCATCTTCCACCGTTCGTATGGTCACCATGCTCATCTCGTCCTGAATTTCATATCTTGGGCCATTCATATACCTGGCAACATTTTCATCATTACTCTCCCGATGACTTGCCCTAATGTTCAGCCTGTAGAATTCTTCAGTGTATTCCTTCACTGTCATCAGCCTCTGTCTCAAGTTTTTCATTCTTTGAAACAGATTAATCTGATAATCCCTGGGGATGAATTTCACCTTCATCTTTGTGATCATCCTGTCCCAACTTTTGATCTTATGCTTGCCTTTGCAACGTCTATCAGCTTGTATCTCATCGCACCACAATGTTGCATGTCCCTTTAATCTCGTGACAGCATGTTTGACCTTCTTGTCCTCTTCGACATCTTCATAGTCAAAATATGTGTCCAGAGCTCTAATATAGTCTAGAATCTCCTTTGCATCCAAATTTCCCTCATAAACTGGAATGTCCATTTTTTCTCTTGCACCCATTCTTGCAATAGCCCTAATCAGGCGTTCATTTGCTGCAACTTCTTCCCCTTCATGTTCAGCCTCAATTTCACTTTCGAAATCACTAAGATCCCCAGCACTAACTGTGCACCTCTTTGTTGTCTCCATGTCTTCGAGTCTGGCACATAGATCACGCATCTCTCTCTCCATGGCTGGATCAAGCATCTGCCTACCTCTTCTTCTCGGCATTTCCCTATCCTCTGGTGGATCGGGTGTTTTCCTGTCCCTTCTTCTTGGCGGCATGGTGAATTCTTCTTTTCCTTGCTACAGAAAGCAAAGAAACCTTTCTGCGCTCTGATGCCAAACCTGACGTAGCCCTCCCAACCTGCAGGTCAAAAGTCCACGCACACAGGATCTTTCCTCCTTCACTAGACCAAAGAGCTCTTGAAAATGGCTCTCCTATTTCCCTTTCGGGAAATCTACACCCACAAACCTTGATAAATTTTCCCCCTCTTTATACTTTGGGAGATTGGACTTCACGATTTCGCGAATCCGGTGGTCAAGAACCCTGTCTCTCAATCTCCGAAACCCAAAAACAGTCAACACTTGACCTTTCCCTTGTCAATTTCGGATTTCTCCTTATCGTGATTTCGGGAGTTGCGATGTCAAGCAAATCGTCTCCTTGACTTCCCAAAACCTGAATTAGCGAGACTCCGATGCACTCGAAAGGTTGAATTTTCAACAGCTCTTCATTCCATCAAAATTTTGAACTTCGCGATTTCGTGAATCCTGATGCGAAGGTTTCGGGACTTCACCCCACGAAACCCTAAAATGGTCAATGAAATTTACTTCTGTGTGCATAGTGTGCCACCTTTCCACCCTGCCGATTCCTATGGCCCACACAATCCTTTCGGCCCTTTGGGACTTCACGCTTCATGATTTCATGAGTCCTGATGCAAAGATTTCGGGACCTCAACTCACGAAACCCCAAAATAGAAATCCATGGGTAAATCCAATGGACCTGGTTGGCTTGGATCTACGGTTTTGCCTCTCCTTGAGCTTGAACCCCTCGAAATCACTCGTCGTAACTTCCCTGCTCCTCCATGAGATCTGATGGCTCACAGGACTTCGCGAATTCACCACAGAGAATTATGATCGTCTGTCTCTTTCCTTCACAAAGTACTTCTGCAACCTTTTACCAAGTGGTTTTCCCATGGTCCTCAACTGCCTGCGACACAAACTTGTGATGCCTTCTCACTGTTCCAATGCACAATCTTCGAGTCTTTCAGAAAACTCATGCTCGCACTCCTTGTGGCAAATTCCTCAATCACTCCAAGGAATTGAAATCTTTCGACTCTGCGCACTCCCTATAGCAGCAGTCTCTCAATACTTCATTCAGGTTACAAACCCTAAAAATCTACTCAGCATGTGCACACCTTGCATGAATCTTGTGCCTAACTACACTTCTGAGGAAATGAGAACAATTGTTATCTCTCTTGAGCTTTCAGAGACAAACCTCTGAACCCTCTATCAATGCACTACTTGCGGACAATTCAACTGCACTCCTTGCAGGAACTCTTGCTCAGATAGAGAAACAATTGAAACTCATTTTCCTTACTCTCTCTCTCTCTCAGATTTCAAACATTTAACAAGAAATCATTCATACATAGCATAAAAGCAATTGCATGACAAAAAGAGTAAAAGATTCATGAGCATAACATTCAAAAATGCATGCACGGAGAATATTTGAACACCATGAGTCTAAATCAAAGCCTTCTTGTATTAATCCATAACTTTTGTACATGGAATTCGGCTACACAGCTGATGCAGGAGCATCGTTGAATCCATCAAGCGAGCCAGCGTGGAGCGGAGAACAACTGGACAGCGCCAGCACAAATTTTGAAAACACCTTGATATTGTTGCGCCAAACATTAATGTGTGGATTTAATGAAGCGCACTTTGTACATTGTAGTGGACCTTGAGCAGATAGCTCTCGTCCTTAGGTAGATGAGGCATTTAAGATAGTTAATGTAAAGTAGATAGAATATTTAATTCTAGATTTGATAGTTTAGATTTCGAGATGGAAAACAGATATAGACACCCTCATTGTAATTGTAACATTATTCAGAATCATCAAGCATTCAAGAAGAGAAGAGAAAGCAGAGAACTGTGTAGAGAACATCCATTTATAGATATTGAATTAATAGAAGAAAGATTTGATTCAATTTCATGGTTATGTGTCTATTCTCTGTGTGTTGATGTTATGCTCACGAATGTTTGTTTTTTGGTTATGCATTTTCTTTGTATATGTTGTGCATGTGATTTCATGTTTCGAAACTGAAGTCTGAGTGGAAGAGTGAATGAGTTTCAATTGTTTCTCTAAGTGAGCCAGAGGATTCCTGGAAGGAGTGCAGTCGAATTTTTCCGCAAGGAGTGCGTTGACAGAAGGGTTCAATTAGAGAAGGATTTTGTTCTCATTTCCTCGAAGAGTGCAGATAGGCACAGTGTCATGCAAAGAGTGCGCAGGCCAAGTGAAGTCTCAGAGTTGTGATTCTGAGCAAATCCTTGAAAGACTGTTGTTGAAGGAGTGCGCAGGGTCGAAGGATTTCAACACTTAGAAGTTGTTGAAGATTTTCCGCAAGGAGTGCGCACAAGAAGTTCTCAAAAGGACTTGAGGAGTCGAGAACAAGCTCAGGAGGAACAGGCCTTCGAATTTGTCAAAGGATTGCATAAATAAGTTGTGCATCGAAGCGTTCGAGCAGGCGTTGAAGATATGCGTGCAGGGTGACGAGTTCCGTGGAAGAGCGTCTCGTCATTTCGGGGATTTCATTAGGAAGAACGGACAGTCAGAATTCTCTGAGGAGAAGTCGCGAGAATCCGAGGGCCGTTGGATATTGCAGAAGGTGCAAGATAGTTACTTCACAGGTGTGGAGAGGATTCAAAGCTCAGGAAGGGGCAGCGTCGTTGATCCAAGTCGGTCAAGGCAGTTGATTTATTCACAAGATCGCCTATCGGGACCTCGTGAGGAAAGCCCCCTAAATTTGATAAGGAAAGTCGCGAGACTGCGAGGAGGCGAGATCTCGACTACTCTAAGGGTAGCGTGGGTCCACAGGGATTGGTGAGTGGACAAGTGGCACCTCCAACCTTGGGAGCTCGTAAGAGTAAGGGTCGAGGAATTGGAGCCAAAGGATNACTCA
Source organism: Picea sitchensis (assembly GCA_010110895.2). Classification (NCBI taxonomy): domain Eukaryota; kingdom Viridiplantae; phylum Streptophyta; class Pinopsida; order Pinales; family Pinaceae; genus Picea; species Picea sitchensis. The sequence goes on from SNQJ01S0004264.1 coordinate 75,174, forward strand.
GAGTCACAAGGGAGCGAGGTCGCGAGTATCGTCACCTCGGACCCCGGGAGTTGACGGGAAAGTCATTCAAGCTCGCGACTAGCGAAGTCGCGAGGGGACAATGGAGAGATAGCGTGAAAAGTCCTGAGAGAAGTAACGGGTGTGGACGAGTCAAGTCACACATGCACTGCGGAGTTTCGGCACCTCGGACATCGGAGGTTAGAAAACCAAAAGATTGGTATTGCGAGTAGCGAGGGCGTGAGTAGCGAAATCTCTCAAAAGGAAGAGTCAGCGAGTTGACTACCCTCGGGTCTCGGGGATCCGAGAATCTAGTGTATAATCTTTGGACTCGTGGAGGCGTGAATTTCGATCCCCTGAGAGGTTAAAGAAGGGGATCGCGCGAAGGAGAGAATCTGTGGGTAGGAAGATTCCCGATAGGGAATTAAAAGAACCGTTGTGTTCTTCGGGCCGAGGAGAGAGGAAGGTCCTGGAAGAGCACTCGTGCTCTGAGGAGTGTGGGTGGCGTCAACAGCTCTCTGCTCCTTCTCTTCTATGCTCTATTCTCTCAATTGGCATCCTCCTCTCAATTGGAAACCTCCTCTTCTTACAATACACAATGAGGGTGTCTATATCCCATTTCCCTCTTTCATTCTAAACTGTCTAATCTACACATTAAATTCTATCTACTTGCATTAACTATCATAAATGCCTTCTACCTACTAAGGACGAGAGCGGATCTCTCAAGGTCCATTTACATTTTACAAGTGTGCCTCCACTTGATGACTTTATTAATGTTTCAAGACATTTTCAAAATTTGCGTTGGGCGCTTTTCCAGCTATCTGTTATCACTGCGCAGGCTCGTTTGAGATGCTCCTGCATCAGAAAGGCACTTGTGCTAAGGCCATGTTGTGGTCACTTGGAGGAGGATAAGGAAAGGGATGGTCTACGCTAGGCCCCATAGAAATTCGGGGATTCTGTCCCCCAAAGAAAAATACGAAAAATCTAGGTTGTCGTAGTGGGTGTGTGACATCCCCCTGTCAGTAAGCCTCTTATCTCTACTGATGTTTCTCTTCATGGTGCTTCCTTCTGTATATCTTTGATAAAAATAATTCAAAAGGCATTCAATTCTTTCAAAAAGAATTCATTGTGGGGCTGAAAGTACTCCAAGTTTCTGTCGAAGATACTCAAAAGTCTCCCTCAAAAGAGGTTTGGTGAAAATATCTGCAATCTACTTTTTTGTACCAACATACTCTACCTCGATGTTCTTCTTTGTAATATGGTTCTATAGAAAGTGAAACTTTATCAAAATGTGTTTTATATTGGAATGCATCGCTGGATTCTTTGGTATACTTATAGCACTGGTGTTATCACATAATATCATAATAGGCTCATCATATTCCACCTATATGTCTTGAAAAAAAAAATTCATCTAGAGAACCTGTGTACAACATGTTGTTGCTGCAATATACGATGATTTTGTTGTGGACAATTATAATGATGATTGTTTCTTGCTCAAACAAGATACCAGACAATCACCCAAGTAGGAAACTGCTCCACTCGTACTTTTCCTATCATCAATGTTACCTGCCCAATATGCATCTCTGTAGGTAGTAATAGACAGATCATTCCCTTTTGGATACCAAAATACAAACTCTTATGTACCTTTTATATATCTGAATATCCTCTTCACTACCATAACATGTGATTCCTTTGGTGTTGCTTGAAACCATGCCACTTTTCCAACTTCCTGCATCACATCTGGTCTTGATGCGGTCACATAGAGTAAACTTCCAATCACATATTTGTAGATCCTCTGATATGCGTCTTTGGATATATCAGCATTGCTCAGTTTGCAACTATTTTGCATGGGAGTACTTACGGGCTTGCAATCTACCATTCCAAACTTTTTCAACATTTCTTTGATACACTTGGTCTGGGAGATAAAAATACTTGATCTAGCTAACATATATGGAGTCCCAAAGATAAATACAACTCACCAAGTAATGACATTTCAAACTCACTATGCATGTATTTATCAAATTTTTGACTCATCATATCATCATTACTACCAAAAATAATGTCATCAACATAAAATTCAATTATCAAAAAATTACTTTGATGTACCTTTATGTAGAGATTGTTGTTTGCGTTACCTTTCCTGAACCCTTGTTGTTGTATATACATGCCCAATCTTGAATACCATGCTCTGGGGGATTGTTTGAGTCCATGTAGTGCCTTCTTCAATATGTAGGCATAATCTTCCATTTCTAAAAGTATGAATCCTTCTAGTTTTTCGATGTAGAATTCTTATTCTAGTTATTTGTTTAGGAAGGCTGATTTTGCATCCATATGATATACTTTTATTTTCTTCGAACATGCATAAGCCAAGATGATTTTGACTACATCCATTCTGACAACTGGGGAAAAACGTTTCTTCAAAATCTATTCCTTCAACCTGAGCATATCCCTTTCATACTAATATTACTTTATTCCTGGTTACTAATCCATCCTCGTTCAACTTGTTTCTGAATACCCATTTTGTGTCAATCACATTCTTATCCTTAGGCCTTGGAACAAGTTTCCATGTTTCATTCTTCCATAGCTTTGATACAGTTTTCATCAATGTTGGCTTCTTAAAAAATGTTAGGTTCAACTGTGGATAGTAGTGCTAGATGTGTTTGTTCTGGTGACTGTAATTTTCTTCGAGTTTCAACTCCTGCATCTTTATTCCCAAGATTTGTTCTGATGGATGATTTTTCTGCACTCTTCGGCTAGGTGTTTTGGGAGAGATATGAAGCTTATGTTGGTCATCTTCCTTTTTCTCTACTTATAGATTCTCTTCTTCTTATTATTATTCTTCTTCTTCCTTCAAATCCTCTTCTTCTTCATGTTGTGCTGAATCTTTTCTTTCTTCTTTGGAATTTTGTACACTAGCCTCACCAATCTATATATTGATGATTTCCACTATTTTTCTGAGTATCAAATTGAAACACTTCTATGCCTTACTTTTTCTTGAGTACCCGACAAATATGTCTTTTTAAAATGGAGAGTCAAACTTCCCAATCCTATCATCTTCTCTTTTGATGTATCACTTTCTTCCAAACACTATGAAATGCTTCACATTTTTCAGTCTTCCTTTCCATACCTTGTGGGGAGTCTTATCACTATTACTTCTGAGAATTCCTATGTTCAAGATATGAACTATTGTATGTACTTCTTGTGCCCAAAATATGTCACCCAAATTGGAATATTTCAACATGGTTCTGGCCATCTCTTGTACTGTTTTTTTCTTTCTTTCAACAACTTCATTTTGTTGAGGTTTCCTAGCTACTGAGAATTGACTTTTTATCCCAAGTTCACTACATAATTCCATGAATTCCTTTGATGTGAAATCTCCTCCATTGTCTAATCTCAAACATTTGATTTTCAATTTTGTCTCTGTTTCAACCATCTCTTTGTACATCTTGAAGTGTTCAAATGCCTATGACTTCTTCTTGAGAAAAAAAACTACAGTCATTCTTGTGTAGTCATCTATCGATATCATGAAGTATTGTTCACCATTAAATCCCTTTGTCCTTGTTGGTCCACATAGATCGGTATGTACGATATCTAGTGGTTTTTTTGTTGAGTACTCCTTTGATTTGAACTTGGTGCTCATTTGTTTTCCTTGTAGACAATACTTAATAGAGTATTTGTTGGCTTTGAGATTTCAAGAATTTCTCTTACTGCTTCATTTCTGTTGATTTTGACAAGATTTTGAAAGTGCATGTGACCCATTCTTCTATGCCAGAGCCAACTTTCATTCTCCTTTCCTAAGGTAAAAAATTCCTTGACAATTTCATTCAAAACATATATGTTGTTTGGAGTCCTTATACCTGTCTCCACTAACCTGTCTGATCCTTCTTTCCTTATTTCACATTTCTCTGATTCGAAATGAAGTGTGTATCCTTGATCACACATTTGAATTACACTCAACAGATTATGCTTCATATTTTCAACTAGTAGAACATTTTATTCCATTGTGTCTTTGCTTCCAAGCTTAACCGTGTCTCTACCTATGATTTTAGTTGAATGATTATTACCAAATGAAATTGATCAATCTTTTTCCTTCTTTAGAGTTAGAAACATATTCCTATCACCTATCATATGTTTTGAACAACCATTGTTATCATACCAATCACTTTTCCTTTGTTGGGCTTGTAGAGAAAGCGAGCATTGATTCTTCTTTCTTTTCATATCCCTTGTGGTTCTGATATCTGGCTGCTGATTTTGTTCTTTGATTCCCTCGGTGGAATAGTCAATCTACAATTCTTCGCTATGTGACCAAAATTGTTGCATTTGTAGCATTCTAATTCATCACTCAATGAACCAAAATTGTGTTGGCTCCTGTTGTATGCTTCATAATATCTTCTAGGATAACCTGTATTGTTTCTTCTATTCGAGGCATAGGTTTTGTAGTTTACAACTTTATGTCCAAAATTATCACAATTAAAACAATGATCATAAAAGAATATGTGATACCTGGGAATAGAAGATCTTGTTTGGGATGCATTCCTTCTGAATTTGTCTTCTTGAGTCTTCTTTATTTATGGAGTGTTATTTTTTGGGGGCTTTCACTCTTCCTTCATGACTGAATCTCTAGCATAGATTCTTTTTTTTTGTCTTGGAACTTGACCCTTTCTCATTTTGTACTTGATTGTATCCAAGTCTAGAATTTTCATCTGATGATATTTGACTCTTGATGATTTGATCCAATATTTTTGTGCTCTTTTGATGCATATCCTTCTTCTGAAGATATTTCCTTAAAGAGACTACTTCTGATTCCAAGCTTCCGATCATTTTTTCCTTTTCTTCTAACTCACTTCTAAGAATTTCCTCAATTCTTTTGTCTTCTTATATTTGAATTTTTAGACTTGTGATCATCTTTTATAGTTCTTCAATGTTGGAATTTTGAGCTCCCTCTTTCATTTTTAATTATTCCTTGAGTGACTTGTTTTTCTTTCTTTCCTTCTTGAGTTCTTCTAATGCATTGATCAATTATGCTCTGAGATCGACTTCACCTTCTTCTTTAGAATCATCTTCTGTTCGACAACACAGGTATTCCAACAGAGGACGAATACCTTCAGTAACCACTCACATAACCAGATCAAAGATCAACACACCGATGTTTTCACGTGGTAAAACCCCTACGGGGAAACATCCACGGCCCCAGCCAACGCGGCCACTTCTATCGTTGTAAACTCCCTAATGGGAAATATCCACGGCCCAACGCTGCCACTTTGGAGTAAATTTATTAATGCAAAGCAGTGTGACAGAGATTTTACAGTGAGAGTTTATCACAATCAATCATCTATAAATGACCCTCCATGCTCTTAAATAGAGATCATGGACCAATTCCTGTGTTAAGCCACCACTGTCGGTCGCTACATTGGTTGAGAGGAATGGCTTCTGATCACTCTATCTAACATATCGTGACCGTTAGATTTAGTAACTATAAATGTATACTAATGTATACTAAATAAACACACTTTTACCTAACGTATTGTTATTGTAATTGGTAGATCTTAATTCACTCCTATGCAGCCCGTACAACATCCTCTTAAAACAACTTGGGATGGATTGTTGATTTCATAATAATGACAATTAGAGAAGGAAGGAGGCATTAGAGCCTATCCCCTTAATGACAAATTTCTTTCCTCAACTCTCGATATATATCAAAGTTTGAAAAACTTCATTTCTGTAAGAGACTCGGCAGTGGTTCTGTAACTTGATCATTTGTAGGCAAAAGAGCACTTCAATAACTTGATCATGAATGAGTTTCCTAATGAAGTGCATGTATTCATGTGTTTGTTTCACTGATGTTGAATTGGGTATTTGGCAAGCTTGATGGTACCCTTGATTGTCACACCAAAGTCTGGCTGGATGTCAGCCGGGCTGAACTGTAAAACCCGAGATCCGCTGGGCCAAGGGGGTTTCCCATAGGTATTTAACTGCACTGATTCTCACCAAGAAAGTGAAATAGCTCATGTTTACAGCCCAAGTGATGTGTCCCAACCAAGGTCAAACATGTCCCAGACTCCTCTAATTACTCCGGCTTCCATTTCTAGCCTTAATTCAACTGAAAACTAACCAATAAGGGGAGTCCCCCGAATCAGAAATGTATCCCAAACCTACCAAGCACTGTTCCAACATACGGTATCCTTTAGTCGCCCAATGGCTTTCATGGGTGTTTGCATAATGTCGTAAGACCAACAAAGAAGGAAAGAGATCAGATCTGTAAGGAGTCATTGAGGCTACCAAATCCAACTGACGTATACAGGCATCAACCTGTGAGAAGTACAAGGGAAGAAAGCTTCTGACCTCGTGACCGAAGGGAGAAGGGTTATTTACAATCGGCCCATGTGAGTTTAATGCAAGAAGGTCACAAGCATAATTTAGACTGGAAAGAAAATCTTCATTAGTTTGCAAACCTGAGGTACAAGGAACAAGGCAAAAGCCCAAGTCCTGTCATTTCCCCAAATTTTCCATTCTGCTCACATTTGTGGTTTAAAAGTTTGAGTCACTACCAAGAATGATAAGCTCATCAACATAAAGGACAAGGATGATGAGATGGCTTCCCACTTTCTTTGTATAGACATTAGACTGAATGGCATCTAGAGAATCCGTTGGCAATAAGAAAGTTATCCATTTTGGCATACCATTCTGGAGTTTGCTCGAGACCATAAAGAGATTTCTTTGAGGCTACAAACAAGGCTAGAGTCATTCTCGATATATCCAGGAGGTTGTAGATTTCTTCTTCAAATCACCATGCGTAGAATGTGGATTTAACATCCATCCGATGGACCTCCCATTTATGTGAGAGGCAAGAACAAGCATGGATGGGAATTCATTTTGGCCACGGGTGCAAAGGTTTATTCATAGTCACGCCCTTCAACTTGGGAAAACCTTTTGGCAACTAATCGAGCCTTCAGTTTTCCAATACCTCCATCCGATGCAGAAGCTACCAGCTCGGTATACCCATTTTTATATAACAAGTTTTCTTCCTTTAAGAGGTATTAGGATCCCAAGTATCGCTTTCCATTAAAGAATCATACTCCTCATTCATTGTTGTCTCCCAACCTGGATGACCCGCTTCTGTAAATGGGTCTGGATCATGAGTTTTTCAAACTTGAGCCAAAAGAGAAGAGGTCACTGAACTGAACTTGTCTCCATCATTGATTTCAAGGATCACTAACAAGATCACTCACCGCCGTGTTGAACGGACCCATCTAGGGGCGCGGTTGAATCGGTGTTTTGTTCAGTTCAAAGGAATCATCCGAGGGAATGCCGCTAGCGAGGTGGATTTTTCATCTCACTGTCATCATTCAAGAAGAATCTTAGAATAGAAATGTAAGAAGGCAATAATCGCCAAAGATGGTTCGGCAGTCAAGAAGGTACACTCCAATCGGAATAGGGTTTGCGTGCCAAGTATTTTCATCAAATTAACATCTCTTCTAAGAATACCTTCATTATATAGTTGTAATAAGAAGTCTATGACTTTTGACATCTTCATAATAACCAACAACATAATAACTTCTCACCCTTTAGGCTGTAGCTTTTCGCTTCTCATCGAATGGAGCCCATGCTATAATACATGGAAGTGGCTTACCTCTGGTTTAATGTTATTACATGTTTCTTCCCATGTTATATTTTTAAGAGACTTTGTGGAGTACCATTCATGTAATTTGCACGCTGATTGCTTATATTCAATATTGTAGACTAACTCCCTTAGATTGGATCATACAATTAGCCATTTCTTTTAATGTATGGTTCTTTTCTCTCAAAGAATACCATTTTTTGTGGTGTATATGGAACAAGGTGTTGCATTTGACGTCTCCGTAGTGAAAGAACTTGTAAAATTATTGTTCACATATTCGCCTTCCATTATCCTGCTCTTAACCTTGAATTTGATGTCCAGATTGTTTTCACAAGTGTCTTTGTAGGCTTTCAAAAACTTGTCATCAAAACTTCACTTTTGAGCTGGGTATAAACCTGCTCAACGAAAATACCAATGAAAGTTAAGAAATACTTGCACCTTAAAAAGAAGGAGAAGAAAGTGACCACAATAACCACCGTGGAATGTTTAGTGATTCGGTAGGGCGCGCTAAGAGGCATCTGCCTGTTGTCCCGATGATGTTTGTCGAGAACACAACCCAAGCATTGAAACAACACCATCTCTACATGAAACAAGAGGAAGACCGGCCACCATCTGTTGATTACATTGTTGCAATGAGTTATAGTTTAGATGACCAAACCACCATGCCAAAGTTTGCTCAAGTCATCGCCATGAGCAACAAAACTCGATGAAAAGATGATGATGACCCAAAGTCGTCAAAACCCTTGCACAAACCCGGTAATATCATCAACAATTCCAATTGCTAAGATATGTTTAGGATCTTTTAAATCCTTGAATGCAACTTGGTGAGGTGAAAACTCTAATTATTTTTACCTTCACCAATGAGTGATTTGATATACCGATACAAGGTTACAAGAAACTGAACATCATACATCATTGAAACGACCATTTTGTACCTCAATTGTTCCAGATCCTACAGCACTAAGAGATCCATCACCAACAAATATTTCCCTATGTTACATCCATTTAGAGCATAAAATATGGCTTTATATTTAGCCATATGATAAGATGCCCCGAATAATGTCACTCATCGTAAGAAGAAGTAGTAGTAGAAGGTGCGTATTGAAGGAAAACCGTATGTAAAGTGTAATGTCCGATGAGAAGAAGAAGAAGAGGAATCAATAATTATGTTGCTTCATCGCCACTCTAAGGCTACCATCTTCTTGAAACATCCGGACTCATCATGACCATCTTTACAAAAGTTACCGTTTGTTAGTATTCTTTTATATTTGATCATTTGTCACCATTAGAGCTGAAGAGCGGTTTCAAATCCTTAGGTTGTTTTGTTGCAGCCAGGATGTCAGTTTCCTTGGGATACTTGGCTTCTATCTTCATCAAGTAACCAAGTCTTGCCTGAGGTAACTGGCTTTGATCACCCAGTTGTAGGAGCTTCTATCTCCCCAATCAAAGAAGCGTAAAAGGACTCAAGAGGCCCTACCATAAGCCTCTAGAGACTCTTTCATATAAAAGGTAGATACAAACATAGAATATGCACCACCAAGATTAGAAATAAGATATATGTAACGCTGTTCCTTCATTTTTACGTTGCATTCTATACATAAAAGTCCGAGTGTTTTAAACTTAGATAGATAGTCTCCAAGGCAAGAAAATCACTTGGACTCAAGGCCAATATTTGATTTTTCAACTGTTGTGTTCGAATAATATTGTGTTTACTAAACACGGATTCAATCTTGTCCTAAGCTTCTCCTGGCTAATAACCTCTTTGAAGATGGTTCCGCGACCCACGTCCACGTCCTCACCCGGCCTCCACCCATCTCCCAACGTCCTAGCTTCATTAAATATAGAGCGTTGTAGCCGTAGGATTTAAAACCTGAAACCAATGGATCTGATGGAAAGATCTCAAAAGTTGTGCGGTTTTAAAAAATGGTAATCAAACCCGACCTCCATGTGAGAGTCATGCCCCTTTTAAAAAGGCATAAATCTCAGAACCAAATAACCACGCGGATGGTGTGTTACTTTACATGACCCACTTTTATAAAGAGAAGTGGGATCACTTTTACAATGAGGTTACCTATAACAGAAAATTGCATGCAAATAACTCTAAAATAAAAATATAAGCTACTTATAGTGATTCACTTTATACTGAAGTGAAATGCACTTTGCATAATTTTTAGCATGAACTTTTTTCAAAAGTAATAAAGAGAGACTGTAACTCAAGACCCTTACTTAATAAGGCAAGTTTTTAACCAATGATCTAGGCAAAACATATTGTAATGTTCGGCGAGTGATTTGGGTGTTGTTGTCATATAGGGAAGACTACTTTGAGAGCATGTTCCAAAAAAACTCTTTTCATTAATAAGAAAATTTCTGGCTTCTCATGAGACAACAAGGGTTAGATCTCTGCTAGCTTTACTCCTGGAAGATGCACTTTTCCTATCTCAAGCTGATTTTTCCGAGATTGCACAGGGTGTGTGGAAAAGAGCATACACAGATCTAAAAGAGTAGTAACCGAAAAAATAAAACCGAAATAAAATCAAAACTTTGCAAAAATTTAAAAATGCAACCATTGTATAACTGATCAATCGTGAATGGCCAGAGTCTTGGCAAATCCAAACCTTTCTCGAGTGAAACAAAAGTGTTCTCAATGAAAAGAGAGTGCTCCCATCTAAATGAACATCTTCAGCATTCAAAATGCACACGCCAAAATGGAGATGAGGCAACTCCTCTTCACCCATCCCATCCACAACAGATGGGTTCTCAAACGTGCTCCTGGACAAATTACAACTGACACAACACGTGTATTCCAATGCAGGGATCTAACACCTTCTGCAACCACTCACACAACCGCATCAAAGATCAACACAACCCATGTTTCATCAGTGGTAAACCCCCTACTCTGGAAACATCCACTCACCAACGCCACACTTGGAGCCATTAATGCAAAGAAAAAGATTACGGTGAGAGATCTTACAAGAGAGTTTCACACAATCCATCGCCTAAACGACCCTCCATGCTCTTAAATAGAGATCATGGACCAACGGGCAAGCTGCCATGGATCAATGGTCGCTAACGAGGAGAGTATGAACCTGCCTGGATCACCCCCATGTCGGGAACATCGCGGACCACGATTTAACTACAAATGCATACCAATGCATACCAAAGAAACACACTTCACCCAATCCACATATTAGACCAAGTAGATCTTAACTACAACCCTAAGTGTCTAAATATCCCAACATCTCTAATCGCCATGAAGAGTACTCTTTCCTAATCATTGCCACTATGATTATCATCTTGTCCTAAGGAGGGAACCATTCCTGGAGCAGAAAAATATTCCTTTGGACATTTTTTCTCTGCTCTTTTATACCCTATTTTCCTTTTTAGAAGCTTCTTATTCATCATTTTCTTTATTCATGTGAAGACATTTAGAAGAAAAAATTACCAATACCACCACACCAAAACATTTAAATGGAATCATACCTTTATACTCGTCGGTTCCTTTCTTTAATTTCATAACGGTTATTGTCCATCTCTTCATGTTCGTCTGAATCATCATTGTCGTTGAAACTTGGTTTTGATTTTTCAGGTTTGTTTTTGTATTCTTGGATACCACCTTTTAAAGCTACTTCCTCATAATTTCAGGGTTCTCCCGTTTCATTCATTTCACAGGATATAAATATCACATGTATCTCATCCATGCTTAATACCTAGATCCTCTCTTTCTTCTAGGGATGATATTTTAGGAATCAAATCTCATAGGAAGAGAGACCTCAATACCTTTTGAACAACCACTGAAGCCATCATCAACTTCTACTCCTAATCCATTAATAGTGTTGACCACTTCATCGACCTATAGAAGGTAGGCTTCAATGTCTTCATATTCCTTCATCTTCAACTAAACTTATCTCTGAAATTTTGAATCTTAGCTCCCTTTACCTTGGTATCTCCTTTCATAAATCTTTTGTATTTTATCTCAAATATCCTTTGTGTTATCACAATGCATAACTTTGAAAAACCAGATCAACCAAAATGTCAAAATAATACCTTTACCTTAGATTTGTTTTCATTTGAGCTTTTTTCCCCGTCTCCGCCGGGCTTGGGGAGTGGTTGGTGTTGTATATCTATATACTATCGATTGCCAAACATAAAATCCTTGTGCATGTAAAAATGTTTTCATCCTTTTATTCCATAAGTTATAATTCTACCCATCAAACCTTATTGCTCCAATCATAGCATATTCCATGATCTCCTCCAAGAGTTAGACTACTCTCAAGGACCTTCTTTGATAACAATTGTTGGAATAATGAAGGGGGGGGGGGTGAATCAATATTGTACTTTTCTTTCTTTTAACCATAATATGAATATTTAATAATATTCAATCAACATTCATTATTATGGTATTAGTACCATAAATCAATGTATAAAACAACACATAACACAATACACTGAAAGTTTTAATGTGGAAACCCAATGCTTATAAAACCATGGAATGATTTTTCTTATTTGTCAAAGAGTACAATCATTGGAAGCATTGTTATTGATAAATTTGTAAAAGTGACACGAATCCCATTTCCTAGATCCACATGGATCTAGAACTAAGCAAGACAGAACATGACTCTCTTCCTAGATTCTAACCATTGAATTTTATTGCGAGGTAAGAACAAGGGAATATACCTTATTAACGCTCTTTGTCTTTATATTTCTCCTGCTTTTGGCTCCAATGCTCTCGTGACAACAATAGCAAAAACAATACAAAACCAACCAAGTGAAGAAAGCACAATCTATTCAACAAATAATCTATGTATATGATCAAGGAGTTGGTACAATAAAGTAGACTTATTTTTATGGAAAGAATCATATTACTATATCATATTAAATGTGAAGAGAGATTACAACCATGGCCTGATGTCGGTCCTCCAACCCGCCTTCGCTCCCACACACTTCAGCTCCAAGGATCGAGACCATATAGATCCGATGTCTTACCTCACAATCTATCCGACAAAGCAGTCTTAAAGTCACTCCAACCAAGCTGAGAATTCCAAGCCAATCAAGAACAGTTTCATGAACCAACAAAGCTAACCCGAGATCAAGCTAACTTTCTCCATGAGAACGCCTCTCCTTTTATAGTTGAAGAGGATAAGGTGATGAGGTTAGGGTGATCCCACCAAACCTTTGTTTGGTAAGATCCAAACCATTCTGATGCCACCCTCACCATAGAAGTTTCTCCTTCAGAAGATTCGAGAAAATGCCCATTTTTCCCACATGCGCATTCTTGCACTCTAGACATAGGTTAACCTCACAACATCTTGCACCCCAGCTACAGGCAACCCCGCGAGAATGGGTCACTGACCGCGTCTATATAGAAACCCCGCCAACTCTTTTGTTGTCTACATAGGGAAAAGCAATTTCTTTTCTCAGAAAAGTTCTTCTTCCTTCTCAGGGAACCCAAATAACGGTAATCAAGGAAACATAGGTTTACACTAATAACCATCATAGGGATGACCAAACAAAATCGCAGAGTTCCAAAGCATGAAAGCAGAATGCAGTGATAGTTGAAATACTTGTCGAGTGTGTGTAGGGAACAGCGAACACCAGTCAGAAACCCACCAACAAACAAGGAAACACAGTACAACAATAGTAATAATCACCAAGGCAGGCATTCCCATAATTTAATATAAATGACCTAAAGACAAATGTCGACATAAGATCCATACCGGCAAGACAAATAAGGCCACTAAACATACACCTGCGGTGGATCCATGCCGACATGATCCAAATCAACACGTACCACCAAAAATACAATGTGGATCTATGTGTTAAAGACTCAAATTTGAACATAGCCACCTCGCATAGTGGGACCTATGCCAGTGTACACCCACACCAACGCTAACTGATCCGCTGTAAAATATCCGGTCTCTATTTCACCCAATTTCTATAGGTACTAATCTATCCATGTGAATACATGCGTTGAAGTTGAACACGGTGGTAGAAAAACCATAATTGACAATTTGGCCATTATGTATACCCATTAACAAGCAGGGAACTCATTAATGTCAATGACTCCCCATACATCAGTACAATCCATAAATCCAATGAATTCAATGAGCTAAGGTCAACACTCGACCTTAATCTCTCTCGACAAGTCGATATAATGAAAACCCACTATCAGTGAGGAAACCCGCCATTGAGGCATGCAAGTTCCAGGTACCAAATAATTTCTAAGCCCTGTTTCCAGATAGTGAGTTGGATTCGACGGAACAAAACTAGTCACAGGAGGGCATTAATGTATCCCACATCAATTGGCATCTAAACAAGTAACAAGATTTGATGTAGATCGAGTAACAAGTGATTCAGGATCGACTCAAGGATGGCCGACGTAATAGAAGTCTTACTAAAGACTTAGGAATGGTCGATGCAATAGAAGGTTTTCGGTTGAACATCGTTGAAATTTGATATTGATCTACACGGCAACCTTGGAAACACTGACTCAACAATAGTGATCGCACACCAATTTGTAATCTTATAAGAGTATGATCATATAGTAGATTTTCTTCCAACCCTAGACACATGAAAGGAAAGGGTAAAGTCATGTTTAAAAGCCGACTCTTCCACGTGTATCATGTGTTTAGCTATTACTTCTTTCCCAATTTTTCCCCAACTACTTCTTTGTGAGTAATCTCTTTGTTTTTTACCAAGCTTGAGGAGGATAACATATTGATATAAGCTTATCCTTCTGACGGTAGTCCCCGAAAGGCGTTTAACAAACCTTGGGAAGGAGTGTTTCGGTCCCATGTGGGCCTTTCGGTGTTTGTTTAACGAGTACAAAGAAAAAAATTCGTGGGTTTTCGTATGTTTAGAGAGTTCAAAAATACCTAAAGAAACCTCCCAGCTCTTTTCGAAATTAGTTCGACGACCTAGTGATAAACTATCGCCATCGAATGTTTTATTCAAATAATTTAACGAGAGTGAAAAAAACAAGGTCGCTTCTAAGAATATTTTCATGTTTGAGAGTCTCAAAAGAGCTTAAAGGGAACTCTGGGTTCCTTTTTCATAACCTTTACGCAGTCCAAAAGTGATGAAAATTATACCGATTGCAATTCTCATTGACGGCCGAAAGTTAACGAGAAAACAAAGACCAAGTTCTGGTGAACTTACCTCAAGGCCATTTGTGCATGAGAAAGAACAAAACACTAAGCTCCTGGATTGTTTTATTTTACACAAGATTTGGTAAAAACAAACAAACCATGTTTGACCGTTTCATTTTTAATGCTAAGTTTGAACCATATAAACCATGCCGGACCGCTCTTTTTACACAAGTTGAACTAGAAAAACTATGCTCTACACTTCCCAACGATAACAAATGATGGTTGGTACTAGCCCCAAATTAAGAAACTAGCACTAACTTCAAAGATGAAGTCCAGAGGTCGAGGTAAATTCCCCCATTTGTTTCATCCAATCAAGTAGTTGAGAATGAAATGAAGCTTCAAATACTAGACGGCGACTTGACTCAAACGTGAGAGGGGAAAACTTTTTCATTTTAATGAGGTCGCTGCAGACGGCAAAAACTATCCCCATAAGTGGTTTCATTTTTACACAAACTTTAAATCAAAACTATCCTCAAAGATCCATGTTTCATTTTTTAACGAGGTTGCCTCAGAGATCTAAAAAACTATCCTCCTAAACTCTTCTTGATCATGGATTCAAGAGGACAATGTTTCATAGAAGAAGAACACCATGTCATGGGACAAAACTCCGTCATGGCTTCCAAGAGGTCTCTACTGGAAGGAAGAAACACTCCCCGGAAAGAACACCATGCCCAGGGTCATGACAGAGCAAGATAATCGCCCCAACAACCCTAATCAAGACATCACCACGTCAACCATTGATCTAAGTCATCGGTTGAAGCCATGGGTGACAACGCCACATAATTGACCCGCGGGTGGGGCTTTATTACTATCCGCATTATACAAGAACCATTCGTGAGAGGCAATCCGTGCAAAGTCAATGAATGAAAGTTGATCAGCACTCAGTCACAACCTTCTTCCATCATGAGGAAAGATATCACACGAGTAGACACAAAATCTTTCACATGGCATAGCTACACTTCTAAGGAGTAAAGAAAAGACAAGGGTCTTGGACTACCATGACGCCAATAAAGATAGTTTTCCTCCCAAAGTTACGTGAAACCGGAAGGTCCCAAAGGTTGACTAGTTCGCTAAAAGCCAAATGATTTTATGCGTGAATCTACGCTAAGGCAAGTGGAGACAACCCAAAGCTTCGCCAGCAATAGAGGACAAAATACCAATGTATCGGTAACTCTATTCATCACGTTTGAGGAACGCCCCTACCACAAACCCTCAGACAATCTAGAAAGGCATGTAAGAGGGAAAACGAGGTCCGCTTAGTACATCCCACCAAACGGATGGTCTCTATTACTTGAGGGGGTCCCACGGAGTAAGGGAGGAATACCCCCAATAATGTGAGATTCTATATATCAACGAAAAACATGGGTGGTAGTATTGGGTTTACTCTCTCGAAGGAGAGTAGGATCGACCAATGGAGAGATCATATCGACTACTTGGGTTTCATTCCCTCTGTTGGGAATGGGGTCGACAGGTGTAAACGGATCGAACACTTGGGTGACACTTCTAATGAGAGTGGGATCGACCGAGATGTGGACTGATCGATCGCTTTTTAGTTCACTTCTCCTCGGGAGAGAGTGATTGACCGAGGATGGTATCAAAACAACCACTTTGTCAAATCGCTCCAACTAAGGACCGAGGATGGTATCGATCAACCACTTTGTCAACCTGTTCAACTAAGGATGTGAGGGATGGTGGTATCGGATCGTCCACTTTGGTCAACCTGTTCAACTATAACGTGACTGACGCATGACAATCGACCGGACCGGCTGGGAAACTGATTGATCATTCCATCAACTATGGTAGGTTGAGAGGTGCCAGGGATAAGTGGTCGAAGTTGAGGTCAGAAACGCTCAAGGTCTTCCGCATCTTGAGGTTTCATCCATACAAGTGGGTAAAGGGGAGTGAGATGACTCCCTTTACATAACATTCATGGAACTTGACTCTACTTTTCTTTTCCCAACTGTATCAGCGATTGGTTGACGGGGGGTCATCAAGATGTTGTTCAGAGGATAACGACATGGGCTGGAGAGGGTGTAAGGACCATGCTTCTATAACCTTGGATAGAACTGTGGCAATCCTTAAGAATATGGATACCCTACAAATCCCCGGCAAGGGTACTTGGGTTTACCGGTTGTTTGGGTGATCTTCACATCACCAACACTCTCAAAGATGATCAATGAACTGGTTTTCAACATGTTTGATAGTGGTTGGTTTTTTTGCCCCTTGCTTATCTTTCTTCTTCTTAATCTTTATTTTCTTCTTCTTCTTATTCACCAAGTTACTAGCCTCAAAACTTTCACCCGATGAAGAAGATGAAACTGAAGGCTTAATTCTGCAGTAAGTGAAGAAGGTGAAGAAGACTTTACCGGTGAAGAAGGTAGCGGATCAACATGAGGTTGATGTTCTTGGGAAGAAATGCTTACAAATGAAGCACTAACCGCATTCAAGATTACCTGAGTGGAAAACAACCACACCTAGAATCCATAATTGTGAGACCTAGTCTGTAAAGTAGCTGGCGTGAGGAGGACCACAATGTTTCCATAAGAAGGAAAAACAAAGGTTCTCCTCGGAGCATAGGTTCCTTCATTGGTCATTTCGGGAACTGACGCCATTAAAACAAAAATTCAATCTAGAGTCCTCTAAGGGAAACAAACAAAGCATTACACACTTAAAAATCTAGTAAGCAAGCAAGCAAACAAAACTTTCTTATAATGAACGCACTAGTTGATGATAAAATCCAACGTCACAACAACGAAATTAAGAAAAGGGATGAGATAGAGAGGTGGAAAATCGCTGATCTAATTGCTTAACCCGACGTTGACGACCTGCAAGCTCCCACACATAATCGTGGGTACACCTCCAAGGTCTCGGTAAGTTTGGCCACTGCCCATTCCAAAATCACCTGCCCTCCACACACCGCAAAGAACCTAGAAAGATATAGCCACCTAAGGTTACCACCAACAACAATAAAGCCCTGGGGGACAAATTTCCACGTAACCGATCCACCAAGCGTAAGGTGGCATTTAAGTCCAAATCAACCTCAAAAGGCTTCCACCATCACCGTGGGTATACCTCCGAAAGTGACTCTCGCACACGCAATCTATACACGGATATCAACAAAGCAGGGTGAGTAATCACCAATATCAATGTGACCTCGGTTTGAACCTTGTGTGAGAAGGCTCTCAAGACAAAATGTAGTAAGTAGATTTAACTCCCCCTATCATGACTTATGTTTGCTGCAGCCTTTGAAAGTTATCTTTCACACCTATTCCAAAAGCCCTACAACTAATCTATAATGTAGGTTTGCTGAATGGCAGCTAAAAATGTCTAATCAATTTTTATAAGCTTTATTTTATGTATATTACCAAAAGGAAAATGATGTGGACAATATGGTGTTTTGACCTAATTCTAAAATTATGCAAAAGATATGAAGATGCAATCTTTCTATTTCGATGAAAAAGCTATGCTATGAGAAGGAAAACATTTATCATTCCAGTGTATGCACGATGTCCCAAAATATATTAAACCCATTAATAATAAGATTCTTAACAAATGAGAAAAAAGTATTGAACACCAAAGCACGATTCATGCCCCCTACTAAGAGGGGAAAGCCATAATTTAAGATCAAAACGCCAAGACCAAGTGCAATTTCGCTACTCCAAATGTAAGGATGCCCCCCAATCTAATATAAAGTGTTAGGCTCAAATCTTTTGTTTCAAAAATTACCTGCGCAATAATGAACTTTCTTAGAACAAAGAAACCTAAACTAAAAGTTCTCTTTTGAAGCGAACTATTAAGAAATCTGGATCTTTCCTAAACAATTTAAAAAAAACACATGTTTTGTAATTGAAAGACACCCCAAATTGAAAGAGACTAATCCTTCAAAAACTAAACAAAGCAAAGATGGCTAGAAGCAACTAAAAGAATGTCAAGAAAACTGTAAAAAGATCAATATAGGCTCCAAAAAGTTCAATCCAGCTGATCAAAGTAAAAACTAGGCATCAAAAGATAAGACATCCTAATTCCAAACACAAATTTCTAAAGGGTTCCCAAATTTGGGGTTATAGGGTGCTATGGACATTAGTGGAGTTCGTAGGTTAGATACCTGTAGGGTGTGAACATCTCGTGACTGGATTACACAAAAGAGGGTGTGAACTCAGATGATTTTCGCAGGCCACTAAATGGTATAGTGCGAGAATGTCTGTTAACACAAAATTTGGAAAAGGACAAATTTTGAGTGAACTTTCAAATCCAGAGTCTTGATGGATCTCCCACAGACTCAGAGACCAGAAACAAGAAATCAAAGCAAGGAAAATTAGACTAACTAGAAACAATTTGTTTCAATGGAGTCGCCAATTTTGTTATTGATAAATCCTTAAGTGCGGACACAAATCCCGATCTCCCTAGATCCACATGGATCTAGAACAGAACAAGACATTGCCATGACTCTTTTCCTAGATTCTAACCATTGAATTTAATAAGAGGCAAGAACAAGGAACATACCTATTAACGCTTCCTTTGGTCTTGTTGTTCCCGCCTACCCAATGCTCGCATACTAAGACCAAACATAAACCAATCATGAATAAAGTAATAAATTTATTCAATCTATGTATATGATCAAGGAGTTATACATTAAAGTAGACTTAGCTTTATGGGAAAGAATCATATTACTCCATCATATTAAATGTGTGAAAGAGATTACAACCATGGCCTCTGATGTCGTAAGGTCCCTTCCACTGTCCTTCGTCTCACACACTTTTGCTCCAAGGATTCTCAGACCATAGATATGATAGCTACCCACACCCATCTTGACAAAAAAAATCTCAAACTCACTCCAACCAAGATGATAATTCCAAGCCAATCAAGAACAAGTTCATGAACCAACAAAGCTAACCCAAGCTAACTTTCTCCATGAGAACTCCTCTCCTTATAAGTTGAAGAGGATAAGGTGAGGAGGTTGTGACGATCCCACTAAATCATGAAAGCCAGTAAGATCCAAACATCTCGGATGCCACCACCATAGAAGCTCCTAGAAGATTCGAAAATGCTCGACATTTTTCCCACGCCCATTCTCCTATCTATAGGAGAAACCCCACGAACATTCACATCTCAGCTATAGCAACCCCACAGAATGGGTCATTCTCGACCCCGCCTACATAGCAACCCCGTGAACTCCTTCTTTATAAGGTTTTACATAGGAAAATGCAACTTCTTTTCTCAGGAAAAGTTCTTCTCCCTTCTCTCTTTAGGAACTCAGGCCACTGACCCCTCTAAAGGCAACAGATAGGTTTACATCATTAACGATCATAGGGATGAAGAAAATAATGTGTAACAAGCACCAACTTCTTGATTCTCCAACCACAAATGGAAGGAGGCTCCAACCCCCTATTTTCAAGATACAACCTAAAGGAAGCTCCAACTCCCTAATTTTATGGCTCCATTGAGAAGGAGGCTACAACCCCTTTCCTTTCCCCATCCAATTGCCCTAAAATATAAATGTAGATAACCATGTCACTAAATTTGTTGGTGTATTTGAGAACCTATTATTGCTAATGTCTCTTATATTTTTTTTGTTGCTAATGATACCAATCTCTCATCAATACTGCAACCACCTATTCCTCATGCCAAAAATCCATAAGAGAATCCTCCAAACCAACATCTTATGATTTATTGAGACATACATGTTCCTGATATATTCAAAATAAATCCCTAACACAAACAGGAAGACATAACTTCAGACTGTATCTGACCTGAGCTTTTAGATCCCTAATATTCCTCAAATTTTCCTCATGGGTCCATGAATGTGTGTATTGTCTGCCCACAGGCATCTACGCTTTTCCTCACTGGAGGCCACAGATGTTTGTGATTTTCCTCTTGAAATGCACGGATATACTCAAACAAATTCCTATATGAAACCCCTTCTTCATGCTCTCGACTCCTACAAACTTCTTACTTCACTTGACTTCTTTGTCTTCAACTCACTGCCTCAGATCTCCAGCATGTATTCTTAGAGATGAATACACATAAGTGATTTGCAATGGACTCTTCTCTGTGTTATGTAGGAGATTTATTAATGACATGCAACTCATGATGGAATGCAACTCACATGTAACCTATTATCTTATGTTTACTCCACTGTGCGTTTCCCTATAATAATTAATTATTTCTCCAATAATTAATTATTCTTGCAATAATTAATTATCCCTGCAATAATTATTTATCTTCTGTTTATTTGCACTTTACTTTTCCATTCACATTTTTTCAAGAGTTGACATCAATGACAACTAATCTGAATAATTAATTACCCCTACAATAATTGATTAATCTTTTTTCGATAATTAATTAATCTTTCAACAATATGTACTCAACACCCAACGTTTTTAGCATTTTCTTTGCCTCTATGTAGTTATCGAGAAAATCATTATCACTTGGAAGTACCTTATCTTTAAGTAACCTACAATTAGTGGGAAATAGAAATGTACACCATCATTAAGAATGCATAAAATAAACCATTTTCTTCCTTCATTGTGTGATAAGATTCCTTAAAAAAATATGGGACTTAATGGTTGGTTACCTCAAAAGTGTTGAGAATCAAGCGCTTGGCATACCATACATTTCTTTCAAGTTGTGTAGTAACATTTTTGTTCCTAGTTGGGTATACCTTGATCACTGTCCAAATAGAGGGGTGGTGGAAGTAGATTTTAGGCTTTTGAAGAAGGTATCGATGATATCAGTGCCATATCCTAGTTCATTTTGTTGGAATGCATGGAACAACATTCCCTCCATGGCTCAAGTATCCTGTAATAAATAATCCATATCAACCTCTTTATCATTGTCTTTGTCCCCAACATGTGAAGAAGTAGTGTTACTATAGATTTTTTGAATTGGTGGTTGAATCAACCATGCTTGGTATGCTTCCTCTCCAAGTTGTGCTCATTTAATAGCATTGTCTTGATTTGACATCATATTGGGGTGCAAAGGTAGATGGTAGTTAGGTATTTCATCATCATAATCCTAATTGTAAAAATATTGAACATTACATCGATAATATTACTAACACAATGCATTTAATATGTTCAAGCATTATACAAAAAAATTATTAGAAGCATGGAATTTGTTTCCCCAATAATGAACATGAAACCAACCACTTTATAAAGAAAATGTTGAATTAAGCAATACATTTACATTAGTTCCATTGAAATTCCAAAAATAAAATTGCTCAATCATATTTTTCTTATGCCCCAAGGGGACATATAAAGGTAGACCTAATGCATGTAATTTTTTATGAGTGGTTGGTGGTCTACAAAAGTTTTATTTTATTAACAACTCGTCACTAGGAGACAAACTACATATTTCACACACAACAACAATCTAGATGCCTTCCTTTTCAGAAATAACTCTTTGTGATTGGAGTGTTCCTCAAAGGAACAATTTGCACTAAATAATTAGGACCTACAACTATTAATGAACCCTACAATGTTCCCATGAGTTCATGGATGACCATCTATATATAATAGGTTTTTTAGGTTAAAGTTTCCAAAATAATAATCATTCATGCACATAATATACATGGAAATGTTATGTTTGTAATTAACAATATTGAAGTAATCAAACGGAATATAAATAGGAATACAAAATGGCATAAGTTCTACCGATTGTTTGGGAGGAATGGATACATGTAAAAGGATGAACAACCCAATATTTACAACATTTATTTTAGACTTGGAAATCATATAATTATTACCACAAAAAGAGAATTCAATTCCAACATCATGCACGTGCATGGAAGACAACCAAGTGCCATACAAAGCTTGGTTGTAACAAGTTTGGTATTTACTTTGCAGATGGATGGGAAGAGGAAATTCATCGCTACCTTCCAATAATTGAACTGACTTTGTGTGTACTTTGATATTTTTTCTCTCGAATCATACAATTTTTTGGATATCCTAGTAGAGATGTTTTGGGTGGTGTTGATATCATACTTTGGCTCACTGAAACTCTCTGTTGATGAAACTTACTTGATCTAGCTTCTAAATTTTCAAAAAAGGAGCATATGGAAGTGTTCCTACATGTCTTTTCTATCTCACCTATTGGATTCTTGACCACAGTGGGAGGTATTAGGCCATCAACTTTTATTAGTCGATCATTAATATAATGGGACAATGTGGCACATCAAGGGTTCTCCTTCAACCCTTTTCATTTTGAACAATCAAATACTACTAGGGTGTCATAAAATAGATCCAATTCATGGCGTAATAACGTTGACCTGGGATGGTTGATGGAAGATGCATTGTTACAATTTGTAGGATAAAGTAGTTTTTCATTTTCATCAAACATCTGCATGTAGTATCTTTCTCATGATAAGATATTGTGGAATTTTTGGACCGGTGGAATATATTGCACATTTGAACTTGATCATGAATCATGATCTTGCAAAATTCAATGAACAATTATTCAAATGCATGTGCACACATAACATAATTCAATGAGATAAATGAAGTATAAATAAAATATTTACTTATTGCAAACAACATGTGAGAACCTAAAAAAAAAATTAACGATATGGAATGAGATGGGATATGAATAATTGGTCATTCAATACTATAACCTTTTTTTTCCTACAATTGAACCAAAACTATGATCAATACGTGAATAAATTCTTAAAAGAAAGTTTTGGAACCATAGAACAATCTAACTTCAAACATAATTTAGAATGAATTTTAAAATTTAATGGTGCGATTAATTTTATTATGATGCTTCGGTGCTTGAATATATAAAAGTGGTACACTAAATTATAACAGAAACTGAAGAGTGACCTCCATTTTTCTTCCGAAAAGAAAAGAATCAAAAAAATTTAATTGTGTATGTTTGAATTTTTATGTTGTGAATTAAATTGTTTATCAGTGTGCTTTTACATAATAAACACACTAGTGCACTTTAACTTGTATAACACCCTGAAATATACAATGAAACAATGAGCGGGAATTTCATTTTTATAAATGTTTGTGTTTATAAATGAGAGGCACCAAAGAGTTACCTCCATTTTTTCCTCCACAAAGAAAAATAATCCTAAGGACAGGTTCCCATTACTGGCCTCAAAGTGTCATAATCTTGTAAAGGAAGACAATTGGAGGCAGTAGGTAATCTAATATATTGGATGAAAGGTCATGGAGATTCAAAACCCAGGCCTTGACAAACACTACCTTTGATACATCAACAACAAAATCAACAATATGACCATGGAAAAGGGGCATTGGAAAGCTTGGATCATAGATATTAGTGATCTTGATTATTCCAAAGTAGGGGCCAAGATGACAGACTTGGAAAATAACGAGATTTAAGTGCTCAGTGTCACCGGTAAGGACCCCGGTTAGAGATAATTCAGCGATGTGAATTCCTCCTCAATGTCAAATATCTATTCAATAATCCCTAGAGGTGAAGAAGTTGAGGTATAGGTATGATATTCACAAGATAATTGATGTCAATTATTATGGCTACAGGAATGACAAGGATGGAATCTTGGAGAAATTCAAGTGGGTCGTAGAGGAGGATATATGGGCCAGAGAATTGAGGGAATGGAAGAGGATTGATTATGTCAAGAAGGAGGCCAAGTTGACGGTCAAGAGCAGGGAGGTCCCTAAAATTAAGTTGGTATTATTTGAGGAAGATAAGGATGCGGCGGAAGAAATGGGTGAGTAGGACAAGGGAAACCAGCAACAAAGAGAGTGAGAGTTTGTTAATCATGCTCCCCTTCTAGATGAGAAAGAGATCAAGTGTATGGTTGTGGATAATAAGAAATTGGAGCTTCTTATTAAATACATGAGTGAGGATCTCACAGAGGAGAAGTTCAAGGCCAAGTCAATGCTTAATATTCAACGATAAGGTATGTTGGTGAAGCTTATGGATCATCATTTTTTTTTCAAATGTGTTTCTTAACTTCTATTAAATGTACAATATGGGCCTTAGGTCATTCTTAAGGTTGAAAGAGTATTATAATTAAGACATCCACCAAGGTTCCTTTCTTGTTGATCAAGAAAAAGAGGCACTACGAAGCTCAGATCGTAGATCTTGGTGGTCCTAATTATGCTAAATTAGGGGCCAAGATGAAGGACTTGGAAGGTAAGTAATATGTTGTGCCCAGTGCCATTGGAAACGGCCCTAGTTACAGATACTTTGAGGCTATGAAATTCCTACCCAACATCAAAGAGATATTTGATAAGCCCCATGAGGTGAAGAAGAGGAGGTCTAGTTATGATATTTACAAGTGAATTGACACTATTTATTATTCCTACAAGAATGACAAGGATGATATCTTGGAGAAATTCGAGCAGTTCATGCACGGGGTCTTCACTTAGAGAACTCGTGACATAACACGTGCGGTCATGGGATATTAAATGATAACCCTAATTTCAATAGATGTTGATAAATACCTCCCAAAATCCTTATATTGAGCACCCCTCCCAATAAATATTTCCAAAAAAATACCCTATTTTTACTAGATACCCATGTTTATACCCCCTAATACCCTGTATCCCCCCAATATCTACAATATATTGACCTTGTTTTTCACAATTTAAAAATCCCCTTTATGAATGAACATGACAAGATATTGTTCAACAAGGTGAATCCCCTATGGGCCCATAAAGGAGAATATGTGATCCGTAGCGTTGAGCGAGTGGTATAGGATTGAGTCTATGAGCTAAATTATGAGAGGCACCAAAAAGTGACCTCCATTTTTCCTCCGCAAAGAAAAAAATCTGAAAAAATTTAATTACATAGGTTGTCATTTGTACTTTGTCAATTAAATTGTTTGTCGATGTTTTTTTACATAAAACCACACCAGTGTGCTATAAAATATATAGTGCACCGAAAAATTAAGTTAAAAAAAATAGTGCATTCATTTATCGTCAATGCACCAAAATATACAGTGAAAAAATGAGTGGGAGGTTAATTTTTTCTAAATGTGTCTTTTTATAAATTAAAACCCTAATAATGATTTCATTCTTTTGCCAAATTTTAGAGGGGCAATTTGTGCAAGAGAAATTTACTTGCAAAGACTTTGGAGTGGGTAGATTGTTTTGAAGAAACAAATTTGTAAGGGATCGCTATAGGTCACATACAAATCTTGAGAGGAGAAATGTCAGGTATGTTATTTCATTCTATTGATCATCTCATTATTTCCCCTATTTAATTCAAACAATTTTAAGTGCATTCTCAAAAAAATAAAAGGGTTTCATAGTTAACTTTGGCTTCCTTTTTGTTTCTCTTGGTTTCCCTCTCTATATTTCACAATGATATTTTTTTTAAGCAACATATTTTTATAGGGTTTCTTTACTTGTATATGGGACATTCAGTATCCATTGCAATGGGACCACTCTTTGCATTGGATCTCAACCTTGTTGTTTTAGTTTTATTTTAAAAAACACTCTTGTGGTTATCAGTGTGCACTATACAGGAATAGAGCACTAGTGTGCATATTCTTATCAACAACACCACTGAGTTTAAAATAAAAATAACATTTTTTTTAATATTCAAAGTATCATTTTTTTTAATATTCAAAGTATCATTTTTTTTAATATTCAAAGTATCATTTTTTTAATTTCTTCACAGGTTCGACGGTGTGCAATAAACAGTAATGAGGCATTGATGCTTCTATTAATTTATAGAGCACCACATGAATATAACAATTTTTAAACAAAATGTTTTCAATTTTTCAAGAGAACAGGCATAATATACCAATGTGTATACATATTCTTAATGCACTGGCACATACTATTTTATTATACATACCAAAATCTTATTTTGTAAAAATTATTTCATAATTTTTATATCTCATTATTCATGGCTTCTTTTTTTATAGAAGATGGTCGATAGAAATTCAAGGAAAACAATTTATTGTAGCAAGCACGATGGTAGCTCATCCCAACAAGAGAACAAGGGAAGTTCTTTAAATTTTATTAAAAATTTAATATATTTGAATTATCTATAGGTTTAAATTGATGATGTGTATTGGTTAAGGCGTGTCATACTGAGAAAAAAATTGAAGAAACTCAATAAGATTATTCACAATCTGAGTGCAAAAGAGTGTAAAAGCTTTATGAAAATGTTGCAAAGAGAGGAATTGGGTAGATCAAAAGGTAATCAACATGAAGTTTTTCTTTGACTTTTTACTAAAAATAATTTCTTAACATTAATCGCTAACATGTTTTAAACACTTGATTTCACATTTTTTTAAGGTTGTGTAGGGATTGATAGCTACGGAAAAGAATGTCATCCTGAGAAGATAAAAATTATGAAGGAATTCAATGATTATGACTTCGTCCTCAATTCATCTGGAATCATGCTAGAACTTAATGAGAGGGGTAAATTGTTTTACAAAACTTTGAGGGATATAGTAGAAAGAATCTAGACATAATTTCCACTTACAATACAAAACTCAACCCAATGACTTCAAGAAAAAACTTCCATTAACAAAAAAGAATCATTTAAAACATATTATTAGTAAACATGTTTTTCTATAATATGTCCCAAAATTTACCAAATTAATTTTTTTCTTATATTTACTTTCATGTTGATTTAAAAAAAAAAATATTATTCTTTTCATTTTTCAAGAAGATTATGCAAATTCCAAGGGATAAACGAGGGGAAAATTAACACATGCCAATAGGGATTTCCACAAAAGTGTACAAGGAGATGGTAAAGAATTGAACATAAATGCATCACAGGAGAATTCGGCCCAACAATAACGTGCATTAGAGGTATGCAATCATGCATTTATTATTTTATGTACATCAAATTTAACTATCGCATGAAATATTAATTTTCAATTATTTTGTTGCAAAAAGGAAAAAAGTGGAACCCATTCAACACATAAGACAGCATGACGAGGAATAAATGGGTTGATCGCAAAGTTTATGAGTACTTAATTTTTCAGTGCTACTTAAGATTTCATGTTTGTTGTGATATTTATATTTAAATAATTAATTTACACTCATCCATGGATGTATTCTAATCGGTGTGTTGGTGCTATTATGGGCGTGAGTTGTAAGACCCAAGGTTTGATTTATCTAAGACCAACAAAACCCACCAGACATCTGCCCCTTCAACATCACCTTATTGAGCAGATGAAGTCTCACCTAAGGTATCTATGGGGAATGTAAGAACCAGGCTTCTGCAGTGGTAAGGGAATGGGAAGCATACATTCAGTTCATTCTTCCTTAGTATGTTATGTGCATAATTCAGTTATGTCTTGTTATTAACTTACCCATGGTTCATATTTCTATACTTAACATATTCCAATTTACTCTGTGTATTTATTACTGTCACAATCATGAATCATTGCACCATTCTTTAACTATCAATTAAATCTATTCTACGATGCATGAAAATAGTTTTCATAATCAAACATAGAAACATAGACAACGCAAGATTCCGTAACATATTTCTATCTTTCCTTTGTTCATTCTTATCAACCTTTGATTGTTACATTCAATATCTCTCAAATCAGTATCAAACAGATTGTAACATAAAATAATCTATCATAATCGAACTTTATCAGGATAATACCTCGTTGAACCAACCGACTGACTCAAACCGAACCGAACATCTCCCAACCCATTACATATTTATATCAAAATCTAGGGTTAAAAACCCTAATCTATTCATCCCAAAAATATCCCATTACAATGCATGGCTAGCTCAAATAACTAGTTGTTCGACGCCTTTCTTCTATTTTTTAGCCTTCATGAGACTTTTTTGTTGTCCCTCTATTTCTGGGATGTCGGGTTGTCATTTTCCTGTTATGATTTATTTCTTTGCTTTATTCATATAGCTTTATTCTTTGATATGTTCATTGCCTTCATTTTGTGCACTTTCATCCTTATGTTCCCTTTCCTCCTAGATGCACCTCAGATGTGTTCTCTCTAGATCTTATTTTTCCTCTGTGCACTCATTTTTCCTCAAAAATACAAAAATGGATTTCCAAACTACCTTTCCAACATTCCCCCAACACTCACCTATGGCTCATCCCGAGCCACTCAAGCCTTTTGCATGCTCCTCCATGCCAAAATGAATTTTTGAGAGGCTACCTTGGCCCCCTCTACCTCTTTTATGAGTGTGGTCTATGTCACTTCCATCACTGCTTGATTGACCATTTCCTACACCATAGCCAACTCTCCAATTACCCTCACTTCCTCTTCTTGCAATGGTCCCAATCTCTGTTGTGGGATATTTTGTTGATCCCTCATTTTCTCCACTTCTACATGTGCTTGTTGTTGATCTATAATGGATGAAATGTGTACTATCGGTGGTAATGTAGCCTCCCTTTATGTTTCTTGTTGTGCATGTTCTTACACCTCTCCTAGATTGGATTCTACGATCTTCATATATGGGTATTCTATCAAATCTATCCACACATGCACATTCTCCTCACAAAGTTTCCCATATTCACCCTCAATCTTCTTAATGTGGGAAATTGATGTGCTTTTTGTTCTCATTCTTCCTTCACGCTCCTCTGGTGGTGATCCTAGTATGATCCTTAGCCTAAAATATTCTATCTATGATCGGAATCCCTAAGTGAATTTATTGATCGTTTGCACTTGTTCCTCCATAGTTGCTTCGACTACTATGGGAATTTCTGGAATGGATTTATACAAGTTTTGGACTCCGGCTTGGGTTTTCTTCGCCATGCTCTATGCCTCGTACTTTTACTTTATTGTCATCTCAACTCTCTTCTCAATCCTATATTTTTTCTTCAGAAACTCTTCTACTCTGCCTTCAACTTCTCTCTTTTGTTGGAGTGATGTGTCATACTTCTCTTGTCATTGGGCATGTTCATCCCCTATTCACTCTAACTCCATGTGTTCCTCCTCTCCTATGTTTATGATTTCTTGCACCAGCCCTGCTTGAAAGTATTGTAATTGTTGCATGGACATCCTTTATGTTAAAACCCTATATAATAGGGGATCAGTGTTCTGAATAATATTTATCTTTTTCAGGCATATGTGTTCGCTCATGACGCATGGCAAAGGCGGCGGAAAGCGCCCGACACTGACCAAGCATAAGGTGAGTGCTTACGCGCGAGCTTCAAAGCGAGTTCCGGTGCATTTTTTAGCAAAAAATGGTGGATTGGTTTGAAATTGTAAATTTGACTTTTGGGGGTAAATGCAAAGTTGGGTTTATTAGCTATTTTGGGTGAATTTGGAAAAAAAAATGGCCCCTCGGCCTTTGCCTTTTTGCAGAATTTTATGCAAACATTTGACAATATTTTTAGCAAAAAATTATCTCGGCCTAGGGCCAACCCCCCAAATATTCAACACCACAAACCAACAGCAAACACACAAGCCAGCACAACGCCAACACCAAACCCCAAAGCCCAAGCCTCGGGCTCACTTCATCGACACAACATGGGACTATCGGCTCATTTAAATGCCCAAAGTTCAGCTCACCACGCGAATGTGGGATATCGCCCACAGAAAGTCAAAAATATATAAACGTGGCCTTTAAACCCTACGCCAGATGTTTGAAACAGATCCAAGGCGACTGCGCAGGTGTCTAAGGGATGTACCAGATATGAAGAAATTGGACAGTGGCATGCTAAGAGGTGTCCCTAGTGATAGAGAGAAAGCTGGTGCGGGCGCCAAAATCAAAGTTGTTGTTCGTAAAAGGCCTCTCAACAAGGATATTTCTAAGAAAAAAGAAGATATTATAACCATTGAACCAAACCATATTTCTCTTACAGTTCACGAGACTAAGATTAAGGTGGACTTGACTGCATATGTTGAGAAACATGAATTTGTTTTTTATGCAGTGTTAGATGACCAAGTATCTAATGATGAAGTGTACAGAGTGACTGTTGATTCCATTGTTCCAACAATATTTCAACGGACTAAAGCAACATGCTTTGAATATGGGCAAACAGGCAGCAGAAAGACTTTTACCATGCAGCCCCTGCCACTGAGGCCTCCCAGGACATTCTGAGATTAATGGATCAAGTTTACAAAAAGCAAGGATATCAATTGTGCTTCAGTTTATTTGAAATTTATGGTGGAAAGATTTATGATCTACTTAGTGAAAGGAGGAAGCTTTGCATGAGAGAAGATGTCAAACAACAAGTCTGTATTGTGGGCCTGCAAGGGTTCAGAGTATTTAATGTGGAGACTATCAAGGATTTCATTGAAAAAGGAAATGCTTCTAGGAGCACTGGCACAACAGGAGCAAAGGAGTCATCATGTTCTCATGCAATTCTTCAACTCGTCATCAAAGATCAGTTAATGGCAGTGAATCAAATCCTGCTCGTTTGGTTGGGAAACTCTCATTCATAGATCTCGCTGGAAGTGAGCGTGGTGCTGATACAACAGACAATGATCGCCAAACAAGAATGGAAGGAGCAGAGATCAATAAGATCTCGCTTGCTTTGAAGGAATGCATACGTGCTCAAGATAATGATCAAGTTCACATTCCATTTAGAGGGAGCAAGCTAACAGAAGTACTACGAGATTCATTTGTTGGCGATTCACGCACTGTCATGATATCTTGTATTTCTCCAAACTCGGGCTCTTGTGAACACACCCTGAACACTCTAAGATACGTTGATAGGGTTAAGAGTCTTTCAAAAACTAGCAATTCAAAGAAGGATATGAGCTCTCCTTATACAACACTGAGAGACTCATCTACTGCGCCACTGACTCTGCCATTGTCATCACCATTTCTTTCACAGTACACTTCTGAAAACAATAGCTTGGATCTTCAAAGTGATTGCAATAGATTTGGCTGGCCTAAACAGTCAGATGGTGAGAGTTACCAACATTTTACAAATGTTCAAAAATTCTCCAAGTGGCAAATTCATCCAGTGTTCTAACGCCAAGCCACAAGGTAGATCATCCCAACTTTTCAGGAGCTGAATCCGCAAATCTGGCATTTCAACGCATTAATTGGGAAAGAGAGAGTTGATTCTTGGGGCTGGATATTAGCAGAATATAACTGGCATTTTCATTCATGGCATTCGAATTACAGTTGAGTAGCTAACAAGAAAGAGATCATCTCCAGAATCCGAGGCAATAGTTAGACAGAGGTGGCAGAGATGTCCTATACTTCAGGAAATGGTTAGAGCACCGTCTCTCCAACTGCCAACACAACATCAACAACCTTCAGCAAATTCGGGACAACCAAGCAGCAGATGCCAAATTTAGTTTCCATTTGATTTGTTGTCTTGTTTGTTATAGGAGACAGCCTACAGGTGTTAAAAGCATTAAAGCATTGTAACTGTTATCTATTTTTAGAAAACAGAGGCAGAGCGCGAGTTTTGGGAAGGCTGAGAGTTTTTTATTATTTATACACCTGTAAAGGACAGAACAATGGTTTGACTGGGATGGGAGGAGAGGGTTTTGACCTGTGTGAGAGGTCTCGACTTGTAGTTTTTATTTTTCTTTGCTGGAGCATGGGCTGTGTTTGGCCAGAGAATATTTTTGTAATATTTAGATGATCAATCAGCAATGGGCATGTTTTCTTTTACAGGATTCTTGTGTGGATGTATTGGTGGTGTTTTTCCTCTGTTAAAGTGTTTTCCTGTCATCTTTCCAATTGTTTTTTCAGTTCTTATTGTCAGAAGTAAGTAAACAGAGCATAATTTATCAGAAGATACTCTGCATTTGTCCTTTTGACAATCTTTATGTTATTCATCTAAAGAGCTCAGTGAAGGAATTCTTAGTTTTTCCTTTGCTTGGTTTTTCCTCCCTTATTTCTTCCTCAAAACAATACCATTACAACTCAATTCAATCCAATATTTCCGCTACCTTTCCCTGTGAAAGAAATTTGTCCAAATCTGAGAGTGAATCACATTGTTTAAAGCGCAAACCCCTTTTGCCCAATGGCCCTCCTTGCTGTCCCAAAATGACCATTTAAAAATCAAAACCCTATACTTTTATAGCTAGCCTAACATCCATCCCTTATAAACCAAGTTAAATTTAAAAGAGAGATCCCTCTCTGAGTCTTGGAGGGCTAGATCCAAGACTCGAAGTGGTTCAAGGTAACCTCTATGATTGCCTCAGCAGCCTTAGGAAAATTACAGAGTGCTAACATTTTTGGCAACTCCATTGGGGACTTTCTCCAGAGGTGCACTTCAAGTTCAGTTTTGACTTCTGATGGTGAACAGAAGCCAAACACAGGAAGGTTGTACCATTCACCTGGTGACTCCATTGCTCAAGATCCTATGCTTCAAAGTTCACAAGCGACTTCACTGCTGAAGAATCCAGATTTCAAAGCCTTGATGATGTTTCAAGATGGCCAGGTATGTGGAAAATCCTATATATTGTGAAGCTATAAAAGATTTCAGGGATGAGTTAGCAGATTTTCAAATTGATGAAGTTTCGTTAACAGCCGTGTTTCATTGTTGGAAATCGAAAAAAAATTCTCATGAAAGTAAAATTTGTGTTCTCGAGCTGTTTGCTGAAAAACTTGAAAAGGATATTGAGTTCTTGAATACTCAGATTCCGTCTTACAGTTTCCAACATCCAAAACAATTTTATGAGAATCTTACGCCTCCAAAACCAAAAGATATTGTATCATCTTTCAATTTTCTGATTGATGAATATTTTGTTTGCAAGCATAAGTCTGAAGTTGAACAGTTGCAATCATGGTCCAATACTGAGGACACGAATGGGAAACTTATCCATGTTAGAATGTTGAAGGAATACCCGGAGAATCAACAAATAAATCATATATTTATTGACCCGGTTGCAAATTATATGGAGCTCTTTTTCAGTATAATTGTTCAATCATGTTTTTTCTGCAAGGACCCGAGCCAGCACCAGTTGCCATTACATATTTCAGTCTTGACTTTCATCAAACATGATGAGGATGCCCAATCATGGGATCAACTGTTGTGTTGGCTTCATTGGCACTTTTTCATTACCTGATTGAAGCAGTGACTGTTAGCAAAGTAGGGTAGGTAGGAATGCGCCAATAAGCTCATTAGGATGAGCATCTTCTTTTTTGTCTCTTCATAGTTTATTTTCAGTTTACAGTTTGGGGGCAGCCCAATGATTAGCTGGTCGGCGAAATTCAAAGTTCAGCGATTCTAGACACCTCCTTCGGAGCTATCTTCCCCAGGTGGAGCCTATGTTAGAACCCTATATAATAGGGGATCAGGGTTCTGAATAATATTTATCTTTTTCAGGCATATGTGTTCACTCATGACGCATGGCAAAGGCGGCGGAAAGCGCCCGACACTGACCAAGCATAAGGTGAGTGCTTACGTGCAAGATTCAAAGCGAGTTCCGGTGCATTTTTTAGCAAAAAATGGTGGATTGGTTTGAAATGGTAAATTTGACTTTTGGGGGTAAATGCAAAGTTGGGTTTATTAGCTATTTTGGGTGAATTTGGCAAAAAAAATTGGCCCCTCGGCCTTTGCCTTTTTGCAGAATTTTATGTAAAAAATTGACAATAATTTTAGCAAAAAATTATCTCGGCCTAAGACCAACCCCCTGAATATTCAACACCACAAACCAACAGCAAACACACAAGCCAGCACAGCGCCAACACCAAATCCCAAAGCCCAAGCCTCGGTCTCACTTCATCGACACAACATGGGACTGTCGGCTCATTTAAATGCCCAAAGTTCAGTTCACCACGCGAATGTGGGATATCGCCCACAAAAAGTCAAAAATATATAAACGCGGCCTTTAAACCCTACGCCAGGTGTTTGAAACAGATCCAAGGCGACTGTGCAGGTGTCCGAGGGACGTACCAGATGTGAAGAAATTGGATAGTGGCATGCTAAGAGGTGTCCCTAGTGATAGAGAGAATGTTGGTGCGGGGGCCAAAATCAAAGTTGTTGTTCGTAAAAGGCCTCTCAACAAGAAGGAGATTTCTAAGAAAAAAGAAGATATTATAACAATTGAACCAAACCATATTTCTCTTACAGTTCACGAGACTAAGCTTAAGGTGGACTTGACTGCATATGTTGAGAAACATGAATTTGTTTTTGATGCAGTGTTAGATGACCAAGTATATAATGATGAAGTGTACAGAGTGACTGTTGAGTCCATTGTTCCAACAATATTTCAACGGACTAAAGCAACATGCTTTGCATATGGGCAAACAGGCAGTGGAAAGACTTTTACCATGCAGCCCCTGCCACTGAAGGCCTCCCAGGACATTCTGAGATTAATGGATCAAGTTTACAAAAACCAAGGATATCAATTGTGCTTCAGTTTCCTTGAAATTTATGGTGGCAAGCTTTATGATCTACTTCGTGAAAGGAGGAAGCTTTGCATGAGAGAATATGGAAAACAACAAGTCTGTATTGTGGGCCTGCAAGGGTTCAGAGTATTTAATGTGGAGACTATCAAGGATTTCATTGGAAAAGGAAATGCTTCTAGGAGCACTGGCACAACAGGAGCAAAGGAGTCATCACGTTCTCATGCAATTCTTCAACTCATCATCAAAGATCAGTTAATGGCAGTGAATCAAAGCCTGCTCTTTTGGTTGGGAAACTCTCATTCATAGATCTCGCTGGAAGTGAGTGTGGTGCTGATACAACAGACAATGATCGCCAAACAAGAATGGAAGGAGCAGAGATCAATAAGAGCTTGCTTGCTTTGAAGGAATACATACGTGCTCTAGATAATTATCAAGTTCACATTCCATTTAGAGGGAGCAAGCTAACAGAAGTACTACAAGATTCATTTGTTGACGATTCATGCACTGTCATGATATCCTATATTTCTCCAAACTCGGGCTCTTGTGAACACACCCTGAACACTCTAAGATACGCTGATAGGGTTAAGAGTCTTTCAAAAACTAGCAATTCAAAGAAGGATATCAGATCTCCTGCTACAACACTGAGAGAGTCATCTACTGCGCCATTGACTCTGCCATTGTCATCACCATTGCTTTCACAGTACACTTCTGAAAACAATAGCTTGGATCTTCAAAGTGATTGCAATAGATTTGGCTGTCCTAAACAGTCAGATGGTGAGAGTTACCAGCATTTTACAAATGTTCAAAAATTCTCCAAGTGGAAAATTCATCCAATGTTCTAACGCCAAGCCACAAGGCAGATCATCCCAACTTTTCAGGAGATGAATCTGCAAATATGGCATTTCAACGCATTAATTGGGAAAGAGAGAGTTGATTCTTGGGGCTGGATATTAGCAGAATATAACTGGCATTTTCCTTCATGGAATTTGAATTACAGTTGAGTAGCTAACAAGAAAGAGATCATCTCCAGAATCTGAGGCAACAGTTAGACAGAGGTGGCAGAGATGTCCTATACTTCAGGAAATGGTTAGAGAACCGTCTCTCCAACTGCCAACACAGCATCAACAACCTTCAGCAAATTCGGGACAACCAAGCAGCAGATGACAAATTTAGTTTCCATTTGATTTGTTGTCTTGTTTGTTATAGGAGACAGCCTACAGGTGTCAAAAGCATTAAAGCATTGTAATTGTTATCTATTTTTAGAAAACAAAGGCAGAGCGCGAGTTTTGGGAAGGCTGGGAGTTTTTTATTATTTATACACCTGTAAAGGACAGAACAATGGTTCGACTGGGCTGGGAGGAGAGGGTTTCGACCTATGTGAGAGGTCTCGACCTGTAGTTTTTATTTTTCTTTGTTGGAGCATGGGTTGTGTTTGGCCAGAGAATATTTTTGTAATATTTAGATGATCAATCAGCAATGGGCATGTTTTCTTTTACAGGATTCTTATGTGGAT
This sequence comes from Picea sitchensis, assembly GCA_010110895.2. Lineage (NCBI taxonomy): Eukaryota > Viridiplantae > Streptophyta > Pinopsida > Pinales > Pinaceae > Picea > Picea sitchensis. Next base: position 111,646 of record SNQJ01S0004264.1, read on the forward strand.
GTATTAGTGGTGTTTTTCCTCTGTTAAAGTGTTTTCCTGTCATCTTTCCAATTGTTTTTTCAGTTCTTATTGTCAGAAGTAAGTAAACAGAGTAGAATTTATCAGCAGATACTCTACATCTGTCCTTTTGAAAATCTTTATGTTATTCATCTAAAGAGCTCAGTCAAGGAATTCTTAGCTGCTCCTTTGCTTGGTTTTTCCTCCCTTATTTCTTCCTCAAAACAATACCATTACAACTCAATTCGATCCAATATTGCCGCTACCTTTCCTTGTGAAAGAACTTTGTCCAAATCTGAGAGTGAATCACATTGTTTAAAGTGCAGACCCCTTTTGCCCAATGGCCCTCCTTGCTGTCCCAAAACGACCATTTAAAAATCAAAACCCTATACTTTTATAGCTAGCCTAACATCCATCCCTTATAAACCAAGTTAAATTTAAAAGAGAGATCCCTCTCTGAGTCTTGGAGGACTAGATCCAAGACTCGAAGTGGTTCGAGGTTACCTCTGTGATTGCCTCAGCAGCCTTAGGCAACTTACAGAGCGCTAACACTTTAAATGACTATCTTTAAATGGCTGAGTGCATTGATTTGTTCATGCAACTCTCCCAGTGGAAACTCTAGTGCTTCTGTCTCAATTTGTAGGGTTATGTGCCCTAGTGTTAGTTGTGCCAAGGTCATATGCACACTTTATTCTTGTCTCCTTGGCCCTATTCATGGTTCTTAGTTGGACCTATCTTCCTTCGTCAGGTTTTCAACTTCCAACATATGTTGAAGTACACCCAATTGGTCTTGTACTCTCTTATGTTTTTCTGTTGTATCATAACTCCCATAACTCTTATGTTGTATCATGTATTTGCTAGCCAATTATGTCCATATCATCATTGGTTGATATGTAAAATGGGGTCTGCCTCTGTGCCTTAGCTTTCTTGTGCGACCCTCATGTTTTCTCTTCCCCCTTATCCTTCCTTTTGGGTCCTGTTTCAGGGACCGTTGATGTGCCAGGAAGATCGTTTGTGCCTTTCGTATGATCTTTTCCTTGTTCCTCACTCCAATCCACATTACTCTTGTATTGATCAGCCTCCTCTTCTGAGAGCCTTGTTTTTTCTTGTGGACTCTTCCAATCTTCCTCCTAGTCATTGATTATCTAATTCACATATTCCATTGTCAACTTGTAATTGGTGACTAGTCATTGCCTTGTTGGATCCTTCTTAGGCTGCATGTACATACATTGCATGTCGACTCTAAATCATACTTCTTCTTTAGATATGCATGGTAGTTTTGCAACTGAATAGGTGATCCTCTCCCAGTAGGAAAAAAATGTGATGTTATTGTCATTTTGTCTTTTAATTGTTGAATGCCATAAGTTGGTATATATCACATCCAAAATGTTACTACCAGGATTGTGCATGCACTGTTAATACTTAGTTTCTTTCCACCTGACCAACGCGATAAGAATGAGAAACCAAGCATAATGAAATTCAACAGCCTTCTCTTGGGCCTCCATCCAATCTTGTAAAAAATTGTTAAATAAAAAGGTATCCCAGTTCATATGAACTCTTGTTATACACTTCTCTGCGGCCGCAATGATGGAATCCGGTACTTCATCTTTGCGACGTTTTCGCAACAATTTGCAGGCCTATTCCATATAACAATTTCTTGACCCTATTGGTATTATTTCGGGATGAATCGAAGTAGTCGAGTGATCTGAACAACTGGCGCGGATCAGCGCCACGGCAAAGTCGGAGGCCTTGCCTTCCGACCTTTAAAAGCGAAGGGGGTCAGGAATCAGTACTTATCTCGCCAATGACGAGATAGGCAGGATCCAGCGGCCGAAAAGGTCATTCCGGACCCCAGCCTTTCTCCCTTTAAGCTAAGGGGGAGTCGAATATTCAATCATCTCCGGCAGCCATGATCGCGCTGGCCGGATCAACTTGATCTTTCGTCGCGATAGCAGCTTTCTCGGTTGCCCTATGTTTACACCCATGGTGAGCCTTCTCACATCACTTAGCTCACCCTCACGCGTTGTCCCTTGTCTCCATGTATTATCGTTCCTCTCGCTCCTTCATGCTTCACCGCATCACCGCTTACATGACTTTACATACAGAGTAGTTTTCCATCTCGGGCGCTAACTTTCTACATGGCACATTATGGCACCTCTCTATTAGCCTCGCCCTTTTCCACTTCTTCCACGTACTCCTCCGTGCCATTGCTTCTACCATATCCCTTAATCGTCCTTCAAACACATCGGTTGTTCGGATAAAGCATTTCGAGAAGTCTTCGGTAAGATGTGAGTTGGCGAACCATCTCCAATCCAAGCTGATTATTGGCAGGTTGGCGGTGGATTTGAACATCGTCTCCGTATAATGGGGCGTCCTATAGCGAATTCAAAACGATGATTCGCCCAGGTGATTTATCAGAAGGCTGATTCGCGTCGCGCAAGTTGCGACCATTCGAGAGATCCTGATTCCGATGTTAGCCGGAAGCCATGCAGGCCATAAAGCCTTCAATGCACTTTCTTGGTTCCATTGCTGTTGGATTTGGCAATTATATGTGGCATTTTTTCCATTTTTGTAAGCCTCGATGGTAGAGCTAAGCTCCATTGTATAGTTTTAGAGCCAATACTGGTTTTCATGGTTATGCCTCGCGTGTTTGAGATTTCTTGGTTTATAACAAAGAAGTCTCCCCTTCTTTTCAATTCGTTAGATACATTGCAGTTCAGTACGTCCGGAACGGCAAAAGGATTTGTTGTGGCGTTGTAGTGCCCTCTGGTTTTTATGTGTCCGGATGTAAAAGGATTTTGCGTTTGGACTCATTTATTCTTTAATCTGTTGCACACCTAATGTATGTAATAGATCATTACGCCCTTCTCGCGTAAGTCTTCCACCTACTGTATACTATAACTCCTTTGCTTGGGTTATTAAGACCCTCACTCTATCATGTATTACGTCTGGTTTTGAAGTTGGTTATCTTTGTTAGTCTGCCTCCATTTGATCACCCTTTAAAACAAGCCGTGACATTAAACCTGATGGGCTTGCATGAACTCTGCTAGCAATCCGGTAACTCTCGAGCGTAATGAGCATTTAAAGCGTAGATTCTTGAGAGTGAGATTTTTCCACAGGTAGAGCGATAGCGACTAGGCGATTTGAAGGTGCATCGGATATGAACTTGAAAGATTGTTATTTATTACTTTGGCGACTCAACTGTGATGACTCAGCTAGGAGAACACATTCTATCCCGGTCATTGGCTTTTGAGAAGCCCGGACATAGGAGTCAAATCCATTTTGCCTTTGGCCACTTTCGAGGCAGACTTGGGTAGCGAGAAAGGAAAAAGGCGACGAAGTTTACTGGCGATGAAAGGTAATACACCTCATACATTAAGAACTCCATTTTCGGATTCACCATTTGGGTTCCTGATGGAGTCCTTCCTCGGAAGTTTCCGTTTCGAACTTTGGAGTGTTCCTGTGATTTCTCCCTCTGGTCCTAGTATCGAAGGAGAGGTCCTTGTCCTCCCCTCTCGGGAGTTCACCACTCCTCCTTTGATTCACCACGCTCCCGCTTGAAAACGCTCACATATCAGGGTCCTTAGACCTCTCTCATTTTCCCGTTCCCTCAGGCGGGCACCTCTGTTCCTAGTTCTCATGTTCACACTCCCTCTCCTCCGACTTCCCCTCTGTTCAATATCCCATGGTGTTAATCCCCTCCGATAGAATTGGTTACCATAGTCGTGCCGGATCACGGCTCCGTTGATTCTTCCCTCGTGCCCAGACCCCTCCTTTGGAGAATATTTGAAATATATGCCCAAGTTGGTGGAGAGGGAGACACTGGTGAAGAGCACCTGGTTGCCTTCTATAGCTATGCTGATAGCCTAAATATTGAAAATGAAGATGCGTAGATGAGAGTCTTCATACAGAGCCTAGATGGTGAAGTCGGAAATGGTTGAGGAGAGTTATTTTGGATCTATTGTTGGTATTGAGGCCTCTGGATAATTCTTTCTTGAGGCAATGGGGGGATAGAAAGACTATATATATATTGCATGGTAGGTTGGAGTCTGAAGCCGAAGGAGTGTCTGTCTCTGACTTTTCTAAAGGTTCAATAGGATGTATAATACAGGTTTTCTATGAGAGTAAAACCTTGAGCTTACGCTCAAATCTCCTTATGCCGTGCATTCGACCACGATTTACATCTAGTATTAAGAGAAAGGAGAGCCACCTCTTTAGCTTAGATGCAGGATGCAGATATAGAAGTGGAATCAAACATATTAGCGGCAGACGGATTGAGGAACAAGGCCAACATGGACAAAAGAAATGGAAGAACAGGAGCTTCGACCTCTGGCTCCAACACATCTGGCCCACCTTTGTCCCAACCTCAAGTAAAATGAGCTGACCCGGTTGGTGAGCGTTAAAGAGAAGAAATGGAAAGGATAAAGGTGGAAAGCAGATGTATAAGGGCTCCCAGAATGTTGAGAATAAAGGAGGGTTTGGGAGGGCCAAACAATTTTGCTCCTCCAAATGTGCATAAAGAAGGAAAAGAGGACCGAGGAGATGACCAAAGGATTGAGGCTCCCTTTCAGAACAATTTTTGTGGCTGATGAAGAAGTTGAAATAGATGAGACTGAACCCAAAATTCAATCTCTAGAAGTCACCTCTCCCTCCCCACACGACCAAATCCAGCGCCTTAGAAGAGTCTCATGAATGGCTGACTCATGAACTTCCGGTAAGCGGAACCATTTGGCGTTGGCGGTAGGTATAACACGAGGTCGGGGTAAGCGGAAGAAGACAGCGGCACGATGTTCACGGTCATCCACCCGGAGCAAAAAAACCTCTTGAAGAGACGTGACGACAACAGAGGTAAGAAGGCCCAAGCTCTCTCCCCTGTGATTCAAATCCATGCTCCCGAGATTAGAGAAATTCCAAAGCCGCCATCCTCTTTTAATTTTGAGCATGAGATCCAAAGGATCAATTCCGGTGCCCCTCGAATTCAATAATCAAGCGAGGGAATTCAAAGGCGTTTCTCCAACTGATGAAATGCAGAAGGCCACTAACCCTCCACGGACTTTATAAGCCTCCAAGATGAAAGGCTCTGGTGACTTCTAAGGTCCTATGGTCGAGAGCCGGGGTATTCATCCCCTCCCTTCTACACCTCTGAATATACCGACAAGTCGCATAATTGTTTAATGGATTGGGGGCCTCCATAACCTCATGCCTAAAGAAGAAGCCGTCATGGAAAATTAGGACTAGAAGTTACCGGAGCCTATCATGACCTCTATTCCTTTGACTCGAGGGGTACAATGTTTGGGGAGTCATCAAGGACACAGTAGTGTCCTGTTTCAGTTGCCCGTGAAGAGTATGATCATGGATATAGTGGTGGCGGCGTTCCCCAAGTTTGGCATGTTGTTGTCGAGATCTTGGATTAAAAGACTTGGGGGCACACTGCGGATGGATCTCGCAGTATGCCACCATTCCAGTCTTTGGGGAACATAGGAGATTGTCACGGAGAGGCTGACTAGCCTACATTGTCGATGGCCGAACCCACTAATCACCCATCGCGGACGACTTAGGATCTAACTTCGATGCGATTCACTCATGAGCGAGACCCTCTGCCGGTCGAGCGGCCCATCTTGGTCAGGGATCGCGCCTCCAATACACCTCGTTTGGAAGATGTTCTTTGATGGAGCTTCTTCTAGCGAAGGTGTTGGAGCTGGAGTGGTTTTTGTGGTCTCCTGAGCAGGTGACCATATCTCTGTCATACAAAGTGGAATTTGAAGTCACCAACAATGTGGCGAATACGAGGCTCTAGTTACGGGATTGAGGGCTGCAAAGAAATGGGAATCCCGGAGATGGCGGTGTTGAGGAGATCTGGAGTGGATGTCCGGCCGAGGTCAAAGGCGTCTATCGGACCAAGCACCCTCGCCTCAAGAAATTCTGAGGAGCGAAATTAAAGGATTTAATTGATAGTTTCTTCAGCTTTCAACATCTCTTTTATTCCCTCGGGGAAAATGCTCAAGGTGACACAAACCTACCATTCAGGTAATTCAGAAACTCTAAACATCCAGCGATAGATCGGTGGAAATAGATACCGGTCTCTGTGCCGGACAATGTCAAAACTACATGGAGAATTATTGACTCGATCAGTCAGTTATCCGATCCATCGGCGACTTCTACGCATCAACGTGTAGATGAAGATCTGGCGGTACAACCACCACCACAGGGAGTTGATTACGTGAAGTGGAGCGACCATCAGATCCATCCAGAGTACGCGAGGCAATCATATACCCGCAGTCGATCCACTAGAAGAATTGTTCGAAATGGGAATGATGTATGCATGCAAAAGTGGCGGGGATTTTGGGTGATGATCGACGGTTGAAAGTAATATAGGCACATCGGAGGAGCCCAAGTATGTCAAGCTATCGAGAAGTTTGACTGAAGAGCCGAGGACCGGATATACTAAGTTGGGGAGTTTGCTGGCGATGGTACATAGGACCTATAGAGACATACAGACCTTATGACCGTCGGTTAGTGAGCACAAAGATCCACTAAAGGAGGGATGCTGGGCCTTTCAAGCAAAAGGCTGAGACGGATAAATCCTACACTTAGGTCATGGAAGGGAGGTGAAAAGCTCTTTGGATGCCCAAATTATTGTCCCTTGGAGATACTCAATTTGGGAATTGTAATTTGGTCCCGGTGATGGGAAGAAGCGGAGAAATCGGACTACAGTAATGCGATTTGAGGAACACGAGCGAGGTTCGAGGAAGGACAACTACCCGCAACATGGAACACATATTGCGGTCAGCGGTGCATCAAGGATATATGATTGATGGCTTTTCTAGCTATAATGAGATATCAGTCATGCCCGAAGGAGAGAAGATGACCTTCACCACTCCACGGGGGCACATTCATGTATGCCAAGATGCCATTCGGGTTGATGACCGCGGGAGCAACATTTTAGTGCCATGGACATAGCCTTTGTCGGGGAAAAGGATAAGTTCGTAGTAATATATTTAGATGACATAGCAGTCTTCTCAAGACTAACTTTGAGCACCTCTTCCATTTGAAGAGGGTTTTTCTGAAATATCGGAAGGTTTGGCCTTTCCCTTAATCCCAAGAAAGCGTTGTTTGCTATGCAAGAGGGAAGCTATTAGGCCACATAGTATCGAAAGGAGGAGTAAGGATCGACCCTAGCATGGTGGAAGCAATTGAGGGCCCTACCCTGTCAGGATCAATTCTAAAAAGGAGGTTCAAGCATTTTGGGAAGGATTAATTTTACGAAGGTTTATTTCAAATTTTGCTTTGGGCGAGTAAAGCATATCAACTATGCTGAAGACCATGAAATAAAGTGGACTGCTGATCCAGGAAGTCTTTTGACCAAATCAAGAAAGCCTTGGCTGAAATTTTGTGCTGATGGAGTCCGGATTATTCTAAAGATTTCATGATCTTTTCTTTGCTTCCTTTGACCGCGATTGTTGTTACATTCTGAAAAATGATCAAAGGCCGGGACCGACCTATTTCCTTTTCGACAAAGGCCGCTAGAGATGTGAGAGCTCCGCTCTGAGATCATGGAAGCGGTATGCCACGGTGAAAGCTCTCAAGGCTTCAGAGTCTATATCTTACACTCTAAGATCGTTGCATATGTCCCTTCAACCTCTGTGAAGGACATGCTTATACAACCCGACATAGGCGGAAAAGGAGTAAATGGGTCGCCAAGATCCTAGAATTCGACATGGAAATCAAGCCCACCAAGCTGATAAAGGGGCAAGGATTGGCCAAGCTCTTGGCCGAATCAAATTATAAAGCCTTGGAAATCAATTTGATCCATGAACAAGCTGAATCATCAGACAGAGGTTCCCAAGGCACTATGCCATTCATGACATGCCACAGTACAAAGATATATATTTCTAGAATTGAGACCCTGATGAGATGGAAGGGGTAGAGGAACTTTAAGCTTCGGGCGATCGAAATGGATGATGGCCCATCCCTCTATTGGAGATATCCTCAGGGGATGTTATTGCATAATGCGGACCCACAATAGGCCCAAAAAGTTATGAATGATTTCCATAGTGATCTCTGTGGAGGCCATTGGTACCTGGAAAACCAACATCATAGATTCTCTCGGTAGGTACTCTGGCCCTCCTATTCCACGATGTCAGGCTTGCATTAAATCATCGAAATTTACCGGAAGCCGAGCTCAAATCCTGCCGCTAAAACACAATGGTGGTCACAGGTCCCTTCCGACAATGGGGTCTGGATTTCATTGGAAATTCATCCTCCCTCAGTGAAGTTATTTTACCGATGGATTTTGGTACCAGCCAGTTACTTCACTAAATGGATAGAAGTTGACCCTACCAGAAGCATGTGTCTCACAAAGTAATCATCAGCTTCCAGGAGGACATCATTGCTAGGTTGTTTGACAAAATGCGTCCTTACGACAACCTTCCCATTTTGATCCGAGCCCGATCAAATTTTGGCGGTTTGATTTGTTGATCCACTCTACTCCTATCCTCGACGGACTGCGAGTCCTCTAAATAAAGTACAAATAAAGCTTATTAAAGGCTATTGGAGGACAATAAGAAGGCATGGGACTCAAAACAAATTAGCACTTTAGACGATCGGTGACAATGAAGAAATCCCTGGTCTCTCACCCTACCGGTGGTCTATGGTGAGAGTTTTCCCCACTTTCGACGCATACAACATGGTAGATCTTCTCCATGACTATGAGGGGAACCTAATCTTATACTCCGGAGGATTCATCAAATGGTGGAGAATGTGGTCGAAGGCAAGTCTGAGAGCAGGCTTACAATCGATCAAGCAAACTGACAAGAAAAACAAGAAGAAGAATTACGGTAGGGTGACCTGGTGCTAAAGTGGAATGCACCCAGACAAGATAAGGGAAGCCTGATAAATTCGTGCACTCTGGTTTGGGCCTTTTAATATCCTTGAAGCGTTTTCCAATAACACTTACAGTTCACCGGGGATCGCGGAAAGTGGCAGTTTTCAATGGCCCAATCAATGGGCACTTCTTAAAAAAGTGTTTTGTGCGAGCCCGTGGTATTTCGTTTTTGGAACTATTTTGTAAATATTGTATTGTGTTTTTGTTTTACTTCTTTGACTAATAAATGACTCCACAACCCAACGTGAAGGCACTAAATTGAGTTCTTAGAGCATCACGGGGGCGACTCTATCCCCATGGAGCCAAATGTTAGCGATATTTCTTACTAAGGGGTCAGAAATCAAATGAATGAGTTAAAACCCACTTGTACCAAGTTTAAAGCGACAATGTACCCGTGGTAAACAACGAAGCGGGATCGAAGGCGGTCTAGACAAAGCTGGCGCCCGGGATCAAGCGCCTGACAAGAACGGAGCCCACCCTTAGACCTTTAGCGAAGTCCGTCGAGCGCATCTCGCCGGCCGGCCGGATAGTAGCGGATCCAGCAGTGAAAGATTCGGACCCCGCCTTTCTCCCTTTAAGCTAAGGGGGTGGGTCCGGAATTGTTGATGCATCTCCCAGCGGCCACGATCGCAGAGCCCGGATCAGCATTTCGATGCGTACCTTTCTCGGTACCCTATGTTTACCCACATGGTGCAGGGCCTTCTCTGTCCGCCCATCACCTCTACTGTCCCCTGTCTCTATGTGTCACTTATCCGTTCCTCCTCTCCGGCCCGCGTGTACCTCTCCTTGTCAGCCACCGCGCATCCTCTTCTTTCCACATATTCCAGCCACAGGGGTAGTTCCATCTCGGACGCATTTCTACATGGCCTGTTGGCACCCCTCTCTGTATAACTCTCGCCCTTTTCCACTTCTTCCACATACTCCTCGGTGCCATTGCTTCCTACCATATCCCATGGCCAGATCCCTTCAAGGTATCGGTTATTCCAGATGGCCTTTCGAGAAATTCCCGACCCAAGATCTTTGATTGGCGAACCATCTCAATCCAAAGCGTTATTGAGGTTGATTGGTGGTGGTTGAACATCATCTCCGCCATAATGGGCAAGTCCTGCATTGAATTAAAGCCACGTCGATTAAGCGAATGAATTGTCAGGAAGGCGATTAAATGCCGCCATAAGTTACCACGTATTCGAGATCCACCCGGTCCGTGTTAGCCGGAAGCCATGCGGGCATAAAGCAACCAGAAATACTTTCTTGATTTCCAGATTATTTATTGGATTTGAGTATAATAGCAGAAACGTTTTACGCCATTTTGTATCTATCGATGGGAGAGCTAAATACGTATAGTTTTCAGCAATACTAGAAGTTTCATGGTTATGCCCTCGTGTTGAGATTTCTTGGTTGCATAACAAGCGGTTCCCTTCTTTTCCATTACGTTGCCGTCATTGCAGTTCCGCGGTAGTGTGATTTGTTGCAATATAGGTTTTGTTGTGGCGTTGTCGTGCCATCTGGTTTTATGTTGGATGTAAAAGGATTTTCGCGTTTGAGTCATTTCTTCTTTGTCTGTTGCATACCAGGATGTCGTAATAGATCATTGCGGCTCTTCTTGCGTGAAATAATTTCCACCCTACTGTATAACTCACTTCCTTGGGTTTATTAAGACCTCACTCTTTGTCATGTGCACGTCGGTTTGAAGTTGGTTATCTTTTTCAGTCTTCCTCCATTTGATCACCCTTTAAAACAAACCGTGACATTAAAATCGATGGGCTTCGGGCTCGCTCCTGCTAGCAATCCGGAGTGACTATTAAATCTGATGGGCTTCAGGCTCTGCTCCTGCTAGCAATCCAGGAGTGACTTCCGAACACCAACAAGGCCAATACCTATGTCACAAACCTCACATTCCTATCATTGATGTTTCTAACATCCATGCTCCTCTTGCCCCTGAATGTGTCAAATTTATCCTTCATTGTTTCAGAGAGGGCTCGCTCCCCCATGTTGAGGAAAATTAGCCCCACGTCTTCCCCTACTTTGGGAAATCATGTAATCTGTGCAATCAACATAGTATCGATCGATATTGGGGGATCAATCCAAAGTGTTCCCCCATGAACGCAGATTAATAATACCTTTACACATGCATTGATCTCTATACTATGCCCGAAATGTGGAATGTCAAATAAGTTCCATATGCCTGCCTTCTGCAACCCTGATGCCCACTCCTATGGCTCAACTTGGACTGCCCCCAACCCTGGGACGGTCCTTGTGCACAAATACTAATCACTGGACAACTCATGGAATTTCTCCACATCCATGATATCATGGTCCATAAACTTGAGGTTGGAAATCTTCTCAAGCATGTCTATATCCCTGCTTACATGAGCGAGAACTAGTGCTACCGGCACTGAGTACTTTGCATTGACTGGTAGATTTATTTGGGGTGAATTATATGCACTTTCTATTAAGTATTTTATGTGACACTCTTCTCATGTCGTTGAAGATGAAACATCGACTACCTCTTTGACCTCCGGTGATACTTCTTTTTGTTTCGCTTGTTTTTTTTGTTGTTGACAGTCCTCCAACTCTCGATGATGCCATTTTCTTCCTGTGACTGGTTCCTGGAATTATCTATGTGTCTCATGGTGAGTTATTTTATCTTATTTTCAATGGCTCATCTATGTTCTCCAATTCAATCTAGTTTGCTTTGTGTGCTCCTACTTGCATGTAAAAATTGATTAGACTTAACGATTTCCTGCTATTTTTGTGCTTCCAAGCAACTGTACCTATATCATCATGCCTTAACTAAATTGTCGAATCCAGTATCGTGGTTGATGAGTTTTCTAACTAAATGTGTCTTTATTACTAAATCCATTGGATTATTTATTCCTCGTACTATCAATCTGTCAAGATTTCTGATGACTTTTCCCATTTAAGAATTATACGACGCTTTTATGACATGGCATGCCCACTGTGTAACCATAATTTCCAAGATTTAATACTTTTAACGGTCTTGACATTTCCCAAACGTCTGATCTCCTAGTTTGGTGCAATGTTTTTTTTTCTTTTTTTTTTTCTCATATCACTACTATCATACATGTGTTCCAGTGCAACCCAAATTACTGTGCAGTCTGTCAATGGTCTCAATAGAGTTTCAACCAACTCCCATTAACCATTCCTCCCAAGACCTCTCCATTCAAGGTTTCTAACCACATATCACCTGTCTCTGTTAGTTTTCGAATCACATAGGGTCATAACTAGTGCATTTGTAATTTCCTTGGATGTTGCATATCCTTGTTGTCATAAGGTAGTACCAAATCTCCAACTTGAAACGTCTTCTCTTTAATGTGTCGATCATGCCAAGACTTCTCTCTGGATTGTTGAACCTGCTGATGGAATCCTATGAAAAATCGATCCTCCTCAAGTTGTACTAAATGTTCCAACCTCTCCTCTATTGCACTAGTATCTGATAGCTCTATAATTGTTGCAATGCGCAAACTACGAAGAATAAAATCCATTGGCATTACTTCTTCGTGTCTGTAGATCAACCTAAAAGGGGTCTATCCTGTCAACTTCTTTCTTTTATTGTTGTAATCCCATAATACTGCAAGAACTTTTAAGTCCTAGTCAACTCTCCCTACATTACAAATCTTTATTAAGGCATTCTCCAAGATCTTATTAAGATCTTCGACGGTTCCATTGGCCTGAGGATGATATGGGGTACTCTTTTGGTGATGAATCTGGAAATCCTCAGTCAATGTTGAAATTGTCTTTTTTAGAAAGTGTGTCCCTTGATCACTGAGTAATATGTGTGGACATCCAAACCTTGTGACTACATTTTCAAACAAAAACTGCACAACAGTTTCTACAGTACAGTTTGTAACTGGGGCTACTTCTGCCCTTCTTGTCAAATACTCTATGGCAGTAATGATATACCTTTCCATTGATCTTCTTTCTTGTGGGTTGATTATCCCCACCAATTCTATGGCCCATTTCCCAAATGCTTGCAATGTAACCAGTGGATTCAAAGGCATTTTGTCCCTCCTATATGGATTTCCCACTCATTGGCATACATCGCATGACTGACAGTATTCCTTTGCATCTTTGTGAAGTGTTGGACACCAAAGTCCTGTGGAAAAAATATCACGTTTTCTTTCCCACCCTTTGTAATTTCATCCAAAAATTTCATCGTATGCTTCTTCAAGTATTACCGACCTTTCGTGCTCCAGCACACAACATCTCAGTATTCCATATGTACCCATACTGTATCAATTCCCTATAATCAAATGATAATCTACTTCTTTCACTACCAGTTGTTTCTTTTGTGCTATTGTCATCTCAAATGGATCCATGCATGTGTTTAAAAATTGTACAATGTCTGAGAAATAATCATCCACCATCCTTACTGCAAATAACTATGCATCTAGGGAGTTGTCATCTAAATTTCCTGGATCTTCACCTCACAATATGTGTGATAGATGATCAGGTATTGCATTCATCTTCTCTGGTTTCACTATGACTTCAAAGTTGTATTCCTAAAATAATAAAAGACACCTACATATTCACCCCCCCCAACATTGTCTTGTTGACTAAGTATTTTAATGCAGAATGGTATGTATACATCTCAAAGTGAGACCCCAATAGATAATGTTGGAATTTTTGTCGTGCATAGTATTAGATTACTGAGAAGGAGCTTGAATCAATAAAAGATATATACAATCCTTTTTTAACCACAAAATGCAAGTGTTATATCAATGTAGAATTATCATCCAATAGTTGTAGAGTAAATAAACAATGAACAAATGAGAAATCATACACATACACATTACACCAGTGTTTTTACATGGAAACCTAAAGCGAGAGAAAACCATGGAAATTGTTTTCTTATATGTCTTTAAGAATTACATTCATTGGAAGAACCAACTTCCTTTGTTTTTCAGCTGCAACTAGAAGGAGGCTCCAAACCCCTAGTTTCTTAGGCTACAACCTGAGGGAAGCTCTAACTCCCCAATTCTATGGCTACAACTAGAAGGAGGCTACAACCCCCTATGTTCTTCGGCTATAATCGAAAGGTGGCTACAACCACCTGTCCTTTCCCTGTCCAACCACCCTGACGTAGAAGTAGAATGATGGACCATTGTCACACTATCACTATGATATATATTGTTGTAAACATGTACCAATCAACCTATAATCAACATGTAACAACCTGTACCAATAACATGTGCCAACATGTACAATACATCAACTTGTAACATAAATAAATCCTTTAACCATGCATCAAACCTGTACAAATAACCTGTCACAATTACCTGTACAAACAACCTATCACAACAACTTGTCTCATCTATATTATCAACCAAATCAAATCTACTCACCAACATCAATCACCAAGACAACTCTCAACCATATGCACAATATCACCAAGATGTGCATCAATCAAGCATAACACCACAACGCATAATCATCACCAAGGTCAATATGCTCTTCTAATAATATATCAAGACAAGTATTCTACATCATTCATAAACCATGTGTCAACAATACTACTAACGAGTTTTTCCAACCATGTACCAATTATGTACCAATCATGCATCAACTATGACTCATCAAGATGTACCAACAACATCAACTATACACCTCATGTATGTGCCAACTCATCAACTACTTGTCTCAACCATGTACCCAACATGTACCTCAACCAAAATCCCTCATCAATTTCATCATCCAAATATGATTTGTAACTCTGCAACAAACCTGGTGTATATGATCGCATACCTACAAACCTTCCTTAACTTTAACAATAAGAGACTAGCATTTTCATCAAACTTTACTTTAGTCTCACATGACTAATTTTGGATTAGTCAAAAACCCTAACTTGAAATAATCGTAACTATGCACATGTAATGAATAAAGATATGGAAATGGTACACAATTTTCTTTAGTTTACTTTATGCAATTCCTCCATATTTCACTACTTGGAACCTCTCATAAAAAGATTTATAGCAAAAATGGCATACCTTTTTGAATTATGGCTTATTCTAGAGAGAAAACTTGTAGAGCGTGCCCTGCACAGAATATTTGTTGTATGGATCCAAAAATTGTAAAAAAACTACTATATACTGTACTCTAACTAATACATTTGGTCTTACTTAATTTGGATATG
This sequence comes from Picea sitchensis, assembly GCA_010110895.2. NCBI lineage: Eukaryota > Viridiplantae > Streptophyta > Pinopsida > Pinales > Pinaceae > Picea > Picea sitchensis. The sequence continues at coordinate 126,681 of SNQJ01S0004264.1, forward strand.
TTATGAAGAAGTTATGACTTTTTTACCTGAACCACGTGTTTTATACTAGTTTCAGGACTAGCCACAAACTGTATTTTCCACGACGTGTAACTCCGAAAATAAAATGACCCACAAGATGAAATTTTTATCACAACTACTTGGATTTGTTTCCTCAATGGCCTCCCAATTTTATGGTATGAATTAATCTAAAAAAAACTTTATTGCGAAAATTGTGAGATGACTTGTAAATAACATACCTTAGAAAACATCATCAAAAGAATTTATCTTCCCTTGAATTTCGGCCTTCTTTACTTCACCTTCCCTTTGAAATTCAGCTTAGATATTCTTTGGTTACCTCAGCCAATTGTAGATATTCAATATGCTCAAGTGTGATTAAAAATGAGAGACCATTGCCTCTTATTTATACTTTCATGTAGCTTCCTCAAGGGGTTACCTTCTAACCATCTTAACCCACTTTCCTTATTTTAGGGCTAACCCATTTCTAACCACTTATCCACTTAGTAATTCTTCCATTAACTTTATTATTTAAACAATTTATTTTCTATCCACTTTGACTTATAGTACACTCATCATTTCACTTTATTATTTAAATTACCTTCTAACCATCTTAACCCACTTTCCTTATTTTAGGGCTAACCCACTTCTAACCACTTGTCCACTTAGTAATTTCTTCATTAAATTTATTATTTAAATAATTTATTTTTTATCCAATTTAACTTATATTACACTGATCAATTCACTTTATTATTTAAATAATTTCTTCTTTGCAACCACTTTGACTACTTTGACCTTTTGGGGCTTCTAGGTGTCTTATGAAGGTTCTCCAACTTCACATGGCCATAACTCTCTAACCATGAGGAGTTATGTGATGCTCCACATACCAACAGAAATGGAATGACATGTTCTATCCATATATAATATTCTTACCTACAAATATATCAAAAATCATACCATTATACATCAAACAAACTTGGGTCCATTACCCAAACCATTGTGCTACCGGAATTCGCTATCGGACTTTCTTCAAGGGTTGACATCAATTAAAATGAACCAGATTAATCAACAATATCCCCCTTTGGAATTGTTGGAAACACTCTGATGAAATACTTAATTCATGTCACTCATGCTCCCCCTGTGACCATCACTCCCCCTTGAACCATGCCTATGTGCTCTGCATCTGATAAATCTCTCTCCCTTTGTCATCAATGGAAAAGGTATGTTTCCATCTGGGACTTCTCCCCCTAACTGAATTGTCCTCTCTATGGTGCTTCCTCATGTAAATCCAAGGCATATAAGTTAAGCATTCAAAAACATTCATTTTGGAGTATAAATTACTCTGAGTCTCTGGCGAAGATACTCAAAGGATTCTTGTGGAAGCAGTTTTGTAAAGATGTCTACCACTTGTTCATTTGTGCCCACATATTCAACTTTGATGTTATTCTCTGCAACTTGTTCCCGTAGAAATTAATACTTTATTGGAATGTGCTTCATCTTGGATTGCATCACCAGGTTCTTTGAGATACTGATGGCACTTGTATTATCACAATAGACTGGAATGGTCTCATCATACTCAACTTGTATATTTGTTGGAGTTTTTTTCATCAATAGAACCTGTGTACAACATGTTGTCGCTGCAATATACTCTGCTTCGGTTGTAGATAAGGATACTGATGATTTTTTCTTTCTTAGAAATGATACTAAACACTCAATCAAGTATAATTCTACTCCACTGGTGCTTCGTCGGTCATCAATGCAACCTGCCCAATCTGCATCTATGTAGGCAATAAATGAAAGATCATTTCCTTTTGGATACCATAATCCAAAACATTTTGTTCCTTTGAGATATCTGAAAATCCTATTCACTATTAATACATGTGATTCATTTAGTACTGCAAATCATGCCACCTATCCAACTTCCTGCATTACATCTGGTCTGGATGTTGTCACATATAGTAAGCTACCAATCATTGACCTGTATTTCCTCTGGTCTGTAGAATTTGAGTCGTCATCTTTGCTCAACTTGCAAATGGTTTGCATAGGAGTTGTAACTGGTTTGCAATATTCCATTCTGAACCTCTTTGGCATTTCTCTGATATACTTAGTTTGAGAAATAAAAATTCCTTGGTTTCTTTGATGTATCTGAAGACCCAGAAAGAAGGATAGTTCTCCAAGTAAAGACATTTCAAATTCATTATGCATATCCTTTGCAAATTTTTGGCTTAACCTGTCATCAGTACTTCCAAAAATAATATCATCAATATAAAATTCAATTAATAAAATGTCATCTTGAGTTACCTTTATGTAGAGGTTTTTGTCTTCACTTCCTTTTCTAAACCCTGCCTGATGTAGATATTTATCTAGTCTACAGTACCATGCTCTAGGAACCAGATTTTCAATGTAGACTTCTTCTTCAAGTTCCCCGTTATAAAAAGTGGATTTCACGTCCATATCTGTCCATACTATTCAAGACTCTGCTACACAATTGTCCATAATTTTGACTCAATTGTACTATCATGAAGTACTACTACAACTGATTAATCTATCATATTGTACTTCTTCTAACTGAATGCACTGAAACTGTCTACTCAAATTATGCAATCTTCTCAAAGGATGGTTCTATGGTCTATCTTAGCTACCGCATAGAATCCCCCTGTCTAATATTCATATTATGTGGGAGTCTCTAAGTCGGATGGCTCGAAATAATTCTTTGTCTGATGTGTATTCATCATCATCTTCATTGGTAGATTCATCATCTATCTGAGCTCTGACTTCTTTCTTTCTATATGTGGATTCATCTTTCACTACAATTCTCAAAAGTACAATCTCTTGAACCTGTTCCTTATTTACCTGTCCTTCTTTTCGTTCATTTATTTTCTAAACTTTTATGTATCTGACATCTTTCTTTTTCTCTGTAGAATTTTCTTCATCTCGTTTTATTGCCAATCTTGTGATCTCTGGGACCTGGTTTTTGTTCACCTGTTCTTCATGTTTTCTTATCCATACTTTCTTATATCTGATATCATTGTTCTCTTTCATGGAAGTATCGATCATGCTTCTATAATAATTAGCTGTGTCCATAGTTATGAAATTTGTAACATTCAATGTTAAGTGGGGCCACATAAGCATTTATTGCTTGAACATTTCTTTTATAATCCATGCAATATGCAACCTTATGTCCAAAATTAGTACAATAAAAACAATGACCATAAAAGAAATTTGCATACCTAGGAGTGAATGATCTTCTTTGTGGTGTAGTCCTTCTGAATTTATGCCTTGACTGATCATGATCATCATTGAAGCTTCTTTGTGGATTGAACATGAATGGTCTTATTGAAGATGTATTTTCAATAGTTTTCTTAGATTCTGGTTGACCATGATTCCTTCCTTTGAGTACTTCTGCATAACTCTTTATATTTTCTTCATTCTTCTTTTCTAGCAACCTTGAGTGCTTCTCTTCATTCTCTATAACTGATGTGGATGTGTCTTTCTCTTCAACGTTCTTGTTTATATTGATGATTTTACTTCTCAATGTGACAACTTCTTCTTCAAGATTCTCAACCTCTTCTTATTTCTTCATTATCTGAGACTTCATGACTTCTTCTGTTTTTTTCGCTTCTTCAAGCTGAATTTTTAATGTGGTTATTTCTTCTCCAAGTCCTTTCTCTTCTTGAACAAACTCTGCCTCAAGTTGTTTTAGATCGTTAGTTATTTCCTTAAGATGATCTGTCAATATCTTCTCTTTCATTTCTTCGTATTCCTTATGTGTTGCTATGTTGGCTTCCAAATATTGCTTTTGATATTCAAGATTTTCTTCGGTCTTTTTGGCTTCTTCTAGCTGAGTTCTTAAGTTCTTGATGACCTGTTGGGCTTCTTCAAAAATGTGAACACTTTCCTTTTGTTTCATCAATTCATTATTGAGTGACTTATTTTCTTCTCTTAGTTCATATAAATAACTAATCAATTATGATTCATAATTGTGTTCATTTTCAATTAATTTTTCTGTCTCATTTCCTTCATGGAATTCTATTTCAAGATGTTCGTGTTTTTCACAATTAAAGAAAAAAAACATACTTCTTGTGATTATGTACTCTTCATCTTCTAAATCTGTTTGACATGGTGAAAATAATTCTTCTTGATCTGTATCGGCATATTATTTGGAATTTTCTGAATCTTTGATGGGTGAAGAATATATGTCATGTAACTTATCCCAAAGTTCTTTGGTTGATGAACATTTACCAACCTTTTCTCTTACTGGATTAGGTAATCCTTCCCAGATGAAATCCATTGCTATTTTGTTATTCTTCTTCAATTCCTTCTTGGCTGCAGTCTTTGCCCTTTTTTAACTATCATATCCTATAACGCCTGATAGCCAAATATAATTCCCTTGTTCCTGTAAAAATAGTTTCACCCTTCTACTCAACATATTATACTTTAAACCATTCTAACCATTGAACAGTGGTACTCGATTCTCAGAATAATCCATGATCTCCTTCTAGTGGTTAAGCTATTTCCTGAAGGAACCTACTCTAAAACCAATTGTTGGATTACCGAGAGGGGGGGGTTAATTAGTAATAGAGAAATACAATACCTTTTTAGCCACAAAATGAAAGTGTTATATAAATGTAGCATTATCATCCAATAGTTGCAGAGTAAATAAACAATGAACAAATAAGGAATCATACACATACATAGTACACTAGTGTTTTTACGTGGAAACCCAAAGTGGTAGAAAACCACAGAATGATTTTTCTTATATGTATTTAAGAATTACATTCATTGGAAGCACCAACTTCCTTTGTTTTCCAGCTGCAACTGAAAGGAGGCTCCAACCCCCTAGTTTCTCAGGCTACAATATGAGGGAAGATCTAACTCCCCAATTCTCTAGCTACAACCAGAAGGAGGATACAACCCATTAAGTTCTCTGGATACAACCGGAAGGTGGCTACAACCACTTGTCCTTTCCTTGTCTAGTTTCCCTGACGTAGAAGTAGAATGATGAACCATTGTCACACTATCACTGTGAGATATACTGTTGTAAACCTGTACCAATCAACCTGTAATAAACCTATAACAACTTGTACCAATAACCTATGCCAACATGTACCATACATCAACCTGTACCATAAAAAAATGCATCAACCATGCATCAAACATGTACAAATAACCTATCCAAACAACCTATCACAACAACCTATCTCATGGATATTATCAACCAAATCATCTACTCACCAAGATCAATCACCAAGACAACTCTCAACTATATGCACAATATCACCAAGATGTGCATCAACCAAGCATAACACAACAACTCATAATCATCACCAAGGTCAATATGTGCTTCTAATAATATACCAAGACAAGTATGCTACATCATCCATAAACCATGTGTCATCAATACTACTAAAAAGTGCCTCCAACCATGTGCCAAGTATGTAACAATCATGCATCAACTACTCATCAAGAAATACCAACATCATCAACTATACACCTCATGTATGTGCCAAATCATCAACTACTTGTCTCAACCATGTACCCAACATGTACCTCAACCAAAAACCCTCATCAATTTCATCATCCAAATATGATTTATAACTTTGTAACAAACATGTTGTATATGATCACATACATGCAAACCTTCCTTAACTTTAACAACAAGAGACTAGCATTTTCATCAAACTTTACTTT